>CM040189.1:3305000-3312500 GCA_022606455.1 Callitettix versicolor | reverse complement strand
TCCCTCATTCTTTCACTATGCAGCTTCTTTCTGTCGTCGGACCACTTCGCACCAGGTTTTTTCTGCAATTCCTTGTCTTTTATGTCTTTATTATTATTCCTGCAATTTAAATGTCTTTCTTTTTCTTCTTTCGATGAGGCCTGCTAGGGATTACGTGACAATTTCAATTCTTCAGACTTAGCTGTTTTCTCTTCCGTTCCCTCCAATACTCCCTCATTCTTTCACTATGCAGCTTTTTTCTGTCTTCGAACCACTTCGCACCAGGTTTCTTCTGCAATCTTCCTTGTCTTTTATGTCTTTATTATTATTCCTGCAATTTAAATGTCTTTCTTTTTCTTCTTTCGATGAGACCTGCTAGGGACCACGTGACAATTTCAATTCTTCACACTTAGCTGTTTTCTCTTCCGTTCCCTCCAATATTCCCTCATCCTTTCACTATGCAGCTTTTTTCTGTCTTCGAACCACTTCGCACCAGGTTTCTTCTGCAATCTTCCTTGTCTTTTATGTTTTTATTATTATTCCTGCAATTCCTGCAATTTAAATGTCTTTCTTTTTCTTCTTTCGATGAGGCCTGCTAGGGATTACGTGACAATTTCAATTCTTCACACTTAGCTGTTTTCTCTTCCGTTCCCTCCAATATTCCCTCATCCTTCCACTATGCAGCTTCTTCCTGTCTTCGAACCACTTCACAACAGATTTCTTCCGCAATCTTCCTTGGAATCCCTCCATATTCAATATCCTCTTTCTAAAAATCTCTTTGTTCAGCGTTTCTTCTTCTTTTATATTATTTCTTTCTAAATCTTTAATTTACATGTCTTTACTATTAAAATTTTTTTAAATTTGTTTTTTATAATCCCAAGATATAAATTGATCTTTTGTGCGCTATATGGGAAAATAGATTTAAAATTAAATACCACTGGACACATGTTTCTAAATTATTTTCAGGTTTTACAAAATGATTCCCCCCCCATACACCAGATTATAAAAACAGATAAAGATCTGCAAAATCTGAGGTTTCTAGTTTTGTCTATTCAAAAGAAATGAAGGTGATTCAATACATTTCTTTATCTTGTAAAACGACTGCAAAATATTTTTCACAGGTGAAAATTTATCACTAAAAATATTTATTTTTATTATTCGAAAAGCAATAAAAGTACATGTAGCGAAAATATGTTGTTCACGAAACTACGAAATGTGCACCAATCTAAGCTCTAGAATAAGTTTAAAAAGCATTTTTAAAAAATGACTTTTTAACGGTTTGTCACTTACTAAGCAGCCATTTGAACTGAACGTTGATCCTGACTTCTTTATTACTTTTTGAAGAAATAAAATAATTTGTATGTATAATAAACTTATATATATATATATATATATATATATATATATATATATCTTTCTCTCTAGTCATTTTAAAATAAAGATTGATTTTTTTAAAATCATATTATGCGCGTTTTTTTGTAAAAAAACTGTTTTTTTTATCGCACTAGGCGATTTTAGTAGAAAAGTAAAATATTTAGCGGTACTCAATTGAGATTTTTACTTTCAAGACTTTATCCAAACGATTTCCGTTGACGCATCACTAAATCCCAACAAACTTTACCTTGGAGAAGAGTAGATTGGCTGCCATCCAACTTAACCTAACCTGTCCGTCAAGTAAACTGGGATGAATGTTGACACGTTACAATAGTTAGAGTGACGTCACACGTCGGCCTAATGTGTCTTCAGTTAATCGAGTTTTGTCCGACACTAACGGAAATAGTTTTATCTTATCTGTTTATAACTCTGTCTCTTTTAAATCGTCCGGTGTCTAATCGATATTTATTAATTTCTAAAATTCATTTTAACCAGTACACGTAATTGTAGAAAACTGTGATGAATTATAAGTATTTATTTTAAGAGTGCAAGGGTTAAACAAAAAAGAAACATTTTTTTACAGAAAATTTTGTTTGAGTGTTTATTTCAATCACGAAAGTGTCAGGGATATTTCAATAAGTTAATGAAGTAAACATGAAGTCAGAAATAAATTAGTAATAATCGACTATTAAATTTGTGTTATTATTTTTTTAAAATAAAATATCAATTTTTGCAATAATTAAAAAATTAATGAAAAACTAACTTAAATTTTAATCTTATTTCAACCTAAAAATATAAATTTACTTACGCTATTTAGAAAATTTGATCCGAATTAATGATGAAATTCATTTTTATAACTGCAAAAACGAACTAGCCTATGGGGCTTCTATTAAATCATCAGTTTTAATTTCTAGAAAAAAACTAAATTTTTGATCGAAGATTGATTTAACGTCCCCATATCGGTCAATTAATTTAATTGTAGATAAGTCATGATTGCTATTCCATTTTAGAAATTTGAAAACGATGTCAATTTTTGACATTTTAAAAATTTTATTTATGTTAATATTGCAAATGACTTTATTTGTATGTTTAAATTTTATTTATGTTAATATTGCAAGTGACTTTATTTATATGTTTAAATTTTATTTATGTTAATATTGCAAGTGACTTTATTTGTATGTTTAAATTTTATTTATGTTAATATTGCAAGTGACTTTATTTGTATGTTTAAATTTTATTTATGTTAATATTGCAAGTGACTTTATTTGTATGTTTAAATTTTATTTATGTTAATATTGCAAATGACTTTATTTGTATGTTTTAATAAGTGACTTTTTTATTTATGACTTGACTTTATTTGTATGTTTAAATTTTATTTATGTTAATATTGCAAATGACTTTATTTGTATGTTTAAATTTTATTTATGTTAATATTGCAAGTGACTTTATTTGTATGTTTAAATTTTATTTATGTTAATATTGCAAATGACTTTATTTGTATGTTTAAAATTTTATTTATGTTAATATTGCAAATGACTTTATTTGTATGTTTAAATTTTATTTATGTTAATATTGCAAATGACTTTATTTGTATGTTTAAAATTTTTTTTATGTTAATATTGCAAATGACTTTATTTGTATTTTTAAATTTTATTTATGTTAATATTGCAAATGACTTTATTTGTATGTTTAAAATTTTATCTATGTTAATATTGCAAATGACTTTATTTGTATGTTTAAATTTTATTTATATATTTTTAATTGCACGAGTTTTTTTTCAAATTAGTTATTTGCAATAACAATATAAAATGTAAATTGATTTCAGATTTTATTTGCAATGTATTCATGAGTATAAATATCATGTATAAATATAATAGACCAGATGAAGAATTAATAAAAGTAAATAGCTTATTAAAGTATTAGAATTATAATTTCATTTATTTTTTTTATTAAGAATTCAAGATTAAATTTAGGTTCAGTAAAGGCGTTTGTTACTATTTTTTAGCCTAACTTCAATCTGCCCTGCACTAATGCTAAGAGTTTGCTGCTTTTTTTAAAAATTTAATGGCCTACAGTACTAAAATTTATAGCACAATGAAAACAATGATACTGTAACTATCTAAACAACCTAAAAATTACAATATAGGTAGCCATTTTGCAACCTGTGTTGAAAATAATAATAATATAGTTTGAAAATAAGCCATTTTACTCCAAGTAATATATCTTTAAAGTTGATGCGAATTTAATTGACGATAATCTTTGATTAAATGTTTTCTAGAAACAGATTGTTAAATTTAATTACAAAATGTTAATCAGCCGTTAATATTGGAGCATTAAATAAATGTTAAACACCGAAAAAAATAAATTAAACGTAGCTTCTCTAACCGAATATAAGAACCGATATTAATGGAATGATAAACTGATTAATATAAAAAAAGAAGATTTAACTTCTGAAAATTATTATTTAAACAACAAAGTTCTACCCAAGCTAAATTAATTAATCGACACTTGTAAGTGTAAACAAACCTAACCTAACCGAATATAAGAGCCGACGTTAATGCAATGATAAACTGATTAATATAAAGAAAGAAGATTTAACTTCTGAAAATTATTATTTAAACAACAAAGTTCTACCCAAGCTAAATTAATTAATCGACACTTGTAAGTGTAAACAAACCTAACCTAACCGAATATAAGAGCCGACGTTAATGCAATGATAAACTGATTAATATAAAGAAAGAAGATTTAACTTCTGAAAATTATTATTTAAACAACAAAGTTCTACCCAAGCTAAATTAATTAATCGACACTTGTAAGTGTAAACAAACCTAACCTAACCGAATATAAGAGCCAACGTTAATGCAATGATAAACTGATTAATATAAAGAAAGAAGATTTAACTTCTGAAAATTATTATTTAAACAACAAAGTTCTACCTAAGCTAAATTAATTAATCGACACTTGTAAGTGTAAACAAACCTAACCTAACCGAATATAAGAGCCGACGTTAATGCAATGAGAAACTGATTAATATAAAGAAAGAAGATTTAACTTCTGAAAATTATTATTTAAACAATAAAAGTTCTACCCAAGCTAAATTAATTAATCGACACTTGTAAGTGTAAACAAACCTAAACCTAACCGAATATAAGAGCCAACGTTAATGCAATGATAAACTGATTAATATAAAGAAAGAAGATTTAACTTCTGAAAATTATTATTTAAACAACAAAGTTCTACCCAAGCTAAATTAATTAATCGACACTTGTAAGTGTAAACAAACCTAACCTAACCGAATCTAAAATAAAAGTAATTGGTTACCAACTGTTGTACAAACCTAAACTTATTATAAATAATTAGACATTTAGAAAAATCCTTTATACCAACATTATTGTACACAATTTTAAACTATTAAAAATGTACTTAAATACACTAGATAATATTATATGAATCTATTTTTTTCCACAAATTAGACTTACAATTTTAACAGAATGTTTTATTTGAAATAATTTGATACAAACCAAGCGAAGCCAATCGCAAGATAACCTAAATCTTGGATCTAAGAGCCGATACTGTGGCAATATGGCGGACACAAATAATTTTACACTGCCTTGTTCTGGAGATTGGCCAAACATATTTTATAGCAGAGGTTAATAGTGAATAAAAACACCTGTTCATCAATCTTCAGGGGTTCTAAGGGCAACGATCCGCTTCAAGTTTAAAGTTTTTGAATTATTACAGCCATTTGTTGTAAATGATACTTGATCCCTTTTCACCCTCTCTCTTTTCACCCCTCTAATTAAAGTATTATTCAGTGTATAATAATTAATGTTTTATTAATTTTAAACTTTTTTTAGTAACGACAATGTAAATTAGTGTATTGAACACTTTTTATTATTTTCCTTGGTGTAGTCCTGAAAGGATCTTGACCTTTGTTATAGTAAAGTGTTTTTTTCTGCTGCAGTTTTCCACCAACATCAGGTAACCATGACCTTCCTGTAGTCCTTTACATCCTGCAACCATATTTTCCTCATAACGTTTGTTCACTTTAAACCTGTATCTTCATACAAAACCAAATTTGAGATTTTCCAGACTTTTCCGACAACTGTCGTATATTTCCCAAGTTCTGGGGAGACATAAGCGACTCATACGTATTATTTGGGTACTTATAAGCTTTGTAAAGCTTTGGTAAAACAGTGCTGGTTTTGAAAATATCTTATTTTAATTTTTTTAGCTTCGGATTGATCCCAGAATGTGAGCCAACCACATGTCTTTAGTCTTTAACGAAATACAAAAAGATGGACTCACATCCAAGACGAAATCACTCTCATCAGATCTGAAAACATCAGTAGGTGTTTATGTTATATCAATCAAAATCAAATTATTCTACCTTAATACTTGCATAGTGGGGAAGTCAATTGTATTTTAAAACAGGATACATTTTTGTACAACATCCGTTATCTATAATTTTATTAATCACAATCGATTATCCAGCTTGATTACAATTGGATTACAGCTATATATTCTACTCTTACAATTGATTTTTTTTAACACAATTATAAGAAAATTGTTTTGTTCAGGTATAAATATTTCTTTTTATATTCTTCCTCTTTTATGCTAATATTACTGTCACTATGTTAAGTATAATGATCTGTCTTCCCTAGCTTCGTCAATTCTACTTTCGACTACCTCGAGAAATAGAAAACTCCATGAAAGTACTACATATGGCAAAAAAAGGAAGACTATGAACATTTTAGAGAACTTGGAAATTTTTAAATCTAAATTAAAGGGAGAAAACATAATAAATGAACAGATATCGTCGCAAGCAGATATTACGTTTAAAATCTAAAAATTTTCAAAAATTAACAGGAGGGACGATCGTTGAAGGGAAAGTTTGAAAGGAGCCAATCCGAAGCGAGCGGAAACGTATGATTTTTAAGAGTCATTCAGAAGCGAGGACGTCAGGTTTAATGTACTTGTGTTGAATAGAGGAGGGGTACGAGGTGGAGATAGTATAAATAGGACGGGCCATAATATTGGTGACCAGTATAGATATAGTTTTTGAAGATGGAGGTTCTCCGAAACGCGTCAACAGAAGTAGAATTGACGAAGCTAGGGAGTAAGATCATTATACTCAACATAGCAGTATAAATATTTCGTTTAGTTACTATCACTTTTTTATTTTATTTAAAATCGATTAGGCTCATTAAATTATGATAATTTTTTTCATTTACTTACAATCGCTTACTTGATTAAACACAAATTATTCCATAACACAACTCACTTACTTTTACTATTTCAATAAGAGGAAAAAGAAAGTTTAATGTAATTTAATTTTTTTTACTGCATTCTGAAATTCAATATTGCGGATTCCCTTATAAGAAATAAAATCGCATCTCGCAGGTAGGGTGCTGTATGCAGTAGTTAAATATAAAATTCCACTATAAGCATGTAACTTGATTTACATTTAAAATGCTGCCATAGTTATTGCTGTTTCTGCAATAGCGACATCCATTACTGTAACATTACCTGCGGTGTTCTTATCTTCGTATATTCTATTACGGTAAAACTTGAAAAGGGTTTATCTTTAACGTTATTTAAAAAAAAAAGAATTGAAACATCAATATTTATTCTTCCAATATATTGGAACAGCCCTCATGGTAAGATCAAGACCCGGGACCTTGAAATTAGCGCCGCTCCTGATTACTAAATCACTTTGTTTGTGGTAGTTAAAATATTTATATATATATATATATATATATATATATATATATATATATATATATATATATATATATATATATATATATATATATATATATATATATATATATATATATATACGTACCCGTGACAGTTGCTGATCTGCTATCGGGGGCCGCCCTGGTGATGGGGATGCTCGCCAATTTCGGTTGGAGGGTACTGGGGAAATAAAATACCCAGGGTGGACAAAAATCATTGAAGTAGTCAACGGTCTCAATGGCGGATGAAGATGTATTTCTCAACGGCAAAGAGGGTGGAGGAACCAAGAACACCAAAATCCGGGGTGCGTCTGTACTGGCAACCACCGGCATCCTGGTCAGCGTCTGTTCATCCTGAGGATGCGGCTGTACGTAACGCTCTAGGAACTAACAATCCCTGGTTCTA
>CM040189.1:3252500-3295000 GCA_022606455.1 Callitettix versicolor | reverse complement strand
ATTAGAGAGGTCGCTGACGCTGATGATGTTGGCATATCGATTGGATCATGTCATGACATTGTTTCCAATGGTTTGTGTATGAAACGCGTGGTAGCAAAATTCGTTCCATAATTGTTGACTTTTGAACAAAAACAGCGGCGAATGGAAGTTGCTCAGGAGTCACTAAATGAAGTCAACGACGATGCATAATTACTGAAACGTATTACAACAGGTGATGAAACATGGGTTTACGGATATGACGTCGAAACTAAGGCTCAATCATCCCAGTGGAGTCATTCTGGCTCGCCAAGACCGAAAAAGGCTCGACAAGTGCGGTCAAACGTGAAGGTTATGCTCACTTCACTGTGTTTTTCGACATTAATGGCATAGTGCATCATGAATTCATGCCACCAGGTGAAACGGTCAATAAGGAGTACTAGCTACAAGTTCAACGCCGTTTGCGTGAAGCGATCCGAAAAAAACGCCCGGATCTGTGGAAAAACAATTCATGGCTTTTGCACCACGATAATGCACCAGCTCACACTTCATTGCTTGTTCGTGAATTGTTGACCAACATCAGTACTGTAACGATACCCCAGCCTCCATATTCGCCAGACATGGCTCCGTGTGACTTTTTCCTAGTTCCAAAAATAAAGAGAACCTTAAAGGGCCGTCGTTTTACAGCCGTAGATGACATTAAAAGCGCATCGCTGAAAGAACTAAAGGCTATATCAAAGATCGAGTTTGAGAAGTGTTTCGAGGATTGGAAGAAGCGCTGGCACAAGTGCATAATCTCCAATGGGGACTATTTTGAAGGCGACAACATTAATGTAGAATAATAAATAAATATTTTGTTCAAAAAATTAAAATTCTCTTTACTTTCTGAATACACCTCGTATATAAAATTTAATACAATTCAAGTTTGCTTTGAGTTTAGGTCATAAATTTAATTACGTACTGTAATTACTTTCAAACATCTTTTTACGATTTACCAGCCGCTCGATACATTATTTTTAGATTTGATCTTACTGATTATTGTTACGATAAGAATATAAAAATAAACCACGATCACTTTCAGAGAAATTTAACTATTTAAAACAATCATTTATTCTAATTTAATGCTGATCGCAATAACGAATTAAGATTTTCAAAACGTACAAGATGTTTATGTTACAAAATTATTTAAGATTTTCAATGGACGCCATAAAGAAAATGATACAGGGTGTTCAATTTGTGCGCCAAGTTAAATTAATTGCACTAAAATGACGCACGCCAATGTTATAAATCATACGTAATTTTTATACAATTTATAATAATCCTCCTGAAGTGTTTATGAGTTCAGGATCCGTGCTCATTTCATAGTCTGGATGTGGGTTTAAACGTAATAGCCTATTAGTTTATTTTTTAATAGTGATTCTTTAGTTTTTTTTGTGTTTAACGTCCGACTATTGTGCACACTTCGGCTAATGCAGACGATGGGATGATTTATAGCGTATGACAATGCCAAGCCCTCGCCGGGAATCGAAACCGGGTCCTCGGGGTGAAAGCCTAGTACGCTATCAACTAGGCCACCGAGGCGGCTATGTGATTCTTTAGTGAAAATAAATAAAAATGTAGCCCAGAGCTAACATAAAAAAGAAAATATTAAATGGAATGGAAATGAGTTTACAGAGAGATTGTTACCGGGCTATTAACAAGCAATCATTTTCAAATTTATGCGATAAAAGGGCATTATACATACACGTCATTTATTGTTTTGCCTGTAAAAGTTGCGAGTCAATTTTTACTCGCAAGGAGGCAAAAAGGATTTTAAAATTTAATAATATATAATAATTTTATTCTTTCTTTAAAAAAATACCAAAGAACGTTTAAACAGAAATATAAAATATTAGGATCACAATTTAATGAGGAAAGTTAAATTAATTGTAGAGAAATTGAAAATAGAATGTTACATTACGTAGCGATTTCGGTTTTTTAAATAATTAAATAATTGCACGATGATTAAATTAATTACGTGTAACTAATACAAAAAATATAATCGCGGTATGCAGCTGTTTCGCTGACTTGATAGAAGCGAATTTCCAAAAGTACATTCCTTTATTTCACCCTTTTTTAAATTCTAATTTCACCATCATAATTAGCAATTAAATTGTTTATATTCAACACTTTCAATTTATATTAAAAATTCGAAAAACAATCCCTTTACAGCCGTCAACAAATTTCAATTTCAAGAATATTAGATGCTAATTTATGCGGATTTTGACGCTAATTGCGATGGTAAAATTGTTTTTCATTAAAATTTAAGACGAAATTATTAATTTTTTTTAAATTTGAACTTACCGCCATTTTGAAACTTACGAAAGGATGTTGCCGATTTTCGAACTTGTCCAAGCTATTTGACGTTGTGCCAGCCAAATTTGAATAAAATCGTATCAAAATTACAAACGTAATCGTATTAACACACACACACACACACACACACACACACACACACACACACACACACACACACACACACACACACACACATACAGAGAGAGAGAGAGAGAGAGAGAGAGAGAGAGAGAGAAACACATAATATACATACATACATATATATATATATATATATATATATATATATATATATATATATATATATATATATATGTATATGTATGTATATATTATTATTATTTATGCATAGACCCTGTTGGATCACGCAAAGCACTCCGACTCATGTCTTGTTCCTTCTAATCCTCCACACCTCCCTCATCCTGTCCCCATGGATCCTCTTCCGCTCCTCCGTCCATTTTACCCCTGCTCTCTTTGGGATTTCATTCTCTGGGACCTTCCAACCGAGCATCTTTCTCCTGTATGCGCGCCTGTCTTCAACATCTGTTGAGTCTATTCCTGCGTCATGTAGGTCTATTCTGACTTGTGCGATCCACGACGTTGTTGATTTGACACCTTGTATATACTTAAGGATTTTGTTGGCAAGTCTCGTTGTTGGGAGTCTACTGATGTGTCCATAGAACCGAAGCCTCCTTCTTCTGATATCTGCTGCCAGGTTCGATATCTTCTCTGTGGTCTTCCGGGAGTGCAACCTGTATGTATATATGTATGTATATATATATAATAATAATAATAATAACAATTACTATTATTATTATTATTTGCGTATGGACCCTGTTGGATCACGCAAAGCACTCCGACTCATGTCTTGTTCCTTCTAATCCTCCACACCTCCCTCATCCTGTCCCCATGGATCCTCTTCCGCTCCCCCGTATATATATAAAACAGGAGAAAGATGCTCGGTTGGAAGATCCCAGAGAATGAAGAGGAAGGATCCATGGGGACAGGATGTGGGAGGTGTGGAGGATTAGAAGGAACAAGACATGAGTCGGAGTGCTTTGCGTGATCCAACAGGGTCTATACGCAAATAATAATAATAATAATATTATATATATATATATATATATATATATATATATCATGAAGTGATGTAGAGATAAGGGTACGTGTCGATGTTCATCTCAAAGTCCGGGGTGGGTCTTACCATAATGTCCACTCTAACAGTTAATTTTTCCAATGAAAATTTGCTAAAATAAATTAAAATTAACATTTGAAGTAATGTGGGTAAAATATCTGGGACACCTTGAAACCCCCTGATCACTACATGCAAAAAAGGGGTAAAAATGAAATTACATTGAAAAGACGTAAATAAGCTCTGACCGCTGTCAAGACATTTCTTTCTTTTTTGAAAATTTAGAACACCAATTTAAGCAGTTTTTAACGCTAACGATCGTAAAATCAAATTTTCAAAATATTTAAGACGAGAAATTTATAACAGTTTCTGCTAATGGCAGCCATTTTGAAACTGTTGTAAAATTTATTTAGTTACCGCACTTGTCCGAGCTGTTACATATAAATAAATTTAACGAATAAATTTAAGAGTATTGATACAGTGTTTGAAGAAGGAGGTTCTCCGAAACGCGTCAACGAAAGTAGAATTGACGAAGCTAGGGAAGGCAGATCATTATACTCAACATAGTGACAATAATCCTAGCAGAAAAGAAGAAGAATATAAAAAGAATTTCAAATTTAACTGGTTATGTTTGCTTTGCCATCAGGTACCGTGAGCCAGATGTATTTTTGGAAGCGTAATATAGTTTTGCAGTCACTTGGAACACAAAACAAAGACTTTTAACGCTACAATAATGTTTACGCAAGAAACGCACGTTTATCCAAAACGACAAAATTTTCAATTGTTCCCCTGCCGTAGTGGGAGCGGCTCTGCTCTCACGCGGAACCAATAACTGAAGGGATGCCTGTTCCGTGGGGACACCTTCATTAGTTTATAGGTTAACGTTATGATGTAACGTGTAACAGGCGCTTTAAAAAAAGCGAGAATTGTTTCCAGAGTTACCTTGTTTGGCGTTATCTTATTTTCATTAAAGGTTACAAATTTTGTATTAGTTTAACGACTTACATAAGTAAATGTAACAGATTCGGTAACGTCGCTGTTACATTCATTCGGTAGCAGATGTGTATCGCCTACCTACATGTAAGTGTGAGTGTAAAGTGTTAAAGTCGTAAGTGTAGTGTTGTAAGTGTGTGTATGTTAGACTCGGGTACCGCGTGGGATCTCTAAATCCTCTCAACAGGTGTAGCTAGTCTGCACCCCCTGCGGGGTACTGCATTTGAATCCAAAAACAATAATGAAGAATAAAATGAATAATCATTAATGGAAAGTAGTCAGTGGTTTTGGCTGTAGGAGTGATAATTTCAAAATTTTTTTTTTTTATTATTTTCTGATAGTTTTTGTAATTTAACAGTTTTTGTCGTAATTTTTTCAAGAAGCACTTACATTGACAAATAAAATGAGTCATTGTTCACCATGATCTCGCCTATACACATATTGCAGCAGCTTTGGTGACTTGGAGGGGCGGAACACTGCCACGTTCCTTGATTTAATAATTTATGAATAATCATTTTAAAACAAATTTATAATTGTTTAAAGCTATTCACCGACTTATGAAAATGATAGATAGACTACGGATTATAAGACTGTATTCATAATTCAATTTTATAGAATTAAGATAGAGACCTTCAGTTTTCGTTAATTTTTTTCTAAATTACAATTCTTGTCTTGATGGGATTTTACATTTAAGGTTTTTGAGTTATCTTTAAAATCTGCTATTTTGGAGGTATAGGCAAAGTTTAAGAAAATATATTTCTACAAATCTACATTTTTTCAAAAAAAACAACAATTGTAATTATAGCATATACATAAAATATATTTTTCCCAAAACTATATTTCTACAAAAAAAATAATTTTCCCCTTTTAAAAGAGTCTTGAGATTAGTTTTCCTGTTTAAAATATATATAATAATATATAAATATATAATATATACTTTTATATATTATATAATATATAAATAACTGTTTAATATATATTATTATTATTATTATTATTTATTACCCTGTTTTCACGCAAACACTCCGGCTCATGTCTTGTATAGATCCTGTTGGATCACGCAAACACTCCGGCTCATGTCTTGTTCCTTCTAAAAGCATCCTCCCCATGGATCCTCTTTCGCTCATGTCTTGTTTCTTCTAATCTTCGGCTCATGTCCTCTAATCCTCATCCTGTCCCCATGGATCCTCTTCCGCTCCTCCGTCCATTTTATTATTTGCGTATAGACCCTGTTGGATCACGCAAAGCTCTCTTTGTTCCTTCTAATCCTCCACACCTCCCTCATCCTGTCCCCATGGATATTTTACCCCTGCTCTCTTTGGGAATTATATATATATATATATATATATATATATATATATATATATATATATATATAATAAACTATATCTCTCTACTATTTCTTTAGAGATATACTATAGTATGCAGGTTGAATATATCTTAAAAGAGTATATATTCAAAGAGAGTATATATATTCAAAAGAGAAGATATTAAAGAGAGTATATTCATATACTCTATATAGATTATATGAATACTCTGTATAAAAATTTGTCCTAACATTTTGATTTGGGCGAACTGAAAGATTCAACACAGAAATATTTTCTTTTAACTTAAATTACAGACTTACCCTGTGAGGTGATCAATAGCCTACAAAGGAAAGTTTGTTTCATAAACAAATTTTATGAAGAGTTTAAGAAAAAAAATGGAAGTCGATGTTTTTAATAACAAAATAAAGTGTTTCCTAAAGTTCAATGCTTTCTACAATGTCGAGCAGTTCAAATGCCAGATTACAGAGTTGTTACTGATAATGCTGGTTTTAGTGATGTTATACCTAGGTACTGATAACACTGTTTTAGTGCTAACACTGATTAGAGTGTGTTAAAAGGCTAACGCAAAATTTATAAAAAGCAATGTATTAATTGTGTTACACCTTTATTTACATAATATGTATTTGATACAACTTTTTTCTGTCATTTAATCATAAATTTGTTGTAGATTGTCGATTGTATATTTTGTGTACACTTTTTACTGTCAAAAGATAAAATACGTATTGTTTAAAAACACTTGTTTTCTCAAGAGACCACCTCGGTGGCCTAGTTGATAGCGTACTGGGCTTTCACCCCGAGGACCCGGGTTCGATTCCCGGCCAGAGCTTGGCATTTAAATACGCTATAAATAATCCCATCGTCTGCATTAGCCGAAGTGTGCACAATAGTCGGACGTTAAACAAAACAAAACAAAAAATTTCAAGAGACTACTGAAACTTTGCTTGTGTGTAAGGGCCTATTATTGACTTAATTTTTTTTACATTTTGTTTGTATCAGGTATTTAAATTTTTAAAATAATAATTTTATTTCGATTAACTATATTGTTATATAAAATACACATTCTAAAATAAATAAAATCAGAATCCCTTATTTTAATACGCTCCGAAAGTCAAAAGATTAACATTTTGGAACTTTCTCTCTCTCTCTCTCTCTCTCTCTCTCTCTCTCTCTCTCCTCTCTCTCTCTCTCTCTCTCTCTCTCTCTCTCTCTCTCTGTGTGTGTGTGTGTGTGTGTGTGTGTGTGTGTGTGTGTGTGTGTGTGTGTGTGTGTGTGTGTGTGTGTGTGTGTGTACACGCGCAATGTACAACCATATGTCTTGCATGCAGATCTTGAAATGTTTAACTTAGATCGGACAAAAACATGAAGTCAGATTTTAAATTTTTTTAAAATTAAATAATTTTTAAAACTTTACTTTTTTACGTAAAAGGATCGCGGAAAAAATGTTTGCATTTAACGAAAATCGTCTTTTGCGAATGTTAGTAGTTAATGAAATATATTAGTTATAGGAAAACAATGTAGTTTGAAAGAAACAATATGTTAACATAAGAGGCTAATAACAAATTGCCTACTTTCTATTCTGTTGCCGACATTGCATTTGTTAAAAAAAACTAATGAAACAAATGTTGCCAACTGTTGAAATATAAATGAACCTGTCAAATACAGACGCCTTTATTTTTTCCTCACTATAATTTTGAATGAAAAATAGTTTTGGATATTGCCAATCGGTAATGTTTTATTGAAGTTATTCTTTAATAATATAAAAGTTAACATCGTGTTTGTATTTTTACTGCAATGTCGCTGAAGTTTCATTATTTTACCAATGAATTCCATTTACTTTTGGCCTGGGAGTTTTGCATTCACTGCGTTTTTGCTTTCTTGTAAATTTTACTTTTATAAATTTTATTTTAAAATTTGGAATTGGGAAAATAAGAAACCACCTGGGCACCATTTGCAACTCAATTCAGTATAATTCTTTTTAAACACGGTTGCTGAGGGAATAGAAAAACTAAAACAAACCACAGTTACTAACGTAAAATAATTGAAATCGACAAGTCTTTATGTTTTATAAACACGTATTTGACGTGCATTTTGAATAACATTAGAAACAATTTTAGACATCAAAAGCCGTTGATATAGAAAGAACCATACGTGACACAAAATACACCCGCTGACGTGGAAGCAAATTCTCTAAAAACCAAAAATACTGAATAACAACAAGCAAATGAAAATGTATAACGATTTGGCAAAAAAAATGATTTTTGTAATTACTTTAAAATTGTTTATCACCCAGTAAGACATAACCATTAAAAAAAATTTACAATCAATAACAAAATATTAATAACTTGTTCACCCTATCCATTAAAAAAACATGGTTATACCTTCGTAGTTCCGTTAAAAAAAATTTATATATATATATATATATATATATATATATATATATATATATATATATATATGAACATATATCAACAAATTGTCCTTTATAAAACTATTTTATTAACTGAATTTTAAGGAGAAGGTAAAACACAGACAGGGAAGATGTAGGTAAATTTATTTATCGTGAATTTTAGAAAAAATGAAATACAATATTTTTTTTTGTGTAACAGTGGACCATATACATTTTCCACATTTTCCAGTCCATATATATATATATATATATATATATATATATATATATATATATATATATATATATATATATATATATATATATATAGTAGGGTTGGACCGAGAATCCTAATGGTATCCTTTTGAAACGAAAATATTTACGCCTATATAGAATTTGTTTTGTTATTTTAAGACGAAAAGCACATTGGAAGCTATTATCGCCTCCCTAAATGTAAGTGTGAGTGTAAAGTGTTAAAGTCGTAAGTGTAGTGTTGTAAGTGTAAGTGTGTTTTACACTCTGGTACCGCGAGATTTAGACGTCTAAATCCTCTCAATAGGTACAGCTAGTCTGCACCCCCTGCGGTAGCCTATATAGAAGACATTATAGATTAAGTCATTTAGAATTTGATATTTACAGAAATTGGTTTCACGATTCGTAAACCATTAGAAGATTTTTTTCTTTAAACATTATATTTTTACAGTTAAATTTTCAAGATTAATAAATCTTAAATCTATGAGCATGTTAGACGTATATTAAAGTTGACACTCGCCTAAGAATATAAGGCTTTTAAAAAGCAGCAAAAATGCAAACAGGAAGTGACATCATAAAACAAAAATAAATTCTCCTTGCTCATTTCCGTACTCTGTACAAAACATTTCCGGTTTGATTTGACACGAAACCCTACCGAGTGAGAAATTAAATTTACATTCAAAAGAGTCAAACGATTTTGACAAATCAAATCACGTTTTATATAAAACACTTTGCAGCTTGAATTATCTGCTTCCATGAAATAAAATTTACTGTCTTTGGTAAAAGAACTACCAACGCAATATATGTTCATTTTACTTGGATGATTTGTAAACATCGTCACGGTAAGCTGATGTCTCAAGATAAATCTGAAACACCGAAACGTAACAGAATCTTTACAACAAAAACGCATATTTTTTTGAAAATATTTGAATACTAACATTTTTAAATAAACATTAAACAGTTAAATAAATGTAAATCAGAAACGAGCACGTCAGGTTCAATGTACACGTGTTGAATAGAGGAGGGGTACGAGGTGAAGATAGAAAATTATAAATAGGACGGGCCATAATATTGGTGACCAGTAGATATAGTTTTTGAAGATGGAGATTCTCCGAAACGCGTCAACGAAAATAGAATTGACGAAGCTAGAGAAGGCAGATCATTATACTGAACATAGTGACAATAATCCTAGCAGAAAAGAAGAAGAATATAAAAAGAATTTCAAAATATATCTTGAAAAAATTCAGTGTTAAATAAAATCTTCATAAATTAGCATTTATTTTTCAAAGTAAATACAAATGATCGATTTCTGGGTCTAAGACTCACTATGATGATATCTCAAAGAGAAACATAGTAACATTTTATTTAATTAATTCTTATTTCTAGTTTCAAAATAATAATAAATATTCAAGCAAAAACAAACGTTGCCTATATTTTAAAATTTAGGAAATATAGCTTTGTACAAAGTAATAATGAAATATTAATATTTTTAACGTTGATTTGTCTGGAATTGTTTACAAATATATTTGAATTAACTTTTTTTTAATTATTGGTTATTTGAAGTGTTTTCTCTCTACCAAATTCGTCAAATATTGCACGTAAAAGTAATTTTTAATGATAATCAAAACCATTAGTATTTATTTCTGATCAACTATTAGTAAAAGCCTATTTTTATATACTTACATTATATATATATATATATATATATATATATATATATATATATATATAACATATATAATATAGCTATATATATAATAGAGCCTATATTATTGTTATTATTATTTGCGCATAGACCCTGTTGGATCACGCAAAGCACTTCGACTCATGTCATGTTCCTTCAAATCCTCCACACCTCCCTCATCCTGTTCCTATGGATCCTCTTCAGCTCCTCCGTCCATTTTACCCCTGCTCTCTTTGGAATTTCATTCTCTGGGACCTTCCAACCGAGCATCTTTCTCCTTTATGCGTTCCTGTCTTCCACGTCTGTTGAGTCTATTTCTGCGTCATGTAGGTCTATTCTGACTTGTGCGATCCACGACGTTGTTGATTTGACTCCTTGTATATACTTAAGGATTCTGTATATATATGATGTTATATATATATATATATATATATATAAAAGAGCATGATGCGTGACGGCAAACTGAATTTTTTTCCCGTGCAAAACATATATCCATACACCGTCATATGAAGTATTCACTTCAAACATTTATAGCAGATACCCTTAATTTTAAGCCTAATTATGGAAAATGAAGCAAACATTTAGTTCTAAAGTTTGAAACCGATCAGGAAAAAATGTTTCTTCTGTAGGACAAATAATATGCACACACACACACACACACACACACACACACACACACACACACACAGGTAGACATATGTAAGGTAGACGTAAGGAAACTAAATAACTTCAGTTCCTATACATTCAGTCATATCAGATATGTACGTTAGCAGTCACTACTACCATAGAGTTTTTAAAATGATTGCTATAGTTCCATGTACACTTCCCTCTTAACCTAGCAATAAAAAGTTTCGATTATATCGAAAAGCACGCTAATGCAATCAATTTTAACACCATATTCACGTTCTTCTGAACAAAAATTAAAGGCACTTCGTCCAAACAAGATTAATTGTAAGGCTAAATGAATTCAGTGTATTTGTAATACAAGCAGCGTCACTACATGACTAAGCACTCCAGGTAATTAACCCACTTATGTCAGGTTTTCTATTTCACCCCTCACGTCTCGGTTGGGCAGGGGTAGTGGATGGCGCTATACATTATGCAATGTAAACAACGTTACTACGTTACTTTTATCACGAAATTTATGTTCAGTTTACGTCGAGTGATAAAACACCATTCCACTCTGATCAGGTATACGGTAGAGGGCTTAGGAAGTATCGACAAAACGTAGTTCTCATTGTTGAGTAGATCATTATACTCAACACAGTGACAATAATCCTAGCAAAAGAGAAGAAGAATATAAAAAGAATTTCGTTTTATCAGAGTGTACTAAAATTCTATTATTGTTTTTTTTCGTCTGCTTTTTTTGAGGAATAATTGAATGTGATGAAGTTTTGTACCATTTGTTTCAATAAGGATTTTTGAAAAAAAATTCCATTTGCTCTTAAATTTTTTAAATATTCCTTTAAAGGTATCAAGTGAATTTTCCCAATGTCTGTTTTCATCAAGATTTTTAGTAAAACAATTTACTTAAGCAACAATAAAACAGGTGCATTTATATATATATATATATATATATATATATATATATATATATATATATATATAAAACAAGTCAGAATAGACCTACATGAAGCAGGAATAGACTCAACAGATGTTGAAGACAGGCATGCATACAGGAGAAAGATGCTCGGTTGGAAGGTCCCAGAGAATGAAATCCCAAAGAGAGCAGGGGTAAAATGGACGGAGGAGCGGAAGAGGATCCATGGGGACAGGATGAGGGAGGTGTACAGGATTAGAAGGAACAAGACATGAGTCGGAGTCCTTTGCGTGATCCAACAGGGTCTATGCGCAGATAATAATAATAATATATATAAAGCCGCCTCGGTGGCCTAGTTGATATCGTACTGGGTTTTCACCCCGAGGACCCGGGTACGATTCCCGGCTAGGGCTTGGCATTTTCATACGCTATAAATCATCTCATCTTCTGCATTAGCCCAAGTGTGCACAATAGTCGGACGTTAAACACAAATATATATATATATATATATATATATATATATATATATATATATATATATTTATAATTTATATTTATTTATTTATTTTATTTAATTAATTTATTAATTTATTTATATAATATATATATATGTGTGTGTGTGTGTGTGTGTGTGTGTGTGTGTGTGTGTGTGTGTGTGTGTGTGTGTGTGTGTGTGTGTGTGTGTGTGTGTGTGTGTGTGTGTGTGTGTGTGTGTGTGTGTGTGTGTGTAATGTGTGTGTGTGTGTGTGTGTGTGTGTGTGTGTGTGTGTGTGTGTTGTGTGTTTTTCGGTGTATTTTAATACTCTAACTTATAGAAAATTTGTATACTTTAAGTAATTTTTTTTTGAAGAAATCTACCAATATTGTCGAATTTTGCCGAGAGGCAATATTGCCGAATTTTGCGTCATAGGGACTCGCGATAAACAGTTTGTAACAGACTTAAAAGTTTCAACATGGAGGCTGTTTGTAAAATAGGGGTAAACATATTCGGAGTTTGCAACTTGCGACAAATAAATTCAAAGTTGTGCGTGGAACAGTTTGTAAAGTGTTTAAGCGTGAACACATCCTGCCGAAACTCGTGTTGGTAAATTTTGCCGAGACTTAGTCGGTTCGGCTCTCATCTATATTGTATTGCAATGCGTAAGTTTTCGTCTTTCTTGTTGCAGTATTTATGTCTATTTAATTCAGATCAATAATCTATTATTTTTTCACTATTTTACTGAAATTGTAAACAACGGTTTCATAAAAAGTTCGTTCAAAACGAACGCAATTTTAAACGTTCGTGTGCCTTTAGGCTGTTTGAGAATGTTATTTACTTACGCTAGATCAAATATACTAAACCTTATTACAATTCAGAACTCCGAAAACGTAAAAAAATCAATTTTCTCAAAATTGCTATAATGATTTCATTAAAATTTGTCAAAAAATTAACTTAATAACATGTTCCGTTTGAAATTTATCGACAAAGGAGAAGAAATCGACAATTAGGAAAATTGGCAACTGAATTTATGAAATCCGAATTAATATATTTTGCCAAAATTTTCCAAACATCGTTGTTTTTACGTTCAGGAAACGTTAAAAATTCGATTTTCTCGATATCGGTTTTAACGATTTTGATCAATTTTTTGTTAAAACAACGTTCACGAGAACATATAGGTTGCTATAAAAACATATAGGTTGCTATAAAAACATATAGGTTGCTATAAAAACATATAGGTTGCTATAAAAACATATAGGTTGCTATAAAAACATTAGGTTGCTATAAAAACATATAGGTTGCTATAAAAACATATAGGTTGCTATAAAAACATATAGGTTGCTATAAAAACATTAGGTTGCTATAAAAACATATAGGTTGCTATAAAAACATATAGGTTGCTATAAAAACATTAGGTTGCTATAAAAACATATAGGTTGCTATAAAAACATATAGGTTGCTATAAAAACATATAGGTTGCTATAAAAACATTAGGTTGCTATAAAAACATATAGGTTGCTATAAAAACATATAGGTTGCTATAAAAACATTAGGTTGCTATAAAAACATATAGGTTGCTATAAAAACATTAGGTTGCTATAAAAACATATAGGTTGCTATAAAAACATATAGGTTGCTATAAAAACATTAGGTTGCTATAAAAACATATAGGTTGCTATAAAAACATATAGGTTGCTATAAAACATATAGGTTGCTATAAAAACATATAGGTTGCTATAAAAACATTAGGTTGCTATAAAAACATATAGGTTGCTATAAAAACATATAGGTTGCTATAAAAACATTGCTATAAAAACATATAGGTTGCTATAAAAACATATAGGTTGCTATAAAAACATATAGGTTGCTATAAAAACATTAGGTTGCTATAAAAACATATAGGTTGCTATAAAAACATATAGGTTGCTATAAAAACATTAGGTTGCTATAAAAACATATAGGTTGCTATAAAAACATATAGGTTGCTATAAAAACATATAGGTTGCTATAAAAACATATAGGTTGCTATAAAAACATATAGGTTGCTATAAAAACATATAGGTTGCTATAAAAACATATAGGTTGCTATAAAAACATATAGGTTGCTATAAAAACATATATTTTGCTATAAAAACGAAAAACCGTACCGCTGCTGAAACGAATTTAAAAAATAATAATAAATCCTGATCGCTGGTGAGTTTGTTTCCAATTTATTTTTGAATCGAAAAACGAAAATCTCTTTAAAAAAATACACTGATTCGACTTAATCGTAAATTACATAAAAAAAGCAAGATCCTGATAAACCGATTAAAAAATTGGTTTTTTAAAATATATTTTACAAAAAGGACACTTTGTGAAAATAACTTCAAAATAAAGTTTCACGTTTTACCATTTATTTTTAAATACGTGTCGAAACGGAAACTCCGGGATAGAGCTAATGCTGTATGCAAGGTAAAGTTTTATTTATAAAATAAGCAAAATAAATTATCGGTTTTTACGCTGATTAATTCCGTCTAGTGGCTGTTTTTACGGTGGATATAAATTACAGGATCCCGTATTAAAGGATTAGAACGCTGCCGGTCCAGTTTTTCATTGCTAATGAACACATGTGCACACGTAAAGAAATATTCACATTAAAACTACAACCTTAACGACTTAATTCGCACACGTTTAGCGTGATTCAATATTAAATTTTCGTTTACAGGTGCACATTAACGTTCAAAGAAGTACAATGTAAACTAATTGTCATACAACACTTACAGATGCGAAAACAAAATTATATTCTTATTCATTTTATTTTCTTCGGCAACTATTAGATAATTTAATTTATCGTGTTCAGTTTCCACAACATTTTGTACAGTAACAGTCCTAAAATAATGGTTCCAAGTAAAAACCACCAGGTGGTAAAACTTTCCCTGCCATGTCTACAATTTTAAAAGTTGTTAAATCATTTTCGAATTCCACTAAGAACCAAGCACCCGCTTACACAGTCTGCTGAACAAGAGTTCTTCTTCTTTTCTGCTAGGATTATTATCACTGTGTTCAGTATAATGATCTGCCTTCCCTAGCTTCGTCAATTCTACATTCGTTGACGCGTTTCGGAGAACCTCCATCTTCAAAAACTATATCTACACTGGTCACCAATATTATGGCCCGTCCTATTTATACTTTTCTATCTCCATCTCGTACATCTCTATTCAACACGTGTACATTAAACCTGACGTGCTCGCTTCTGATTGGCTCCTCAAAATCATACGTTTTCGCTCGCTTCTGATTGGCTCCTTTCAAACTTTCTCTTCAACGGTTGTCCCTCCTGTTAATTTTTGAACATTTTTACATTTTTAAACATAATAACTGCTTGCGACGATATCTGTTCATTTATTATGGCAGATTTCCAAGTTCTCTAAAATGTTCATACATCTTTCTTTTTCTGCCATATGTAATACCTTCATTGAGTTTTCTATTTCTCGAGATATGTTAAAAGAGGGACACCACATACCTCGAGAAATAGAAAACTCAACGAAGGTATTACATATGGCAGAAAAAGAAAGATGTATGAACATTTTAGAGAACTTGGAAATTTTTAAATCTAAATTAAAGGGAGAAAACATAATAAATGAACAGATACCGTCGCAAGAAAATATTACGTTTAAAAATCTACAAATTTTCAAAAATTAACAGGAGAGACGACCGTTGAAGAGAAAGTTTGAAAGGAGCCAATCAGAAGCGAGCGGAAACGTATGATTTTGAAGAGCCATTTAGAAGCGAGCACGTCAGGTTTGATGTACACGTGTTGAATAGAGGAGCGGTACGAGGTGGAGATAGAAAATTATAAATAGGGCGGGCCATAATATTGGTGACCAGTATAGATATAGTTTTTGAATATGGAGGTTCTCCGAAACGCGTCAACGAAAGACGAATTGACGAAGCTAGGGAAGGCAGATCATTATACTGAATACAGTAACAATATCTATGTCTGCACTTGGCGACGGCGTGCCTTCCTTGCTCTCACTGTAAAAACAATGGCGGTCTTTCGTGTAAGCTTATAAGGATAATGTATTGTAAAATTATTTTATCTCAAACCACTCACTTGTTTGATTTCAAACAATACAAGTCATTACGAAACCAAAACCATGTCATTTAAGGAGGTTACTTTCACTGTGAAGACCTCTTTGTAAGTCACTTAAATAAATTCTACAAATATAAAAACTTTAAAAGATTTTGATCCAGGCAGATTTAAATAATTTATCATGCATCTGCGACTTAAAGCTGATAGCTGTATTGAAGGAAAAAGGCATGCAGCAACTAAGAGTGAAAACAGATATTGCTCAGTAAACTGCTTAAGCAGGTAACTGGTTTTTAGTGGAATTCAAAAGTAGCTTACCAACTTTTTATTTGCAGACTTGGCAAGAAAAGTTTTACCACTTGTTTCTATTTAGTTTAAAAATGTTTAAATATAAAAGTATTTCAAAACTATTTTGCTCTAAATTTTTGATTACATAAATTAGCATTTCAAGTTTCCAAACAAAACTTTCTTCCAAACTGGAGTTCGAGAGCAAGTAATAAAAACCCAAAAAATTATTTGAAAAGATTGTTTTCAAATCGGCTTAACATATTTTGCTTTAATTTTGGTTATTTTTTTATTTTATTATTTTTTGTTTTGTGTTTAATGTCCGACTATTGCGCACACTTGGGCTAATGCAGACGATGGGATGATTTATAGCGTATGAAAATGCCAAGCACTCGCCGGGACCTCGGGGTGAAAGCCCAGTACGCTATCAACTAGGCCACCGAGGCGGCTATATATATATATATATATATATATATATATATATATATATATATATATATATATATATATATATTATATATATATATATATATATATATATATATATATATATATATATATATATATATATATATAGTGTTTAACGTCCGACTATTGTGCACACTTGGGCTAATGCAGACAATGGGATGATTTATAGCGTATGAAAATGCAAGCACTCACCGGGAATCGAACCCGGGACCTTGGGGTGAAAGCCCAGTACGCTATCAAATAGGCCACCGAGGCTATATATATATATATATATATATATATATATATATATATATATATATATATATATATATATATATATATATATATATATATATATATATATATATATATATAATATATAAATATATATATATATATATATATATATATATATATATATATATATATATATATATATAGTGTTTAACGTCCGACTATTGTGCACACTTGGGCTAATGCAGACGATGGGATGATTTATAGCGTATGAAAATGCAAGCACTCGCCGGGAATCGAACCCGGGTCCTCGGGGTGAAAGCCTAGTACGCTATCCATTAGGCCACCGAGGCGGCTTTAATTTTGGTTAATTTTGGTTACTCATTTTGACAATGATTAAAATGAGCTAATTTAATCAACTAAAGAGAGTTGGGGTTTATTTTTGGAATTTTTATTTACTTTATTATTTGTTTTAGAGTTTGTATATAATTTTGAATTATATAATTCCAGTAGCATATTAGAAAAACATGATAAAAAGATTTTTAAAAAATTGGGCTGTTTATCTTGTTGAATTGTAGCTGCTTAACTCAGAAAGTTTGTAGAAAACAAAGTTTCTAGATGTACGGAGGAAGTTTATGTTCCATTTACAATAATTGTACTTATAAAGTTTGTTCCATTTCGCTATTTTGCAAACTTTAACTACTTAGTTTACCTTTCTACACGTTTATTTAAAATAGAATTTCCGTGTGTTATTTAAATGTCAATAAGAATAGAGTTTCCATTAACAAAGTCAACATTAATGTTTCAAGACAAAAAATTCTAATTTTGACCTGAATATGGTACAGTTAAGGTGAAGCCATTGAGCCGTGCTGCTGATTGAATGAGGAGTATAAATCAACAAGACTTGATAGAATACAAACAAATCAGCAATTGTAAACAATTTACTGATAAAATTTAAATTGCAAATTAACTGGCAACGATAAACTGTTTTAAACGAACCAATCGGTCAGTTTGATTTCAAACTAACCCATCCATCACTGTAAGAATGCAATTTTTATTGTGAAAATTTAAAATATTTTACTAACTTACTGTAATGTATTATCAAGTCAAACGATGTAGTTCGACAGTTCGACATTTTTCAGTGGTTCCTAAAATCTCTTTTTTAACTTAATTTTTAAAAATCGTCGATATTTCGAAATGGAGTTCATAATCGTTGCAGCACGCAGCTGTTTCGCTGGCCTGATTTAAGCGAATTTCCAAAAGTATTTTTCTTCAACTGTTCTCTTTTGAAATACTGGTATCGGTATTATAATCAGCATTGAAATTTGCGTTTATTACCATTTTCAATTTTCAAAATGCAATTGAAAATACAAAAAATGAAACCAGACAGCAGTCAAACAATACCGAAATTAGTCATTTGAAAATTCATAATGCTAATATATGCAGTTTTAAAAGCTCAAGGTGAAATTAGATTTTGAAAAATATTTAAGAAAAAAGTTATGAAGATTTGAAATGGTCGCCATTTTAAAACTTTTGAACGAATTTTGCTGGTTAAAGACATGTTCACGCTATTACCGTAGTCGTTTTTGTGCCATAAAATTGCGAACAAGAATTTGCTAATATACATTAACACTCACGCTCTCTCTCTCTCTCTCTCTCTCTCTCTCTCTCTCTCACACACACACACACACACACACACACACACACACAAAACAAGAGTGCGCTAATATACATAAACATTCACGCTCTCTCTCTCTCTCTCTCTCTCTCTCTCATTCACACACACACAACAAGAGTGTGCTAATATACATAAACACTCACGCTCTCTCTCTCTCTCTCTCTCTCTCTCTCTCTCTCTCTCTCTCTCACACACACACACACACACACACAAACAAGATTGTGCTAATATACATAAACACTCACGCTCTCTCTCTCTCTCTCTCTCTCTCTCTCTCTCTCTCACACACACACACACACACACACACACACACACACACAATAAATTTATTTATATATATATAAATGTGTGTGTGTGTGTGTGTTTTGAGAGCAATTTTTTTATCGACCTTGCGAAGGGACAGTTTATCAAAATCGATTTTCTTTCCAAGTTAGAATGAAATCGGACCAAAATTGCTAAATTTAGTGTGGTGAAAATGCGCGTACCTGCGCGCGTGCACACATACTCACAGTTAAAAACAGCAGTGCACACACCAATTCTCTCCCCACCATTGTTATTAAAGTTATTACATTAAGACATATAATTTTGTAGTCAAGTACAACATCCAAATAAAATTTGCCTAAAAGTGAAAAAAGTAACACCGTAATTTTCTTGGTAAACGATTCTCTTGTTTACAATACTTCGACCCACATTCCTAATTAACCCGCATTTTATTTTTTGTCAACTCTGCAAGTTCTTTTTGCCCATATGAGGAACAAAAGATAGATTGGCAGCCGAAATTATCAAAACCAAAATTTATATTACAAATACAATGAGATAAACACATTATAGATGCTGGAAATATTTTTTTCCAAATTTGAGCAAAATCTGTTGAATCGTTTGATGTGTGGACGCGTGCAGACGGACAGAACAGCAATCGATTTCTGAAACTGATAAATCCATTAAAGCTTCCTACAGATTTTTCGGCCAATGTCATTACGCCCTTCAGTATCTGCAAAGTAAAGGACAAAAACAAAATGTTTGAACAGTAATCCATCAAGCAGTTCTAGGACAGTCGCATGGAAACTTCTCCCGGCGCTCTTTGCACTTCGCCGCTGTTTTCGCACAACATTATTTATCGTTTCACGGACAATTAAACATGGATGCGCAAAGTATAGGGACATTTTTTTCTCTCTAAAAACAATGTTGGCGACGGACCCGCCCCCTTCTGCTGGAATCAAACAACACCCCTATCCGTGAGCAGTGCATTAAGCATTAAGCTAAATTAAAAATGCTGGTCCAAATTTATTCTGCATCATTATACAATATTTGAGCAGTCGATTAACTCTGAATAGATTAAATCTTTTTAAAACTTTCAAGTTTAATATAACAAAGTTTTATTTTCGCGTGGATATTTCAAAACGCATCGCAAAATTATTCATTCACTCAGTTATTTCCCTCCGAAAACTTGCTCGGAAGTTACCTGCAAACTAAACAAATTACCACTGTGTTCCGTATAATGATCTGCCTTCCCTAGCCTCGTCAATTCTACTTTCGTTGACGCGTTTCGGAGAACCTCCATCTTCAAAAACTATATCTGTACTGGTCACCAATATTATGGCCCGTCCTATTTATACTTTTCTATCTCCATCTCGTACACCTCCTCTATTCAACACGTGTGCATTAAACCTGACTTGCTCGCTTCTGATTGGCTCTTCAAAATCATACGTTGTCGCATACTTCTGATTGACTCCTTTCAAACTTTCTCTTCAACGGTCGTCCTTCCTGTTAATTTTTGAAAAATTTTAGATTTTTAAACGTAATAACTGCTTGCGACGATATCTGTTCATTTATTATGTTTTCTCCCTTTAATTTAGATTTAAAAAGTTTCCAAGTTCTCTAAAATGTTCATACGTCTTCCTTTTTCTGCCATATGCAGTACCTTCGTTGAGTTTTCTATTTCACGAGGTATGTGTCCCTCTTTTATTAAATGTGACGCATAATTTGAATCATTTTTGCCGTATATTGGATATAGATATATTTTTTGAAGATGGAGGTTCTCCGAAACGCGTCAACGAAAATAGAATTGACGAAGCTAGAGAAAGCAGATCATTATACTGAAACAGTGATAATAATCCCAGCAGAAAAGAAGAAGAATATAAAAATAATAAAAAATTACCTTTTTTCAGAAAAATTGACAGATTTTTCTTAAATGTTGGTCATTTTTGAAGATTCGATAGTTCAACAATAAATCGACAATAACAGACGAACCTCGACAACAGATACTGTTAATTTATGTTACTTCAAATTGCTCCCGAAACAAAGCATTTTAAACTTTACTACACTGAGTTGAGTTTTGTACTTCTATAAAATAACAATTTTAGTAATATCTGACTAAAGATTTTTGATAAGTTAAGCCTATTTACGATTTTTTAAACCACTCGATCTATTATAATAAATAACTGGGGAATATAACGACCCAAATATTTTGGTTACCTATTGACCACAATTGAGGAAAATGTAATCATAATCTCAAGACCGCAGGGATATTATCTACAATAAAATAAACGTTTAATATAACCAAGCCTAATGAAAATCGTCCGAACGCTCAGCCGTAAAGCCGTTAAATTCCGTGAAACAAGATCGGTTTTTTTACACTACTCGGTGAACACAGTGTCTCCGAGCAGTCAGGGAGAACCGATCGTTCCCTCAGGAACACAATGAGTGACTATAAATAGGTCTGGCCTGTTGCCGACATGATAACATCACGACATCTCTGCAACACCTCGTGCTGTAGGCTATTGTACGGCTGAAAAACCTTTGCCCCTGTAAAGTGGAAGTTGTATTAAATTAAACAAGCACGGTGTACACGCAATCACGTAACACAAACGAAACAAGATCGAATGTGCAAACATCCACAAGTTCAGTATATTAAAGAATTTTCTTGAAAATTAAGGTAATTGTACAGCCATAATGGTGTGTGTGTGTGTGTGTGTGTGTGTGTGTGTGTGTGTGTGTGTGTGTGTGTGTGTGTGTGTGTGTGTGTGTGTGTGTGTGTGTGTGTGTGTGTGTGTCTGTGTGTGTGTGTGCCTGTGTGTGTGTGTGTGTGTGTGTGTGTGTGTGTGTGTGTGTGTGTGTGTGTGTGTGTGTGTGTGTGTGTGTGTGTGTGTGTGTGTGTGTGTGTGTGTGTGTGTGTGTGTGTGTGTGTGTGTGTGTGTGTGTGTGTGTGTGTGTGTGTGTGTGTGTGTGTGTCTGTGTGTGTGTGTGTGTGTGTGTGTCTGTGTGTGTGTGTGTGTGTGTGTGTGTGTGTGTGTGTGTGTGTGTGTGTGTGTGTGTGTGTGTGTGTGTGTGTGTGTGTGTGTGTGTGTGTGTGTGTGTGTGTGTGTGTGTGTGTGTGTGTGTGTGTGTGTGTGTGTGTGTGTGTGTGTGTGTGTGTCTGTCTCTCTCTCTGTCTCTGTGTGTGTGTCTCTGTGTGTGTGTGTGTGTGTGTGTCTGTCTGTGTGTGTGTATGTGTCTGTGTGTGTGTTTGTGTGTGTGTCTGTGTGTGTGTGTGTGTGTGTGTGTGTGTGTGTGTGTGTGTGTGTGTGTGTGTGTGTGTGTGTGTGTGTGTGTGTGTGTGTGTGTGTGTGTGTGTGTGTGTGTGTGTGTGTGTGTGTGTGTGTGTGTGTGTGTGTGTGTGTGTGTGTGTGTGTGTGTGTGTGTGTGTGTGTTTTGTGGAGGAATGAAAAAGTCACGTTAGCAATTTTGATATGATTTGATTCAGTTTAAAAATAAATTTCTAATCATAAATGTTCTTAAAAAGAAATTCCACCATTATAATGAGCATAAATATCTAACATATAATATGATTTGAATTTTTAGTATCGTATTGAAAATACAATACTAACCTTTCCGTGGTCAGAGATCATTTTCAGTATTTTCAACGAAATTTTACTAAAGAATAAAATAATAAATTTTAATGAAATTCGGTTTGATTAGTTATTCCATACATTTAAACTATAATGACAAAAATATATATTTTATATGAAAGTATATTTTATGCTTTTTTATTACTTTTTTTTACCAATATTCCTGTCAATTTATACAGAAAATTAATTGATTAATATGGGCTATTTTAAATTTATAATTTATTTCAGAATACATACACATTGTTCTTGCAATAATTAAAACAATTTTGTGTAACTAAAACTTTATTTTTTCATAATTTGAAAGATTTTTTTAAAGTTTAAAACGTCCTTTTTGATGAAACTTTGAGCAATGTTTAACTGATTTTAAGCAATTAGCATTTGGTAATGTAAATTTTGGCGGTAACTCTAGGAAACAAAAGTTTTTTTGTACAACGTTTCCTACATCTGTGCTTTAGCGATACCCTCCATTTAATAATAATGCTTTTTTGCTTTTTATATTCTTGTATTAAATTAAAAATAAATTTTTAAAAAAATTGTATCATGACAGAACACCTGAAAGAATTCAAATATGAACCAAGTCCAATACCCAAAAAGTTTATAATTAAACCTGTATATTATAGAATTGTTATTCTTATGTAACCCCCACTCACTCCCACCACCGCCTTATGCTTCCTTATAATTGCTACGTGTCAGTAAAAAAACGCACTAAACTTCCCCTTAAAGAGCCATAAATAAAATGGCGGATATCTTCCTCGGTTATAAAACACAAACGTTGGGTCTCTGGTTGCAGTTTTATGTTCTCCGGCTTATGATTATCAGCAACCCTTGCTATAAAAAAAATCCCACAGCCTTCAAGAGAAATGATATACACTCGACCTTCAGCGGTCAACGTTCTTCTAACGTGATGGCTATAAAGTGGACTTCCATGTAACGGACTTAGTTGATCCAATAAAGATTTAATTATATCTTATTATTAGAAAACATTGAACTATATTGGTTGCACTTAGTCTGTATACTGCAAAATAATCACTAACTGGAAAGGTAATTAAGACTGGAATACATGTTTTTCTTTTCTTTACACGTACAAATTACTGGTTACAATTCAATTATTAACGACGTTTAAGTTATTTACAAATTACTGGTTACAATCCTAGCATTAAAGACTTATAAGTTCTTTACAAATTACTGGTTACAATCCTAGCATTAAAGACTTATAAGTTCTTTACAAATTACTGGTTACAATCCTAGCATTAAAGACTTATAAGTTCTTTACAAATTACTGGTTACAATCCTAGCATTAAAGACTTATAAGTTATTTACAAATTACTGGTTACAATCCTAGCATTAAAGACTTATAAGTTATTTACAAATTACTGGTTACAATCCTAGCATTAAAGACTTAGAAGTTCTTTACAAATTACTGGTTACAATCCTAGCATTAAAGACTTATAAGTTCTTTACAAATTACTGGTTACAATCCTAGCATTAAATAAGTAAAAGTTATTTACAAATTACTGGTTACAATCCTAGCATTAAATAAGTAAAAGTTATTTACAAATTACTGGTTACAATCCCAGCATTAAAGACTTATAAGTTATTTACAAATTACTGGTTACAATCCTAGCATTAAATAAGTAAAAGTTATTTACAAATTACTGGTTACAATCCCAGCATTAAAGAAGTATAAGTTATTTATAAATTACTGGTTATAATCCTAGCATTAAAAAAGTAAAAGTTATTTACAAATTACTGGTTACAATCCCAGCATTAAAGATGTATAAGTTATTTACAAATTACTGGTTAGAATTGTATTATTAACGACGTGTAAGTTATTTACAAATTACTGGCTACAATCCCAGCATTAAAGATGTATAAGTTATTTACTAATTACTGGTTACAATCCTAGCATTACAGAAGTAAAAGTTATTTACAAATTACTGGCTACAATGCCAGCATTAAAGATGTATACGTTATTTACAAATTACAGGTTACAATTCCAGCATTACAGAAGTAAAAGTTATTTACAAATTACTGGCTACAATGCCAGCATTAAAGATGTATACGTTATTTACAAATTACAGGTTACAATTCCAGCATTACAGAAGTAAAAGTTATTTACAAATTACTGGCTACAATGCCAGCATTAAAGATGTATACGTTATTTACAAATTACTGGTTACAATTCCAGCATTACAGAAGTAAAAGTTATTTACAAATTATTGGCTACAATACCAGCATTAAAGACGTATAAGTTATTTACTAATTACTGGTTACAATCCCAGCATTAAAAATGTATACGTTATTTACTAATTACTGGTTACAATCCTAGCATTAACTAAAACTAATATTTATGTTTGTGGAATATTTTACAAGACTGTAACTTGTAGAATTATGAAAACAAAAAGTCACTTAGGATGCCACTGTGTATAAATAAGGGAAGTTATGAGTACCGGTTTTCATATAGCTATTACTTAAAAAAATCTCTTACAGAATTAGCAGTACTAATACCTTATGAGAAAGTGGTAAGAATAAAAATAAAATTTTAAAATCGGTAGAGTCGAAACTTAGAAAAACTATTTGAAAGTGGCTCTTTTAACTATTTTCCCTATTTTTTTAACACTTAAGCGTCTACAGCCTAAGCTATTTAACCAATTTCGATCAACTCTGACTAATTTAATTCGTAATTGTGATAGCAATGTGCTTTTTTCATAAAAGTAAAAAAATATATTAACAATTATTAAATTACAAACAATTTGCACAAAATAAAAGAAACCGGTATGTTACCACTGTACTGACGCACGATGACGGAACTTTCATAAACTTCAAAAAAAATTTTTATCATTTTGCTAAAAAGCATTTGAAAATAATATTCGCTCTTTATAAGTCATTTCAACAAATGCCTTTATGAAATACAGTAGACTTTGGTCAATAATTTGTTTTAATAAAAAAAGAATTTGTATAGACGAGCGAAATTGCTAAATATCTCATGTCTTATTAAAACAAAATAACGGTCAATGTTTTCTATTTCTGTAGTATTTTATTTAAAATTAACTTTATGATCTGAAACTGCTGAGTTTTGATTTATACAAGTGAAAAATACGCCAACATATCATTTAAATTTTAAATAACTTCGAAAATTATTTATTGCAAATTTTATTTCTAACTAATCTTACATATTTCAGAGGTTATTTTATTGTCTTACAACTGAAATATCAGTTCTTTCGAATAGCCGCCATTTTAAAAACTTGATTGATCGGTAAAATTATAAATAGAAATCTGCGAAAAATATTTGAAAAATAATAAACAAATAATTGCCTGTCACTGAGCTGTCTCACTGACGTGATAGTAGCAAATTTCCAGAAGTATAGGTTACATTTTAAACATTTTATAAAATTATTTCCCAATCATAATCAACAATAAAACCTGCATAAATTAGCATTTACAACATTTTTTTATTTAAAATGGAAAATTTGAAACTTTTAAACTTATAAATGAATGTGAATTTTAAACATGAATGTGAATGTGAGTTTTAAACTTAAAACTTTTAAATGTGTAACAAGCACAGTTTTCACAAAACTGTTTCCAAAAATGATGTTAGTGCCAAGTTCCAATGAAACCAAACCAAAATTTTGAACCTGAGAGCGCGAAAACTGATCTAGAAGTCAGGATCGATACTCATTTCAAGGTCCCGGGTATACGTTTATAAAACCATTAGAACAAAAAGAAAGGTAATATTTTCAAACCATATAGAGTTACGTTAGGGGTTTCAATAATTATCATTTGAACTAATGATAACTCCTAGGATTTACGAGTATATCAAACTCCTGTTACAATACAGTCGGGAGGTAATATTTACTTGTTGTATAACAAAAAACGAATTTAATTTCGTACAGTAGATGTTCCATCTTTTGGGTTAACTGAGCCATTTAAGGAAATATTGTAACACTAGTTTATAATTTATAAATTACTAGGTACAAGTATATTATTAACTCAAACTAATATATGGTCTTTCTGAAAAGTTTTTCGAAGGATTATTCTTATTTTGACTGACAAATTTATTTATTTTTGTAACAGTGTTGACAAGTTTGTTATAAAACTTTCAGTTTTAATTTGTTTAACTTTCAAACTGTAATTTGTTATCTTGTAAAATCATTTTCAAAATTGTAGACATTAAAAAAATTATATTTTTAATTTTATTCCTGAATTTTGCAATTTTGAAACGTAAAAGCGGATTTTATTTCGTAATGAACTAAGCATATTACAAAATAGAATGTCAAAATATAAGATTACGTGATGTTATTCATTTTCGTCAGGTTTTGGAAATAATTTTATGTCACTTTATGTCACTTTATGGCACTTTATGTCACTTTATGTTAATTTTATGTCACTTTATGTCAACTTATGTCACTTTATGTCAAGGTATGTCACTTTTATGTCAACTTTATGTCACTTTTATGACACTTTATATCATTTTATGTCATCTTTATGTCACTTTATGTCATTTTTATGTCACTTTGTCACTTTATGTCACTTTATATCACTTTATGTCACTTTATGTCACTTTTATGTCACTTTATGTCAACTTAGAACAGTTGAATGCTGCCATATTGTCGTTACAATTGTTTATTCAAGTGTTGCGTAAGCAGTATTTTCTTAAGGTTTCGATGCGACAAAAAGTTTTTAAATTACACATTTAATAATTATTTCAATTTAAGTTAAACGAAGCTTAGAATGAGTTGTTTCTATTCATACAGCTGTTTGTTGTATTACATAAGTTAATTAATGTTTTCAAAGAAGAATCTTAACAAGGAAAACCATTTTCTTGTAAATTTACGGAAAAACGTCTACAACCAGTCTTTAATAGAGTCGTGTTACCAGTATTTAACAGTATTTTTTACTATAAATCTTGATCCTCAACGGTGTTTTTAATTTATTTTAAAATTTCTTTAATTTAAAATTTAGAATACAGTAGTTTACGAAATTATAATTACAACTTTAAACTGTTTAAGATGAGTTAATGAATATGCATCTTCTCTGTTGTAAATATTTCTCTGTTTGCATCACAAGAATCCAAATTGTGATTTTAAAATAACCATTGCAGTATTTTTTAAACAGCCGCTGCCACAATCGATTTCCATGATAAACCTACTGTAATCTGACTACCAATTGGTTAACGTTTTATTAAAACCAGAAGTTGATACTAAAATATGTAACAAACGTTATTTTCATATCGGGAAACGCCATTAAATAGACTGCTTAACGACACGACTTGACACTTTGTTTGTAAATAAATGCAAGTGTTCACACACAGCGGCCGCGGGCAACGCGCCAACACAGTGACAATGGCCAGAGAACATTCCACTGTGGAAATATCTTCAGCTGAGTGAGTTGTCTCATTAAAGCATACTGTTTACCTTCTCATTGGGAAATGTTTTAAACAATGGTACGTATTTCTAAAAGGTGAAAATTTATCAGTTTTGTTAAACGTTGAACTCCATTTTAGGTAAACTATAGGAATACGTAAATACAACCGTACGCGGGGACGACAATACAGGTATCTTTCTTTAGCAAAATAGAAGAGGCAATATTGCGTCTCTAGACTTAAATGTAGGTCGAAGGAATGAAAATACAAATATGTTTTGTGAAAACTTGAGTTTCAGCAGGATGTTAAAAGCTGACAGCTCAGTTGTTCCTTTATCAGTACTAGTAATTCCGACAAAACTTATCTGCCGGCTGGCAATTTACCTCCCAACAAGCTATTCCATTTCTACTTACAATTTATCTCTCTTCTGTTACTAATTCGTAACACTGTAACTAAACAGAAAAAATATTTAATGGATCCAAAACCGGGGTTATAAAGTTGAAAATGAAAGTTTTATGATAAACAAGACTTATATAAAAATGACATTATTCCCTTAATTTTGTTATTATATGTTAAAAAAGTTCGCTGTTTATAGGTTCCATATTAATTTTAAATGCATCTGAAAACTGGTTTTTCAGGATTGACGCTCATATAAGGGTTCTGGGTTCGACCTAATTGGTCGCCTCAATTGGTCGCTGGTTATGAATTATCTTATCTAATTTGAACACTACTTTATCAAAACTCTTGGAAATTACTTTACTCATGTATGCAATTTATTTTAAAAATAAAATTGTTTAAGTATTAAAATTGTCTAAATTAAATTTTTTTTATATCTTAATATTTTTAAACAAGTTAATATTCATTAATAAGACATATCAGAATAACACATATATAAGAATAAGACTAAATATTTTGGAGGGGGGTAAGTCAGTATCAAGTTTTAATCATAAGTTTGAATTTTATTTATCGCGGCGTTGATAAATTTACAATGGAGGCTACAACAGAAAGTATTTTTATTTATTTTTGTTATTTTAAGGCGAAAAACACATTGAGACTATTATCGCCTCCCTGAATGTATAGGTGTAAAGTGTTAAAGTCGTAAGTGTAGTGTTGTAAGTGTAAGTGTGTGTTAGACTCGGGTACCGCGAGGGACGTCTAAATCCTCTCAATAGGTGCAGATAATCTGCATCCACCCTGCGGGGAATTGAAAGTATAAAATAACAGTAATGTAAAGGTTGAATGCTATGATATTTCGAGGAATATATCGATTTAAAAAAACTAAAACAAGACCAAGTTTATATTTCTGTGATAAAAATTATTTTGGTGGAAAAAATGTTTTATATGATCCAGATGCAGAACGGAAAAGTGGATTTTATTGAAGATTCAGCAAAATAAGATGGAACAATGTTAACGACGAAAGCAATTTTTTTTTAAATAATACTTTTTTTACTATTAACAGCTACAATAAATATACCTTCAGATCCTTAACAATCATTTTCATAACATAACGTTATTGATATTTTCTTTGACCTATACATTTGATGGAAATATTTTAAATATTTTAATGAATATTAACGAATTAATATTCTATTTATTTACAGATGGAGAAATGAAATGAGTCTTGGAAATACTTCAGGAGTTGTTTATTAGGCCTAATTGTAAGTATTGCATTTGATGTTATAAAATTTGCTAATACGAAACAACAAATCGCCAAAGTCACTTTTTAGTTTTCCTCGAGTTCGAACCCGTAATGCCCCTCATGTCAGGCAAAAGTGATAACAATTTATAAAGGAAGCGTAAACAATTAAAGTGATTGTAATTAACATTCGAAATTACATAAGCACTGTATCATCACGCAAAAGACATAGTTTTTTTTTTAAATTATATCACTTCAAGTAAGAATAATATAAATTCCAAGGATACCGTAAAGAGGTAACAAAAAGAATATAGCCTATAAGTTTTGAGAATACAAATTTATTTCATAGTGTTCGATACAAAATAATCGAGCATTTACTTTCTAACTATTTATCAAGTCGTGGACGTTATTAAAGACGGTTCCGTGCTTTTAACATTTTTTTGTGTGTTTTAACATTGTTTTTTTTTTTTTGGTGTTTAACGTCCGATTATTGTGTACATCACAGATGTGCTTGTCTACAGAGCAACTTGTTATCCGTGGCTAATGCAGACGATAAAACAAAGGGATGATTTATAGCGTATAAAAATGCGAATTATTACTAAAAAATGAGCAGCCATCGTGTTTCCCTGGACGATGGGAATCGAACCCGGGTCCTCGGGGCGGCTACTTAAGAATAGGCGATGTCAACCTAAATGTAGTATGACTTCAAACCCAGCAATCTGTTGAAAAACAAACTGGAATCTGTCAATCAGTTTGTGTAACACACTAACAAAGAAATTGTCAGTCACTAGCAAATTAAATAGAAAAGTTTGTCAAAGTAAATAAAACTACGTGTAATACTACCCACTAAAATAATAGTTACAAGTCAACAAAGCCTCGGTAATATCAGGCTATTTAATGGATATCATCTGGAAAATTAATCACACGCGCATTGACACTAAAGTGCGGATATACAAATCTTCTCATACACCAGTGAAATGGAAAACTAATTTTTGGTGTAGAGACGCGAACTGACGTAAAAAATATTTTAAGAACATCGAAAATACGAACTTTAAGAACAATCCTAAAAGAAGACACGCAGCTAGCAAGGGAAGAGATACTGACGTCATCATGTAAACAGGATGAACCAAAACAGACTGGTGCACATTGTTAGAAGCAGAAAACCAGGTCAAGGACCATCGGGAAAACCTCTACCTAAACGGAAAATTAATAAAATTAATACAGCCGTTGCAATTAACCCTAAAGAAAAAATAAGGATTAAAATTGTATCCTTACAATTCAGGTGTTGTTTATTAGGCCTAATTGTAAGTATTGCATTTGCTAATACGAAACAACAAATCGCCAAAGTCACTTTTAGTTTTCCTTGAGTTCGAACCCGTAATGCCCCTCATGTCAGGCAAAAGCGGTAACAATTTATAAAAGGAAGCGTACACAATTAAAGTGATTGTAATTAACATTCGAAATTACATAAGCAATTACATCACGCAAAAGGCAAATAAAATAAATACATCAAAAATAAAAATGTTCTATCGCTAACAATATAGTTACGATTCTAATGAATCCCTTTTTAAAAATTTTATAAAAGAATTCTTGTAGAGCGTAGCAAACTAAAGCTTTTTCAAAAAATTGCCCGAAATTCTTATTAGTTTTACTTTGCCAATTAGCACAAGCACATCACACTTTTAAAATATTTTTAAAATGTTCTTTGTGGAATAATTTTTTTTTGTAAATAGCAGGCCGTGAGAAGTTTTAAAATAATCGTTCCACAAATGAAGTACAAAAACGCAACTGTTACACTCATCAAAGCAACGCTTCAGTGATTTAAATACAGTGACATATACAAATAAATTGAAATACAGTTTGCAGGTAGGTCCACAACAATTGTTCATTGTCAATGTCATAATTTCTCTGTCAAAACAATATTGAGGATTTGAAATTAATTAAAACCACCGCAGTTTGAGCAACAAATTTAGATTTATATTCCCCTTATGTGTATGATTTTATAATTTAAAAACAGAAACTGTAGTATTAGTAATTTTTATTGCAGATATATTTTTTTTTTACTACAGACAACATGGAATACACTTTCATAAGGCCACCACTGTCAGTTTCATTTTTCGATATTTTTAAACTGTAAAAGTTATAAAGTTTTTCAAAAAAAAACTGTAATATTAAATATTACTGTCGGAATTCACTTCCATCTCGTTGTGTGCTATAATTAGTTTTTGGTTTTCCTCGCCGCTTTCGAAACATAATTATAAAGTTCCGTTGAGAACAAGGTTTTGTAGTACGTAGGCCTACCACCAATTAGCCAGCTAATATAAATAACTATTTACGCATAAAAAATATAAATTTAATTTACTGATAAAAGATTTTTTTAATTTTATTAAATTTGGCTGAATAAAACTCTTAAGCTCCCAAACAAAGACCACGGGTCGTCACAAAACATATTATTTAAGTATAAATTTTTTTATAAAATTCTAAATATAACTAATTTACGGTTGAGGCATAATCTGAAGAACCAATGAATCCGACAGTACATTATGTATAATATATATAATAGATAATATTGTAATATTCAAAAGTATCTAATCCAAAAGTATTTGTAAAATTAAAAATAACAATGCAGTTTTACAATAATATATCTTACAGATATAATGCTTATGAAATTTAACAAATTGCAATACGATGTGTGTTCAGAAAGTAACGAGAATTTTTAAATTTCGCGGGCTTGGAGAGTCCGATTGTTAAAAATGTTGTTTATTATGTTGCTATAAATGCCCTTGAAGTATGATAAAACTTTCAGCTGTTTTCATTGTTGACTTTGTCTGTAACAGCCACTAAGGTTATACGTGTTTTTATGAGCTCATCGAATTATGCGTAAAAAATGGAATAAAGTGTAACAAAGTGTGTGAAATGTTAACAAAGGCCTATGGTGAGTCTGCAATGACTAAAGCAAGAGTTTACGAGTGGTATAAGCGTTTCCAAGAAGGCCGTGAAGACGTTGAAGATTACGAACGCCCTGACGCCCTAGCAGATCGACAACCGATGAAAACGTGGAAAAAGTGAAAGAAATGGTTATGAACAATCGCCGAATCACAATTAGAGAGGTCGCTGATGATGTTGGCATATCGATTGGATCATGTCATGACATTGTTTCCAATGTTTTGTGTATGAAACGCGTGGCAGCAAAATTCGTTCAAAAATTGTTGAATTTTGAACAAAAACAGCGGCGAATGGAAGTTGCTCAGGAGTCACTAAATGAAGTCAACGACGATGCAGAATTACGGAAACGTATTATAACAGGTGACGAAACATTTGTTTACGAATATGACGTCGAAACTAACACTCAATCATCCCAGTGGAGGCATTCTGGCTCGCCAAGACCTAAGAAGGTTCGACAAGTGCGGTCGAACGTGAAGGTTATGCTCACTGTGTTCTTCGATATTAATGGCATAGTGCATCATGAATTTCTGCCACCAGGTGAAACGGTCAATAAGGAGTACTACCTACAAGTTCAACGCCGTTTGCGTGAAGCAATCGAAAAAACGCCCGGATCTGTGGAAAAACAATTCATGGCTTTTGCACCACGATAATGCACCAGCTCACACTTCATTGCTTGTTCGTGAATTGTTGGCCAAAAACAGTACTGTAACGATGCCCCAGCCTCCATATTCGCCAGACATGGCTCAGTGTGACTTTTTCCTATTTCCAAAAATAAAGAGAACCTTAAAGGGCCGTCGTTTTACAGCCGTAGATGACATTAAAAGCGCATCGCTGAAAGAACTAAAGGCTATCTCAAAGATCGAGTTTGAGAAGTGTTTCGAGGATTGGAAGAAGCGCTGGCACAAGTGCATAATCTCCAATGGGGACTATTTTGAAGGCGACAACATCAGTGTAGAAGAATAAATAAATATTTTGTTCAAAAAATTAAAATTCTCGTTACTTTCTGAATACATTTTGCATTACTATGATGTACTTATTAGTAACAATAAGAAATAGCAAAATTGATATTTCCTTAAGCACTGATTTTATCCAAACCCTTTCGACTTTTACTCGATGTTTACTTTAAGTTCTGAACCCTTTTCGCTCTTAAACACGGATTAGTAAAAAAACAACACGATACAGTCGTACAGTTTGCTTTTATCAACTTTTGTTTATTTGGAAAATACATTTAAATATTTTATAAACAACTAAAACCCGTACGGAATATTTCAATGAACTTAAAAAGGAACAAACATTAATTGTGTAACAAAACCTACCTCGCCGATGAGCATAAGAAGAAAAGCCTTAAATCTTTGATTTGTTTTAAATTTTTAAACCTTAAAGGATACTCCCGATACTCGGACACTTCCAGTGGACGGACATTTCTTTGGGGAAAGAAAACATTACTATGTATTTACTAGTAAATTACCCTCCTTCAAACAGCTACTGTTGACAGGTCACGGGCAGTAAAATATGTCAAATATCGGTTTTTCATAGCTCTGGGAGGACACACTGACATACATATCTCTGCAGTAATCACAGTTGACATATTTATTGCAGCTGAGACATGTGTCCGTTAATAATATACTGCAGCAAAGAATATTGACATCTAAATTTATCCTAATTGACATGACGGCATATTTTTTAGATTTTTAATAAAGACAAGTCAAATTGTATTAAAGTAAAATATGTAAGATATTGTTGTAACGCAGTAGACAACATAAAAACCATGATTACAATAACAAATTCATGGAGTTGACACAACACAATTTAGGACCGACAGATTATATTACTGTTCACTCCAACCAATAAAGATGAACAAATGATCAGCATTTCTAAGACCGGAAGTTAACCTAAAAGACACTGGTACGCAATAAGTAAGTAATTATATTAATAGTATAGTCTATGGGGGTCCAAAATTAAACATTATAAAACAGTGATCAAGCCGGAAGCACTGTACGCAGCAGAAACATTAACCATGAATCGCATAGGCCAGATAGAAAAGCTTGAAATAACGGAAAGGAAAATCTTAAGAAAAATTATAGGAACAAAATTTCAGGATAATAAGGTAGTATATATAAGAAATGAAGCTCTCTATAAGAAAATTGAAAAACTATCAGATACTATGAGAAAAAGGAGAATAAATTTTTACGGCCATCTTCTTAGAATGAACTCCAATAGATTGACGAAACAGGTGTTTGATTTTTTCCATAATCGTAAAACAAAACCGAACTGGTTTAAAGAAATTGAAAAAGACCTAATAGAATTAAAAATTACAGAAAATTCACTGCTTGACCAAACTGCTAAGATAAGTACCAAGGACGAAAGAATAAGATTCCAAGATAAAACCAAAATAAGACCTAAACCTGTCATTTCGGAAGAGGAGAGGAAAAGAAGATCGGAAAGAATGAAGAGCTACTGGGAACAAAGAAAAGTACAGCGCGCAAGAAGTGATTGATTCAGCGTACCCCAAAGAGGGTGAAACGAAAAGAAGTATAGTCTATGTAAATATTTCATTTGTAAACTTAAAGCTGGATTTATGAACTTATTGATCTGAAACCTTAAATGCACTCAATATTAAATCTGAAATTTTTAACACATTTAATTGTCGACAGGTTTATTTCTAAGCATTCAGCAGGAATGGACTAATTAATGACAATTGTGTTAATTACACGACGATGAGTAAATACACTCACTGTGAAGAAGCAAAGCCATTCACAGCTTGTATCCGTGTACGGCCAATTATCGACTTATCGCGAACACAGATGTATTGTACGCTATGATACGATTCGTTGCACGTTATTGTGCCTATTGTTGTAGAAGAGAATTTATAATGGCGATAGGTATCTACGTCTTTAAGGATGACAAAGGGAAATGTAGGTACTAGTATAAAATGCGATGTGATTTAAGTTAGATGTTTAACATTTCTAGAATATTGTGAAGTCACAATGGAGTAATATCAAAATATATAAAAGCATTACTTATATATCCTTACGAATGTACCAGATTCACTACCAATTTTGAATTCACATTTTGCTAAAAATAAAATATTTTTTCCTCACCTTATAATAAGATCATTTAATGGAAAATATGTTATTCCAGCAAAACTCATATTAAGGCCCAGCTCGGTGTTATTAAATGTTCCCTAACCTTGATATGAAAATCGTATGTGGCATCTTCGACGTTGTTCTCGCTCCAATTCTGAAATCGAACGTCGGAACACGTTTTGGCGCCAAGTTTGGCAAAACGTCGATACAATGTAACTTCCAGAAACAATTGCGTGTACGGATTTATTCTGTGTGATTCATAATTTTCCATACTTGAAGGAATACGTATTAAAACATATACACACGCGCGCACACACACACACACACACACACACACACTCTCTCACACACTCTCACTCTCTCACTCTCACACACATACACATACACACACACACGAACAAGCACGCGCACAAACGCACATGCGTGCACACACACACACACACACACACACACATACACACACACACACACACACACACACACACACACACACGAGCACGTACACACGCGCGCGCACACACACGCACTCACGCACGCACACACATACACGCGCACGCGCTCACACACGCACATATACACATATACAAACGCACATGCACACACGCACTCACGCACGCACGCACATTTACACACGCACACACACACACACACACACACACACACACGCACGCGCGCACACACGAACACACACACACACACACACACACACACACACACATATATATATATATATATATATATATATATATATATATATATATATATATAATTTATCGACTCCACAAAAAGAGATATAGAGGGATCTTACTATAATGGCTGCTCAAATACCTAATTTTTCCACAGAAAATTCGCTAACAGTCATTTATTTATAATTACTGTAACTGTAAAATATGAAATATTAAATTTTTTTAAATTAATAAGAAGTCCGTTTCTGTTTCAACTTAACAACGCTAAATCAAACACGCCTGTAATATACGCTACTGAAAATCTCTCGTGCATAGTCTCTGTAAATATTGTATGAGTTCACTTTAATTATTTCCGAACTGTAATATCTTGACAACGTAATTTTAAATTAATGAGTAAAGTTTTGAAAATTTAAAATATTAAATGTTTCTCTTTGTTTCAAATTGTTGGTAAGAATTGGTTCAGGTATTTTCTTTGTACTGCATAAAGTATTTATAAAATGTAACGTCTTGGAAAACGATAAGACATAAAGGGCAAAGTACTCCCACGTTAGGGTAACCTGTATCAAAGGGAAACGCTTTGTACCAAAGAGAAGTCTTGCTTTGGCCAGATGATTACCTGCTATGTAACTTCCTTCGTCTTAATCTCCAGTTTATATTAATGTAGGCTTGTGAGGATAAAGCTTAAGTTGGAGTTGCAGGAAATTGGAAAAACGTAGCTTATATTTATTTGTTCTTTATTTTATTATTGTAACACAGCCACCGGACCAGATATTCAAATAATTAGGATTATGACCTATTCTTCACGTCAGTGGTCTATCCACTCACCTCGTAAAGGCTACCGCGGTTTCGAAACTCTATTGTTTCATCTTCAGGCCGTTATACAAAATGTTAAATCTCTCTGTCGAGGTCGTCAAAAAGTCAAACAAAACATTAAAATATACGTCACAAACACTGAGCACAATTACACTCAAGTCCGGAATGTAACGACGTACGAGTCGCGTGTGTAGCTTGGACCAAGCCGAATTTCATGATGAATATTTTAAACGTGTAATTGTGCTCAGTGTTTGTGATGTATGTTTTAATGTTTTGTTTGACTTTGTGACGACCTCGACAGAGGGATTTAACATTTTGTATAACGGTCTGAAGATGAAATTATAAAGTTTCGAAACGCGGTAGCTTTTATGAGGTTAGTTGATAGACCACTGACGGGATGAATAGGCCATAATCTTTATTTTACTAAGTTTTTTTGTTATAAGCCCATGACACAAGTCATTGGTGGTTTCACTTTAGTTTTGTTTAATGTAAGCAATACTGTCCAAGGCCTATTCTGAAATTCTTTTTGTGTATGTTCGCTCGAATTGTTGAATTTTGAACGAAAACAGCGTCGAATGGAAGTTGTTCACTAAATGAAGTCAACGATGCAGAATTACTAAAACGTATTATAACAGGTGACGAAACATGAGATTATGAATATGAGGCCCAATCATCCCAGTTGAGGCATTCTGGCTCGCCAAGACCGAAAAAGGCTCGACAAGTGCGGTCGAACGTGAAGGTTATGCTCATTGTGTTCTTCGATATTAATGGCATAGTGCATCATGAGTTCCTGCCACCAGGTGAAACTGTCAATGAGGAGTACTACCTACAGGTTCAACGCCGTTTGCGTGAAGCATTCCGAAAAAAACGCCCGGATCTGTGGAAAAACATTCATGGCTTTTGCACCACTATAATGCACCAGCTCACACTTCATTGTTTGTTCGTGAATTTTTGGCCAAAAGCAGTACTGTAACGATACCCCAGCCTCCATATTCGCAAGACATGGCTCCGTGTGACTTTTTCCTATTTCCAAAAATAAAGAGAACTTTAAAGGGCCGTCGTTTTACAGCCGTAGGTGACATTAAAAGTGCATCGCTGAAAGAACTAGAGGCTATCTCAAAGATCAAGTTTGAGAAGTGTTTCGATGATTGGAAGAAACGCTGGCAAAGTGCCATAAACTCCAATGGGGACTATTTTGAAGGCGACAACATCAATGTAGAAGAATAAATAAATATTTTGTTCAAAAAATAAAAATCCTCGTTACTTTCTGAACACATCTCGTATAATAATTTGATAAAAAAGGGATGTTTTTGTGAAATTCGAACACCTTTAAGTCTAAATTATCTTGTAATGAAACTTTAAAATAATATTTTGCTTGTAAATCAGAGAAAGTAGTACATATATTGTATTTTTGTTTTGTTTTTTGTAAACGCGACATCCTCTAATCAACAAAGTATTTGCTTCACCCTATTTTAAAAATAAAAATAATAACTTAAAAGCTATATAGATATCAGGTACGAGCTCAAATACAACCCAGTTTATTGTCCAACTAATCCCTCAGGTGTTAGATTTCCGTTTGTAGAAACATAAGCACCATTTTCCCGCCCTTTTAAGTAACTTTATTTCTTGTTGTATTTTATTACGCGATCAAAGCGTCAGAGAGCGTTGTGTCGACACTAAATACAAAAATAAATCCAAAGTAATTTTCATCATAAAAGAGCAAATTTTACAGTGTTTTTATTTGAATACGTTTAGTGAGTACCAATGGAGACCTATAACTCGAGTTATAAACATTTTACAGTTGCAAGCCATGTGTTTCTACAGAAGCCCCCTCTCCTTGAGTTGGTCAAAGAAGTGTTGCTAATGTGCTGGTATCGAAGAAATACCATAGACGTGTTTCTAGGACGTTCCACAAGGGTAATGTAATCTGTAACTTGTACTAAATGCACCCTACAAAAAAAGCATGTTTTTCCAAAACCTAAGTTAAACTTTAGCTATTTTTGTTGTTGTTGTTATTTTAAGGTGAAAATGTCTGTCTGTGTGTCTGTCTGTCTGTCTCTCTCTCTCTCTCTCTCTCTCTCTCTCTGTGTGTGTGTGTGTGTGTGTGTGTGTGTGTGTGTGTGTGTGTGTGTGTGTGTGTGTGTGTGTGTGTGTGTGTGTGTGTGTGTGTGTGTGTGTGTGTGTGTGTGTGTGTGTGTGTGCGTGGGTGGGTGGTGTGTGTGTGTGCGCGCTTGTCTGTGTACTCTCTCTCTCTCTCTCTCGTGTGTGTGTGTGTGTGTGTGCGTGTGTATATATGCGCGTGCGCGCGTGTATGTGTGTGTGTGTGTGTGTGTGTGTGTGTGTGTGTGTGTCTCTTGTCTGTGTACGCTCTATCTATCTATCTCTCTCTTTCTCTTTGTGTGTGTGTGTGTGTGTGTGTGTGTGTGTGTGTGTGTGTGTGTGTGTGTGTGTGTGTGTGTGCGCGCTCTTGTCTGTGTGCTCTCTCTCTCTGTCTCTCACTCTGTGTGTCTTTGTGTGTGTGTGTGTGTGTGTGTGTGTGTGTGTGTGTGTGTGTACGCGCGCGCTTGTCTGTGTACGCTCTCTCTCTCTCTCTCTCTCTCTCTCTCTCTCTGTGTGTGTGTGTGTGTGTGTGTGTGTGTGTGTGTGTGTGTGTGTGTGTGTGTGTGTGTGTGTGTGCGTGTGTGTGTGTGTGCGCTCTCTCTCTCTCTCTGTCTGTGTGTGTGTGTGTGTGTGTGTGTGTGTGTGTGTGTGTGTGTGTGTGTGTGTCTGTGTGTCTCTCTCTGTCTCCTGTGAGTGTGTGTGTGTGTGTGTGTGCGAGCACGTGCGTGTGGTGTGTGTGTGTGTGCGCGTGTGTGTGTGTGTGTGTGTGTGTGTGTGTGTGTGTGTGTGTGTTTAATGAGTGTTATTTTAAAAAGAGACTAGACCAGTCAAAAACGAAATTAACAATTCCTGTAAAGTCTGTAATTTTACAACAGTATTATAAAGACATTTATGTTCATTCGGTTTTTTAATTATTTTGAATAAAAACTTCAAAATAATTTTTCCTTCCCCGCATCTTGGCGCCCCTTGAATTGCGGCGCCTTGTTCGCCTTTACATTTTGTTGTTGTTGTTTTTTTAAGGCGAAAATTACATTGAGGCTATTATCGCCTACCTAAATGTAAGTGTGACTGTAAAGTGTTAAAGTCGTAAATGTAGTGTTGTAAGTGTAAATGTTTGTTAGACTCGGGTACCACGAGGGACGTCTAAATCCTCTCAATAGATGCAGCTAGTCTGTACCCCCTGCGGGGAAACTTTAGCTATATATTTATAACGAAGTAGTGAATTAGAAATTAAAGAAATTTATGATTTAAAACTATAATGAAAATTAAAACATAATGGGATGTATTCTCTATGTGGAACGCCCTAGAGAAAAAGCTATGGAATCTAGGAGAAATAAAGTTGAATTAGCCTTCCAACTTACCAAGGACACATACAACAAGAAGTTCCTCTCCTGGAATACAAAGATTACGGTAATTATCACACGGTAATTAATTGCACATTATCATACGGTAATTAAATCAGAAGCCTTATGTGCAACTGAAACATTATCTCTCACAACCCAGGGCCAATTTGAAAGGCTGGAGATCAAAGAAAGAAAGATATTACGAAAAATCTTAGTCCCCAAATTTCGTAACAACCAAGTACTCCACATCAGGAATGAATCTCTTTACCAAAAACCTGAAACACTATCAGACACAATAAGAAAAAGGAGAATTGATTTTTATGGGCACATCCTCCGAATGGACAAAAATAGACTAACCAAAAAAATATTTGACTACTTTCACAATAAAAGAGCCAAACCACTTTGGTTTAGAGAAACAGAGAAAGACATAACAGAACTACAGATCACTGACACTATGCTCATGGACAAAACAGCCAAAACAATAACCAAGGACAAGAAGCAACGGTTCCAAGGCAAAGTCAAATCCAAGCGAACGATCCAAATCTCTGACGAAGAAAGAAAAGCAAGATCACAACGAATGAAGCAATACTGGGCTATGAGGAAGGCACAGAACATTAAAAAGTGATTGATTTAGTGTACCCCAAAGTTGGGTGAAACAAATAAAGAGAAAGAGAAGATTAAAACAAAATTTAGGGTTTATTAATATCGATCACTCATCAACCTTGTGCCTGATAAGGCAATATTGCACATATATACACAGACACCCATACACACACTTATACACACACACACACACACACACACACACACACACACACACACACACACACACACACACGCACAGACACCACATACACACACACATACATACACACACACTCTTTCTCTCTCATTGTGTGTGTGTCCGTCTGTCTGTTTGTGTGTGTATGTGTGTGTGTGTGTGTGTGTGTGTGTGTGTGTGTGTGTAGAGAGAGAGAGAGAGTGAAAACATTTCACGTGAATATGTGCAAAAAGAAAATATTTCAAAATAAAATACTTTAAAACAGTGTGTTGCATATTATGGTCCGATGGGATGTTCTATCGACCACAACTACGCCAGCCGGCTAAAAGGTTTAACCTACAAGTGTCAGTACCCATCATAGCATCTCGCATTCCCCACTTTGCTACGTGTTTTAAGCGACATTTTATTGGAAAACATTGAAAGCAGTCCCGACATGAAACAATGAAATGAACACAGATCATAATACTCAGAACACCTTTTGAATGACCGTTTTAAAATTATACTTACGACGTTAGCACTTTAGGTTTTTCTAACTTGGCACAAATATTTATTTTAGTAGACACAGTAATTGCCAGAATATGTTCGTTATCTAGAAAAATCCGTTTAAAAATATCAGCCGTTCAAAAAACATAACTTATCATGCACGTTGTTGAAAATTTTATTTAACAAAATTAATCATAAACATTATTGCTTTTTAAATTTCATTTTAAATTGTTTAACCTGATGCCAGTCACAGCACACAGTCATTTTAATAATTATTTACTATTTATAATTTTAAAGAGCTATTTACGTTGTTGAAATCACATTTAAAGAAAAATTCTGCGATACAAAGTTGTGATTATATAAAATTTTCACAGCTGTTTTTCTTGTAAATTGAATAAATGTTTAAGTGTAAGATTTTCTTGTATTATAATGTTCGATTACGTGATGTTATTTAATGCTGTTATTTTTTCGAAATTCGTTTCCATCACGCTTCGGATTTTTTCAACTTATTCATGTAAATTCGAAATGTATATTTTAAAAACTTCGATGTCAGTTTCT
>CM040189.1:3242500-3247500 GCA_022606455.1 Callitettix versicolor | reverse complement strand
CACACACCACTCACTTTAACAATACATACACACACCACTCACACACTTACACACACATACACTCACTCACACACACACACACACACACACACACACACACACACACACACACACACACACACACACACACACACACACACACACACACACACACACACACACACACACACACACATTCACACACCACTCACTTTAACAATACATATACACACCACTCACACACACACACACACACACACACACACACACACACACACACACACACACACACACACACACACACACACACACACACACACACACACACACACACACACACACACACACACACACACACACACACACACACACACACACACACACACACACACACACACACACACACACACACACACACACACACACACACACACACACACACACACACACACACACACACACACACACACACACACACACACACACACACACACCTCATGTAGCCTAGCGTAGCATGCTTGATGTTCACGTTCAATCGAATATACGAAAATAAAACTGACAAAGGTCAGGGTTCACTTGCATATTTTCAACGTGATTTAAAAGTTTATCATTCACAATTATGCAGGTTTTAATGCTGATTAAAATGGTTGAACCAAATTTTCGAAATTTACTTCTATCACGTCGCGAGACAGCTGTGTGCCACATTTTCGTCTTTTACGAAACATCTCCCATAATAATAAGTGTAAAACACTAGGAAGAATTTTCTAAAAAAACATTTTCACCTTTTAATAATATATGTGGCGTGAACCGTTTTTAGTATTTGTACTTGTTACAATAAACATATTAACATGAGATGGTTTTTAGAAAGTAATTTTACCGAAATTATGTCTGTAAATAGGTTTACATTGAAGGGCATAATAATCCAAAGTGTAAATATTGACTGGTCCGATGTCGCTCTGCGGTGTAAACTCGGCAGTTCCCATAGTTAAGTCGCTAACCAAACACTTTCACTCCAAACCCAAGAGCAGTCCTTCTTTATGTTTTATAACATCACAAACCAAAGCCTAGGACCATTTGTGAAAACAAAGAGATGAATTACGAAATTTGATTTAGTAAAAAAAGAAACGAAAGTATTTCGAAGAGAGAGGAGACTGAGGAAACGTTTTACTAAACACTCGCTCTTTCCTATAACCGCTCACTACCTTTGCAGCTAGAAATTTCTCCCGATGTGCAACACAACAACAAAACGTAATCGCACTGTACTTGTTTAATATTTTTTAATCTTATAATTTTTTTAAAAATCTGTTTCTGTAAAATAAGCATTGAAAACAAGCAGCGACACTTACAGCTTTACTGTCGTATTTCCAATAAATTTTGAAATTTGGAATTATATTTTGTACCGTTTTAAAACTTCGACTGAGATGAAAAATCAGAATTTTCAAAAAAAGATGTTATTTTTTTAAATTTGCAGTTACCACCATTTTGAAACGCTTGAACAGATTTTACTGATTTTTTTTTTTTTAACGTCCGACTATTGTGCACACTTGGGCTAATGCAGACGATTGGATGATTTATAGCGTATGAAAATGCCAAGCCCTGGCCGGGAATCGAACCCGGGTCCTCAAGGTGAAGCCCAATACGCTATGAACTGGGCCACCGAGATTGCACTGATTGTTTAACGTCCGATTATTGTGCACACTTGGGCTAATGTAGACGATTTATGAAAATTGGCCGGGAATCGAACCCGGGTCCTCGGGGTGAAGCCCAATACGCTATGAACTAGGCCACCGAGATTGCACTGATTTTTTTTTTTTTTTTTTTTGGTGTTTAACGTCCGATTATTGTGCACACTTGGGCTAATGTAGACGATGGGATGATTTATAGCGTATGAAAATGCCAAGCCCTGGCCGGGAATCGAACTCGGGTCCTCGGGGTGAAAGCCCAGTACGCTATCAACTAGGCCACCGAGATGTTACTGAAAACAAACTTGTCTAAATTATTAAGAAAAGATAATCAAATAAGCTAATTAAATTTTTGACGCATTTCAGTACTTTCAATTTCTGAAAAAAATTAAAATTAACAAAACAAAAAAAAATCTGTTAAATGATTATTGTTTTTTTATTTTGAAAAAATACGTCACGACAAATTTTTGTGAAATATGAATTATTTCTCAAATCTTATCTATTTTGGAAAGGAAGTACAGTACACAACAAGGAAAGTACAGTACTTCCAAGTTTCAAACTTCTCTGAATGGATATTTAAACCTTACCGACAGACCGAACTATAAAGTTGCCTTAATAAATTACCTAAACCAGTTATCCAACAATTTATTCCTCTGAAGCTGTACAAGTTGACACGAAATTGAGTGATTGATTGTATAATACTTTAACGTCAGGTTTTATTGAAGTTTTTATTCGAAAAAAAACTTTCTTTTGACAAAAGTACGATTGTTTGACAAAAGTGACGGGTAAATTTAATCACTGTCAAAGTGATTTAATCACTTTAAAGGTGTATTTTATAAGTATACTACTGCGGTTATTAATAAGATGTTGATCGAAGTATCAGTGCATCACAATTTGTATGTCACTCCCGATTACCTAAAGTCCGAACATCGCTTTGTTTTCTATTTGCTTCAGGAGGGGGGATGAAATCACCCTCGATTCCAGTATACGAGAAGATACTTTTGAGGGAAATTTACAAATCAGGACTAAATCATAAGAAGCCCTACGGAGTCAAGGTTCAGTTTACCTTCTTCGTGAATTTATGTGAATATACGTACTCGAGTTTGCAATTTTAATCCGATTTGATTAAAAATGACACAAAAATTCAATTTTAATACAACAAACTCATTCTCTAATAAAATCCATTCAAGCACTACAAATGTATAAAAAATAATATATTTTCACAATTTTTGAAGAAATGATTTTAATCAGTTTTTTAAAGCAAAACAATTTGAAATCAATTTGAAATATTTTAAATTAGAAATTAAAAATTTCACATTCAATTAAAAATTAAAAGTGCTAATGTATGCAAATTGTATTGACGATTATGGTGGTGAAAACAGGTTTTCATAAACTGACGTATTTTTTTAAGTTCTCTACCATCACGTCAGCGAGACAGTTGCGTGCCTCGATTTTCGAAATACTAACAGGCAGAGAGAGAGAGAGAGAGAGAGAGAGAGAGAGAGAGAGAGAGAGGACAGACAGAGAGTGAGAGACAGACAAATAGACAGATAGACAGACAGGTAGAGAGAGAAAGGGGGAGACAGACAGATAGACAGACTAACAGGCAGAGAGAGAGAGAGAGAGAGAGAGAGAGAGAGAGAGAGAGAGATGGAAAGAGAGAGAGAGAGGGTGAGAGGGAGGGAGAGAGAGAAATGGTGTTGAACTGAACTTTAAACGCAAAAAATAACAAAATATAGAAGCAACAAATAATTTCCGATAACATCACACAATCCTACTCCACCAAACATTTGGCTGATTGATTGACCGGGTGTTTCATTAACTTTATCACTTCAATCTTTGATTAAACCTTCTCCACTAGGCGTTTATCTGATAACGACTTGCATTCATAAAAGTCGAAGTGACGTTCGTTTCAGAACTTAAACGAAGGTGATAAAAACACTTAATTAAGAAACTTTAGCTTGAACTAAGCGTCTAACAAAGCTCTTGTAAAGTGTTTGTCTGCATGTAAATAAACAAAGTTTGAGCGAGCACTTAGAACAAACTTTCTCATATCCTCTTTCATTGAACACAAGTTTTCTAAAAAAGGATTACATGGCCTTAAAAATTGTAGTTTAGAGGAAAATTGACAACAAGAGTCATTTTGAACCTTATTACTTAAATGTAATTTCTTAAAATTTCTTAAAAAATAATTCTTGACTTCAGTGAATGTATCAATTAGTGAATTAACAAGCGACACCAAGAAAGATGCGGTAAACTTTGAGGACGTTTCCATATTTAACGTCTTTTGAAAAATGTGTCTGTGAGGACTTACAAGAACAAAAGGGACTGTTGTAGGCAACTCAGGAAAATCATGGATCTGAATATAGAACAACGAGCCGCCTCGGTGGCCTTGGCTTTCACCCCGAGGACCCGGAGTTCGATTCCCGGCCAGGGCTTGGCATTTTCATACGCTATAAATCATCCCATCGTCTGCATTAGCCCAAGTGTGCACAACAGTCGGACGTTAAACACACAAAAAAAAATATATAGAACAATGTGGTCTGAGGGCGTTCATGAAAAGGTTAGGAATGTTCCACAAGGAAAAACAATGTGTAGTTATTGCAGAAAGAAAGGGGAAACTGAATACTACTTAATCTGTGAAGACAGAAACGGCCAGACCAGTAGAACGTAAATGACCTTGAAGACTTACAGAAGAATGAACTAGTCATTGAGGTGGTAAACACATGGAATGCGTTCGTCTACTGAATTAGAATCCAAGAGGCTTGGTTGCACAATAGATGCTTTGATCCCATTGCCAAAGCCCAACAAACCCTATAACCTCAAAAAACTTAACTAATTTATTCTAGTGTACAGAATTGAAAATAAAGACATGAAAAATAAGCAAATACCAACGATCACCGCATGCAGCTTTTTCTCTTACGCGGTATATTTTAAACAATTTTTTTATTTTACACTCTTTTAAAAATCGTTTTTCAACCTCAATGATGAGCAGTAAAATTTACATAAATTACGTTTCAAACACTAAAGTATAATGAAAGTACTACAATTATCCCCGTCAAATTAATTTTACGAATTTAATGCATTTTGAAAAATTTAACTCGTACATGTCTTAACCCAAATGCACAGCCTTTGGTTTTGTTTGTTTGTTATTCAGTGTTTGGCCAAACGCCTTACCGATTGTTTTAAAATGTAGTTCGAAGGTATCTTGTATAACAATCTAACGACTTATGTGTAAGATTTCTTTCACATTCACTTCCATTTTAAGATGGCCGCCACTGATTTAACGATGAGAGCGTAGAAATCAGCTATTTCCAGTAACACTGACTGATTGGCAAG
>CM040189.1:3237500-3240000 GCA_022606455.1 Callitettix versicolor | reverse complement strand
GTGTGCGTGTGTGTGTGTGTGTGTGCGTGTGTGTGTGCGTCGCGTGTGTGTGTGTGTGCTAGCGCGCGTGTGTGAGTGTGTGAGAGTGTGCGCGTGTGTGTGTGTGTGTGTGTGTGTCTGTAATGTATAAAACTGTAACCTTTATAGCACACAGTAAAACAGTTTTAAAAAATAAAAAGAAATATACCAAAGACTTCTTTTAGTTCCTCTCAGTGTACGCGTGTTGTGGATTAAATTAGTTACGGGATATGTGTTTGACAGGTACATTTTAATTTTCACAGTTGGCTGGCTTGGTTCATATATATTGTTCAGACTGAATACACGTCAGGCGCAGTGTAAATGTAAAACCTGTCTAAAATTAGCGGAACAAATGCGCACGTGTTTTATTTGTTACTGTGATTAATCGTGTCTATATTAATGTAAATTTGAAGATTTACTTAGAAAAAAAAGGTATAAAAAATTGGTTAACTCATTGAAATCATAAACCTTACAGATAAGCTGTTACGAATATAGTGGTTTTCTCAAAACGCTTTTTCCAGTTTTAAATAAATTACTATTTGTTGGATAAAAAGAAACATTTTTTTTTATTGCCTGCAATTAGTTTTCTGTCATTTTACTATATACTATATATGTACGATGAGTGATGAGTGTATGTGTTATCACCCTCTACTTTGACATATTCCTTATCAGCAAAATCCGTTAATGAGTTTGGAAATAGCGACCATTCCAAATATCGAAATAGTCTTACACGACTGTAATTCCATTGGAAATAGGAAAATTATATAGGAGGGCTTCTTTTTGTGTTTCAAATAAAATAATAAAATTTGTTATATAATTTATGCGGATTTTAATTTTGACGACGATAGTGAATTATTTAAAAAAATGTAAGTGTAATAAATATTGTTCAAAATTAGCTTGTTCAAGGTAACTGTTGCTTTTCGTGAATATTTTGTGAAATATTTATCACTGTTAACTCAACGAGTGAGTGTTTCTTTTACAAAATAAAATGAATAAGGTTTGTTTAATTATTATCGTTAACCTTTAAATTACTTCCGTATCTGGCGCGCCTTGTATTTTACAAATTTAATAAACCAAACCACAAGCTTCCTCAGTTATTAAAATCTGTCTAATTAAGATGACTTAATCGATAAATAACTTTTGGTTTTATTGACCGAGCGAGGCGTGGTCTCCATTTCAAGACGACCGTTCGGCGTTTGGTTTGTTTGTTTGTTTCTTCTTCTTTTCGTTTCACCCTCTTTGGGGTACGCTGAATTAATCATTTCTTGCGCGCTGCACTTTTCTTTGTTCCCAGTAGCTCTTCATTCTTTCTGATCTTCTTTTCCTCTCCTCTTCTGAAATGATACGTTTAGGTTTTATCTTGGTTTTATCTTGGAATCTTATTCTTTCGTCTTTGGTAATTATCTTAGCAGTTTGGTCAAGTAGTGAATTTTCTGTAATTTTTAATTCTATTAGGTCTTTTTCAATTTCTTTAAACCAGTTCGGTTTTGTTTTACGATTATGGAAAAAATCAAACACTTGTTTCGTTAATCTATTGGAGTTCATTCTAAGAAGATGGCCGTAAAAATTTATTCTCCTTTTTCTCATTGTATCTGACAGTTTTTCAATTTTCTTATAGAGAGCTTCATTTCTTATATATACTACCTTATTATCCTGAAATTTTGTTCCTATAATTTTTCTTAAGATTTTCCTTTCCGTTATTTCAAGCTTTTCCATCTGGCCTATGCGATTCATGGTTAATGTTTCTGCTGCGCACAGTGCTTCCGGCTTGATCACTGTTTTATAATGTTTAATTTTGGACCCCCGTGAAAGGGATTTCTTATTGTATGTTTCTTTCGTCAATTGGAAGGCCAATTCAAGTTTGTTTTTCCTGGATTCCATTGCCTTGTTTATTGTTTATTTGTTTATTAAGCCGTTTTCGCCAAACGCACTGACTGATTGTTTTCAAATTCGTTACAAAGTTACCTTGTATGAAGCTGGAGCGGTGAATGTGTTCGAAAATGACCTCTGATTTACAACAAGAGTGTACGCAGTTTTAGCAAAACGCACGATTTTTTGAAATTTGGTACGAAGATATATTTTGTGTGAATTTGTAGTAATTTTAAAGTCTTACAATGATAGCGGCTCATTTCTCAAAAAAGTATTTTTTTTTTTTATTTATTTTTTTTTGTTTAACGTCCGACTATTGTGCACACTTGGGCTAATGCAGACGATGGGATAATTTATAGCGTATGAAAATGCCAAGCCCTCGCCGGGAATCGAACCCGTGTCCTCGGGGTGAAAGCCCAGTACTCTATCCACTAGACCATCGAGGCGGCTCTCAATAAAGTAAATGAATGTTTTAAATATAAGGGTAGTTTTTAAGAAATATAACGAAATATTTATTACAGTGAACATATTTTTTACAAAACAAATGTTACCACGTGCCTCTTTTTTTGAAATTATTAAAAAACAACCCTAAAGGACTTGTTTCCCCTGTGCA
>CM040189.1:3217500-3235000 GCA_022606455.1 Callitettix versicolor | reverse complement strand
CACACACACACACACACACACACACACACACACACACACACACACACACACCACACACACACACACACACACACACACACACACACACACACACACACACACACACACACACACACACACACACACACACACACACACACACACACACACACACACACACACACACACACACACACACACACACACACACACACACACACACACACACACACACACACACACACACACACACACACACACACACACACACACACACACACACACACACACACACACACACACACACACACACACACACACACACACACACACACACACACACACACACACACACACACACACACACACACACACACACACACACACACACACACACACACACACACACACACACACACACACACACACACACACACACACACACACACACACACACACACACACACACACACACACACACACACACACACACACACACACACACACACACACACACACACACACACACACACACACACACACACACACACACACACACACACACACACACACACACACACACACACACACACACACACACACACACACACACACACACACACACACACACACACACACACACACACACACACACACACACACACACACACACACACACACACACACACACACACACACACACACACACACACACACACACACACACACACACACACACACACACACACACACACACACACACACACACACACACACACACACACACACACACACACACACACACACACACACACACACACACACACACACACACACACACACACACACACACACACACACACACACACACACACACACACACACACACACATATATATATATATATATATATATATATATATATATATATATATATATAAAATTTTAATAGCAATTTGCTACTTATTGGTCAATAATAGTTCTGTACTCAAAGCCATAATTGTCTTTAATACTTTTTTACTACCGCAGTCAACTTGAACAGTTTAATAACATAGTTTGCTACTCCAGAGAAGGTAAATTTTATTTTTTTTTTCTAAAAGTCTCTTCATATTTTGAAAGTAAAAATGTTTTGAAAACTGTTATATTTTCACTTGAACACTAACTAATAAAATCTGATTTTATAACGTCTCGGTTTAGGCCTAATAGTAAGTGTCTATTTAATGCTTTAATAAATATACCTGTAATTGCCAACAGTTATTATCTAAATTATTAATTAATGTCTTAAATTATAATTTTATTGCCACCGTTTATTGTTTAATATCATAACTTCATTTTTGGTTTAAAAATTATAATTTATAACTTTGTAAAATGTTTATAAGAGTAGAGTACGTGAGTCGGGGAAGCAGGAAGCGTGTGTAAGGTAAGGGACTGACAGGGCTTGAATATTAACTAGCTGCATTTACATTCTTAATTCCCAATTTATCTCACCTCCTGTAACACAGCAAACACTTCCGTATTTTGATTTATTACACAATTTATGTATGGAAATTTGCAACTGGCAAGTTATTAAACGTAGTCTAAAATGTTTGGACAGTTGGGAAGACAGTTCGTTTCAAAATATTTTATCAACAGCTGTTTCCTAAATAAATAATATCATTTTATTGCAAAAAAATAATTTAAAACAATACACTTTCTGACGTTTAATCGTTTCCAAAAAAATCTGGTTCTGAAGCTGCCATCAATAAACCCAAAAATTCTTTAAATACCGTTTCATAAAATGTTGGTCCTATTTAGGTTGGTGTATATAAAATTAATTTACTGTTCTAAAGACAATTCACGCAACTGTCTCGCTGACGTGATAGAAGCGAATTTCCAAATGTATTTTTCTTATCTTACTTTATTTCAAATTCCGATTTTACCATCATAATCAGCAATGAAATCTGCAATTTTAAACTTTCAAAGTACATTAAAAACACGAAGGTGACCGAGTTCCGTTAAATATCTCTTAATTTCAACTGATCTTGAAACTTCAAAATGCTAATTTATGCTGATTTCAAAGCTGATTACGATGGTGAAATCAGATTAAAATTTTTTTTAAATAAATAAGTAATGATTTTTTTTAATTCGAAATGCTCGTCTTCTTGCAACTGGTTAACGAACTTCACCAAAATATTTTCACAATCAATTTTTGTGCCACATTAGAATCACATTGGAACAAAATTGTGAACTTACGCGTGATAACACATAAACACACACACTATATATATATATATATATATATATATATATATATATATATATATATATATATATAACGCCTCAAAAAGTGATCTATATGTTAGTATCGGTGCTTACTTTAAGTTCCGGATCTAGGATTTACCATGACGTTTGCTTATTTTAAGTTCCGGATCTAGGATTTACCATGACGTTTGCTTATTTTAAGTTCCGGATCTAGGATTTACCATGACGTTTGCTTATTTTAAGTTCCGGATTAGGATTTACCATGACGTTTGCTTATTTTAAGTTCCGAATCTAGGATTTACCATGATGTTTGCTTATTTTTAGTTCCGGATCTAGGATTTACCATGACGTTTGCTTATTTTAAGTTCCGGATCTAGGATTTACCATGACGTTTGCTTATTTTAAGTTCCGGATCTATGATTTACCATGACGTTTGCTTATTTTAAGTTCCGGATCTAGGATTTACCATGACGTTTGCTTATTTTAAGTTCCGGATCTAGGATTTACCATGACGTTCGCTTATTTTAAGGTCCGGATCTAGGATTTACCATGACGTTTGATTATTTTAAGTTCCGGATCTAGGATTTACCAAGACGTTTGCTTATTTTAAGGTTCAGATCTAGGATTTACCATGGCATTTGCTTATTTTAAGGTCCGGATCTAGGATTTACCATGACGTTTGCTTATTTTTCTACTGAAAATTTGTTACCTAATAAAAAAGATGGCGGTTTACTTTTTTATTCGCCATTGCATTGTTTTTAAATTTTAAATTAAAATGAATTTTTATAAAATATAGCGAATCATATGTTTTTACATGTGGCCACTTTAAAACTATTATTAGAGCTTCAAAAACAGTTTTTTTATTAAGAAATAGTTACGAGACATGGTCAAACCAGAAATATAAGCTACATTTCATCAAATCGTTCATTTAAGACGGACAGTTAAATAAGTAATTTTTTTTAATGCATGAGACATGAAATGAATGTTTATTAATCAAAAGTTTGAGATAGATATTTTAACAATCACCATACATTAATCTTTTTGATATAGTAAAGAAACAAAAAACCTTTTCGAGTTAAGGGGACGTACCATATTTAGGTAGTTAAGTCTATCCATTTGGTGTATGAATGCAAATAACAGTCTAACAGTCCATATGAATAGTTTCACCGAATTGCATTGCTTTAACTATGCTTTTAGCACATTATGTTTACACATATGATGACATGTAAGCTTTACTACTTTTTGAAAATTATAAACCCAAATGAGTAAGGATTTTATGTAACTATTTGCCAGTCTAAAATTAATACTTTGCTATTTTGTCAATGAGGACTAAGAGTGTTAATTTGCTCCATACTAAAATTTTTTTTAATTGCTGTATAAACAGTTAAAAAAATTGATTTTCTTTGCTTATGTCTTAATACAAGCAGTTCAAAAAACAACAGACTTCGTAGTATTTCGTAATTAATATAGAGAGCGCTCCTAGACAGTGTTCGTAACGTTTTTACTCATTTTAACAGGTAACCGTAAAATTTACCTAAAATGATACTGGATTTTTTTTTTTTAACGTCCGACTATTGTGCACACTTGGGCTAATGCAGACGATGGGATGATTTATAGCGTATGAAAATGCCAAGCTCTGGTCGGGAATCGAACCCGGGTCCTCGGGGTGAAAGCCTAGTACGCTATTAACTAGGCCCCCGAGGCGGCCACTTACATTTAGGGATACTTTCTGTTGTAGCCTCCATTGTAAATTTATCAACGCCGCGATAAATAAAATTCAAACTTATGATTAAAACTTGGTATTGACTTCCCTCCCCCCCAAAAAAAAAAAATTTAGTCTTATTCTTTATATATGTGTTATTCTGATATGCCTTATTAATGAATATTAACTTGTTTTAAAATATTAAGATATTAAAAACATTTTTTTTCAAAAAATGAAATTATCTGGACCATTATCAGAAATTGTATGCTTTTTCTCCATGAAGCGTTGAAAATTATGAGTTTTAACGTTCATCTGGTATTGCAACAAATAACTAACCATTTCATGGACAACAATAACTTTGCAACAAATAACTAACCATTTCATGGACAACAATAACTTTGCAACAAATAACTAACTATACGTTCATGGAAGTAAGTGGGAAACGTCTTAAGCATCATCCTGGCTTTATGCAAGATACCTTCGTACCAAGTTTCAAAATAATCTGTTGAGCGTATGACTGAAACTGCTTACACTGGTCATTGCAAATCAGAGGCCTCCATTTTGAAACTGAGATAAATTGGAAAAATCCGACACGTCCATCGTAAGGGCTTTGTACAAGTTACCTTACCAAATTTCAAAAAAAATCGATCAATGCGTTTGGTTTAAACTGTTTGCACTTTTCATTGTAAATTAAACGCCGCCATCTTTAAACGTAAGTGAATGGGGAAGAAAGTCTTACACATATGTCGTTCGGGCTTTATACAAGATAGCTCTATACAAAATTTCAAAACAATCGGTCAACGTGTTTGTCTAAAACTGCGTACACTCGTAAATCCCATGCTGCAATCTTGGAACGGCAGTGAGTAAAAAAAATTCTCACATATACGTCGTTATGGATTTATACAATACTAGCATTACCCGTCGCGGCTTCGCCCTCGAAATTTAAGCTTTTTCAGTAATATAATAATTTAGAAAAAAATATAATAATAAAAGCGTGATTATCTGAACTCATGATTATTTTACAGTGAATATGAACAAATATTATAACCTGAATATGTTGTTTTATTGTCTTCAAACGTGTTCCATTCGAATTTAAGAAAATCTGATAAAAATATTTTTCTCCAATACAAACATTTATACCTCTTTTATAATTTTGTTCTTTTAGGGGATGAATTCGGTAGGAGAGATGATGAATTATTTGTATTAAATAATAGCATATTTCTAGAATATACGATCCAAAACAAATATTTTTTCAATGCAAAATAGTATACCCCTTCCTACATTTTCTACCACCTTTCAATCTCTTTACGGGATTAATTTTGGGAAATGGTGAAAAATATATTTCATTACTTATATTTAAGAGTGACTATGTTACGTTTTAAGAAGGTCAGACGAAAAACATATTTTTCCCACAAAAATTGTTTTACCTCATTTTTATCTCTTTAGGGGGTGAATACTGAAAAATCGTTTTTCAGTGCACCGCTACATGTGATTGTAACCCTAAAAATTTCAAGTCTCGGCTATACTTTTATTATTAAAGTTGGACTGGGTAAGTAGTTTAATGGCGTAAAAATCAAATTTTTGCACAATCCTTTCTTAGTGTACCTTGACATTGTTGTAAGAAGGTACCCTGAAAATTTCAAGTCTCTAGCTATAATAGTATTGGCTGTACGTTGTTTATTAAATTTGGACTAGGTAAGTAGTTTAATGGCGTAAAAATCAAATTTTTGCAAGATCCTTCCTTAATGCACCTTGATGTTGTTGTAAGAAGACACCGTGAAAATTTCAAGTCTCTAGTTATAATAGTATTGGCTGTAAGTTGTTTATTAAATTTGAACTGGGTAAGTAGTTTAATGGTTAAAATCAATTTTTTGCAAAATCCTTTCTTAGTACGCACTTACATATTAAAACGAAGGTACCCTCAAAATTTCAAGTCTCTAGGTTTTATAGTTTGGGCCTGTACGTTGATCAGTCAGTCAGTCTGGACATTGCCTTATATATATATATATATATATATATATATATATATATATATATATATATATATATATATATATAGATGTCCTCGTATCAAATTTGAAAACAATCGAACAATGCGCTTGGCCAAAACTGCGTAACAAACACACAAATCAAACGCCGATCGGTCGAATTGATACTAGACCTCGCTTCGCTCTCAATTAGCAAATTATTGCAAATTGAACTAATCATATAGGCGCCCAATTAAACAAAAAATTTAATCAAAAATTGAAATAATTACACGAAATTTTACGAACAAAAGTTCAAAATAAAGCTATATGAGACTTTTTTATAAAAGTAATGTCCGGAAACTGTCAGCAATGAAATTTAAAATTCGTAGTTGAAAAAATGTGAACAATTCGTAGCTTTAATCACCAATTTTCCATTTAGAAGCGTAATGTCGGATTGTCGGATAAACGGGTTTTTCAACCTTGTAAAATAGATTGGAACGCGTTTTGAACGTTGCAATCATTGCGTAAAACTTAGTAAGATAACTTGACCTGCAAACATAATCTGAACAGATGTTTTTTTATTGTTTATCTGCTTCCCTGACATAAACTGATGTAAAGATGTTAAACAGATTCCAAACGGATGTTTAAAAAACGTCAACAAATTTAAAAGCATAAAAGATTTATTAATGGTGTTTTTTATACCTTCCGATCAATAGCGTGGAGGAATTCTAGTTGACCTTTAAATTTAAATACTGAAGCCTCTACCGCATACATATCGCTGTTATTTAATACTGAAATGGGCTAAAAGCATTGATCCGATAAAAGCGTCGAAGCACATTGGTTCGAATCGATACTGATAGGTATGACAATGCTTAAGCCGTTAGTTTCTGAAAATAATAAACTGTTTATTACCTTTCGTTTTACTCATTAATATTATAAAAATGTTTAAATAGTTTTACATTTATCAACAAATATTTTATGGTTTTTCTTAATTAAAAATATAGGTAACAAACCATAAATGTTCTACATTTTAAATGTAAAAACACTGACTAAATAATTATTTCTTTAAATATCTGATCAAACTCAAATGATGCAATTTTGTAAAAATTATGTTTCTCTTAAACTTGGCTATTGTTGATTGTAAAATTTATCGATGATATGTCCTGAATCATAATTTTTGTAAATCTGTAAAGTTTTTTCTTCTCTCTTTATTTGTTTCACCCAACTTTGGGGTATTATAAATCAATCACTTTTTAATGTTCTGTGCCTTCCTCGTAGCCCAGTATTGCTTCATTTGTTGTGATCTTGCTTTTTTTTCTTCGTCAGAGATTTGGATCGTTCGCTTGGATTTGACTTTACCTTGGAATCGTTGTTTCTTGTCCTTGGTTATTGTTTTGGCTGTTCTGTTCATGAGCATAGTGTCAGTGATTTGTAGTTCTGTTATGTCTTTCTCTGTTTCTCTAAACCAAAGTGGTTTGGCTCTTTTATTGCGAAAGTAGTCAAATATTTTTTGGTTAGTCTATTTTTCTCCATTCGGAGGATGTGCCCATAAAAATCAATTGTGTCTGATAGTGTTTCAGTTTTTTGGTAAAGAGTTTCATTACTGATGTGGAGTAACTGGTTGTTACGGAATTTGGAGCCTATGATTTATGTTTTTTATTATCATTTTAATTTTTAAATACATTAAAAGTTTTGTTTTATTCATACAAGGGATACACTTGAGTTTCGAAGAAGAAAAAATGTTATATGAACTCAATATGCGTACCAAATTCAAGCGATTCAACAGTTAAATAGCAGATACGTATCATAGGATACGCTTTTAATTTTTAAAGTATTATGGACGGCTTTTCGCTAAAGCTGGAAGATTTTTACTACAATCGATGTTGAGATAACAGTTAAACAGCAGGTAAGTATCGTAGGATACGTTTTTAATTTTTAAAGTATTATGGACGGCTTTTCGCTAAAGCTGGAAGATTTTTACTACAAGCGATGTTGAGATAACAGTTAAACAGCAGGTAAGTATCGTAGGATACGCTTTTAATTTTTAAAGTATTATGGACGGCTTTTCGCTAAAGCTGGAAGATTTTTACTACAATCGATATTGAGATAACAGTTAAATAGCAGGTAAGTATCATAGGATACGCTTTTATTTTTTAAAAGTATTATGGACGGCTTTCCGCTAAAGCCGGAAGATTTTTGCTACAATCGATGTTGAGATAACAGTTAAATAGCAGGTAAGTATCATAGGATACGCTTTTATTTTTTAAAAGTATTATGGACGGCTTTCCGCTAAAGCCGGAAGATTTTTGCTACAATCGATGTTGAGATAACAGTTAAACAGCAGATACATATCATAGGATACGCTTTTATTTTTTAAAAGTATTATGGACGGCTTTCCGCTAAAGCCGGAAGATTTTTGCTACAATCGATGTTGAGATAACAGTTAAACAGCAGATACATATCATAGGATACGCTTTTATTTTTTAAAAGTATTATGGACGGCTTTTCGCGAAAGCCGGAAGATTTTTGCTACAATCGATGTTGAGATAACAGTTAAATAGCAGGTAAGTATCGTAGGATACGCTTTTATTTTTTAAAGTATTATGGACCGCTTTCGCTAAAGCTGGAAGATTTTTGCTACAATCGATGTTGAGATAACAGTTAAATAGCAGGTAAGTATCGTAGGATACGCTTTTATTTTTTAAAGTATTATGGACCGCTTTCGCTAAAGCCGGACAATTTTTGCTACAATCGATGTTGAGATAACAGTTAAATAGCAGATACGTGTCATAGGATACGCTTTTATTTTTTAAAAGTATTATGGACAGCTTTTCGCTAAATCCGGAAGATTTTTGCTACAATCGATGTTGTAAAAAACGGATAATAGTCGTGACTATACAGTTCGAGTGTTAGAGAGACAAAAACAATATTTAATTTCTTTTCTAGATTAATGTATTTGGTTCACAAAATTCATGGCGACTGAGAACGAAGTCAGCACACAATTAAATTTTTAATTTACTTGTATTTTCGAATTTATGTTTTCATCGCAAATAAATGGAAATATATATGAATATGTATTAGGAGAATTGTAAGGAGGGATAACTTGCTTAGAACTTATATAATCTAAATTTTGTTTGTTTGGCAAGAGATCCAATTAAAACAAGTCTTATAAACTTTGAACACAAAGTTAAGGTTTGATTAACCTACTTCTTGAAAAGATTTTTTATTAAATTATAGTTTTGTTAAATAAAGTCTTAAATGTGCCTTTTAATACAGAAATTTTGTTCGCTCATTTTTAGCAAAAAAAAAAAAAAAAGAAACGTCAGTATTAACAGAAAGCTACTTTTTCTTTCACCTGAATATAATTTGTTTTCAATATTCTAATTTTGTATTATTAAGAAGCTCCTGGTGGTAAGTAGTTTCTTTTTATCTCAGAGCATCTCATCGTCTACAATCGGTAAAGCCTGCAAATTTTAAAATAATAAATCCAGTAGTTTTTAAATAAAAAAAGTCGATTTATTTTTAAAAAGAAACTGCATTTTGTGCCAAAATTAAACCAAATAATGCCTATTTATAACGCAAGAAAACAAAGCTAAATTAAACAAATCAGCTGGTCGTGTTCCTTAAATTTACCAAATATTTCTACACATTCTAAAACATCACTGATACGAAACAAGCAGTGATGACGTCACAAAACTCTCGTGCCGCGTGCCAGTATTCCATTCGCATGGTGCTAACTACGTTTTCCTTTTTAATTCCTTTAACCAAGTGTTGCCGGTTAAAAACTGCAGTTTCCGTTTCCGGTTTCCTTCCCCAGTGCGTGTTACATTATCACGGCCGCCATCTTGAACCTAGATTTTCACGTCGCAGCTATAACTTTTATAATCGATTATCACGGAAAAAATAAATCCGTATATAAAGTTCAGATATACATCTATATTGTATCGGAAATTTTTACGGCATAATAAATTCCAATGGAAAAGGAAACGGGGATTTTTATTTTATTCAAGCTGTAAAATGGGTTTAAAATTTTTTATTACCTCTTCGGTTGGTGTGGTGGTTAATTGAATAAATATTTAAAATAGAGAACATTCTTTCAATTCTCCCTCGAGAAGAGTTGACCGAAATCTTAAAAGTGCATATTTTATCTACAGATAAATAAATTGTGAACATACCACACAAACATTCAACTTGCATGTGTTTCATCAACAATTCTATTCGCAAGATATCGATAACAAAAACTGAAAAATCGGCTGAAACTTTTCGAATTTGGTTTATATCATTTTTTTACAATTTTTATCATGGTAAAAGTGAAATATGTTACCATATTTGAAACAAAAAAAACTTTAATTTCAGAAATAATTAAAAACGAATCACAGAGGTAACAGAGATTATTTACGATTAAAAAAAAATATATTACCTAAAACCACTTAAACGAATACTAATAATATACAACATAAAACTTTGACATATTATGTTCTGAGTTATAAAGTAAAACTCAATAACATGGTTTTTTACTCATGAAAGCCTAATAATAGTTTATTTTTACGCCTACCGTATTATTTTACCATCTTGAGAAACACACAGAGCTCGAACACAAAGTTTGAACCGAATGAACTTTTAATATATTCAGATTTTAATAACATTTTCTGAAATAAATTAAAGTTTAATCATATTCACAGACACTATGTTTAAGGACTAACTGACTGTCTTATTTATAACTTTGGCTTTCTCTATTGATCTCATTCTTTTTGTTTCGGTTTGCATATTGCCTTCCGATATTAAATGAATTTCGGTAACAAGGATACAATGTGTGTGTGTGTGTGTGTGTGTGTGTGTGTGTGTGTTGCGTGTGTGTGTGCGCGCGCGCGTGTATGTGTATGTGTGTGTGCGCGTTCGCGCGTGCATATGTGTGTGTGTGTGTGTGTGTGTGTGTGTGTATGTGCGCGCGCGTGTGTATGTTGCGCGCGTGCATGTGTATGTGTGTGTGTGTGTGTTGCGCGAGTGCATGTGTGTATGTGTGTGTGTGTGTGCGCGTTCGCGCGTGCATGTGTGTGTGTGTGTGTGTGCGCGTGTGTATGTGTGTGTGTGTGTGTGTGTGTGTGTGTGTGTGTGTGTGTGTGTGTGTGTGTGTGTGTGTGTGTGTGTGCGCGCATGTGCGCGCATGTGTGTGTGTGTGTGTGCGCGCTCGCGCGTGCATGTGTGTGTGTGTGTGTGTGCGTGTGTGCGTGTGTGTGTGTGTGTGTGTGTGTGTGTGTGTGTGTGTGTGCGCGCGTGCATGTGTGTGTGTGTGTGTGCGCGCGTGTGTGTGTGTGTGCGCGCGCGCGTGTGTGTATGTGTGTGTGTGTGTGTGTGTGTGTGTGTGTGTGTGTGTGTGTGTGCGCGCGCGTGTGTCTTTTTACAAAGTCGTTTGAATTAATGATCCACTGTCTTCATATTTGATTTTTTTCCATGTATCTTTAATGATTTTGAGCAAAATCCCATTAAAAATGGGAACGGTTGGGGGTGAACATAATACGGATTTAAGCTTTGCTTTTACGGTCCAATGCAAAACGTTCGAATCTAATCAGACGGTAAGACGATAACAAATCTTGGTGGTTTTTGATTTCAAAAACGGAAACAGATATACGGAAAGCACTCTGAATAAAGTGAAATGATAATTGATTTTTTAAAATTATCTTCTTTACGTATGCTACGCAATTCACCGTCACTAGTCTAGCGAAATTCAGGAGTCGTTTTTCACCAACAATGTAAGAAAGTAAAAGACATTAAACACGCTGCCAGGAAAGGTACGTAAAGTTTGTTTAACGATTCTGTAGTACAAGTACGAACCGCCGACATTTGGCAGCCGTGCAACTCGTGAGGTTAATTTGGCAAGCCTGCTCTATTGGATTCATTTTGCCGTTTCCCCAATGAGTGTATACTCTGTTTTAAATATTTTATTTGGAGCGGAGTTCTTGGCACGAACCGTTTGGCAAAGTGGACAAGTAACGTGGAAATTTATTACACTTGTCGGAATTCGATTGACAATCAGAAAGCATGTGTGCGGGTTTTGGGACCTTTGTTAACTGTGGTGAAATTCTTTTTGCCTGAAATCGCTTTCTTTCTTATTTGATTAGCATATTCTTATTTTCTTAGTGGATATATCTGTACGTTGAGTAATTTGTGGTATAATGTCCATCTGAGTCTTATTTTTTGGCTCATTTATTTCAAAAATTTAATTAAAATGGTCAAAAGCGATTTCAAAGATATAGTTTATGCAAAAACATAAAGCCTACAGAGAAAGTTATATTAAAAACCTTAAAATTCAACATAAAACGATTCGTGTCTATTTTAAGAATTACAGAATCAATTTTACATTAATTTTTTAAATATTTTTTTATTTTAAGGCAAAAAGCATAATGAGACTATTATCACCTCCCTAAATGTAACTGTGAGTGTATAGTGTTAAAGTCGTAAGTGTAGTGTTGTAAGTGTAAGTGTATGTTAGACTCGGGTACCGCGAGGGACGTCTAAATCCTCTCAATAGGTGCAGCTAGTCTGCACCCCCCTGCGGGGCATATTTTTTTAATAATGAGTGAGTGACAATTTTAAATTTTCACGAGTCGAAAGAATGAAGCTGTATTTACTTTTGAACGTTTGTATATCTTCTCTCATGATATTAAACTTTTGAATGAAACTTAGAATTTAACTGTAACTATGCCCATTTATAGAATTTAACTGTAACTATGCCCATTTATGGAATTTAATTGAAACTATGCCCATTTATAGAATTTAACTGTAACTATGCCCATTTATAGAATTTAACTGAAACTATGCCCATTTATAGAATTTAACTGTAACTATACCCATTTATAGAATTTAATTTATACTGAATTTAACTGTAACTGTACCCATTTTAGAATTTACTGTAACTGTAATTTAACTGTAACTGTACTGTACCCATTTTTATACTGTAACTGTACCCATTTATATAATTTAACTGTAACTATACCCATTTATAGAATTTAACTGTAACTGTACCCATTTATAGAATTTAACTGTAACTATACCCATTTATAGAATTTAACTGTAACTATACCCATTTATAAAATTTAACTGTAACTATACCCATTTATAGAATTTAACTGTAACTATACCCATTTATAGAATTTAACTGTAACTATACCCATTTATAGAATTTAACTGTAACTATACCCATTTATAGAATTTTTTTACTTAAATATTTTTAAGCCGAAAAAACATAATTAAATAAAAAAAATAAAAAATTCCCAAATATGCATTTACGATTCTGATAAAATTTTACTCATAGTTTTTGAATAGTCAAACAAAATATATTTTTCAATTTGTGATACATGACAAATTATAATTCCGTCCATGTAGTAAATTTGAAAAGAAAACAATTTTTGAAAATGTTTCAATTTCACAAATTTTGTCGGTAGTTTCATAACAGGATTTTTTTTGTGAATTAGGGATACATAAGGTGAGCATTTTTACAAAATATTTTTAAAGCTGATTTTGAGAAAACATTTTTTTAAGGATTTTGTAATCAATGAATGCTTAAAAATCAATAAAAATACTTTAATATATACTTGAATCATACTTCATTTTTCATTGAATCAGTCAATTTATTTTGATCGTCAGTATCATCCAAACCAAAACATTTTTCTGAACTAATTAGAAGGTGTAAAGTATTTTTCCAGGACTACTAAAGGCCTACTTGCTATATATTTTGTAAAGAGAAAAAATAGATAATTTACTGAAAATAGCAGTGTATTCGCAGGCACAGCGATTATGCTCGAATTTTTATTGTATTTTAAAAATATTAAACAGTAACGTATGTTTAATTTAATTTTGATTAAGATGGTAAAAACAATTTTTTGGATAAATAAAAATTTCAGAAAACATTTAAGCGGACACTTTCATTTTAAATCTGACAAAATTATTTCCTGGTTAACTAACACATTTATTTATATTATACATTTTTATGTATTGTATCAATATTATATATATATATATATAAATTATTTAAATTTATTATATAATATATATTTATTTATTATTCTTCTTTCGATGAGGCCTGCTAGGGACCACGTGACAATTTCAATTCTTCACACTTAGCTGTGTGAAGTTTCTCTTCCATTCCCTCCAATATTCCCTCATCCTTTCACTATGCAACTTTTTTCTGTCTTCGGCTTCTTTTCCAATCTTCTTTGAATCCCTCCACACTCAATATCCTCTTTCTAAAAATCTCTCTGTTCAGCGTTTCTTCTTCTTTAATATTATTTCTTTCTAAATCTTTCCTTACCTCTCGAATCCAACTAGTTGTTGACTTTTTATCCCATAGGTACTTGAGTATCCTTTTCGCTAGTCTTGAATCATTCATCCTGTACATATGTCCAAAAAATTGCAGTCTTCTCTTCCTTATCGTCTCTGTCATGTCCTCTATGTTCCTGTATATCATTAGATCTTAGTTTCCATGTTTCTTTAGTTTCCACTGGGCCTAAAATTTTTCTCATGATTCTCCTTTCTAGTATTTTCAGTTTATCTAAACTATAATTTAGTACCAAGCATTCACTTGCGTATAGGCATTCCGATTTCACTACTGTAGTATAGTGCCTTATTTTAAGATTTTTAGATAAGCACTTTTTGTTATAATAATTTTTAGTGATACCATATGCTCTTTCCATTTTGCGTACCCTTTCTTCAACAGCAGATTTCTCCAAGCCATTGTCTTGGATCATTTCTCCCAAATATTTGAATTTCTTTACTATTTATTATTTATTTAATATTTATTTATTATTTATATTATATTATATTGTATCACATTATATCATATTTTTGTAAACATTTTAAAAAGCAATCGTTATAAGATTTTTTTGTGGTTAACGTCCGACTATTGTGCATACTTGGGCTAATGCAGACGATGGGATGATTTATAGCGTATGAAAATGCCAAGCCCTCGCCGGGAATCGAACCCGGGTCCTCGGGGTGAAAGCCTAGTACGCTATCCACTAGGCCACCGAGGCGGCTAATCGTTATAACAAATTGGAATTAAAAACGAACTAAAATGCGAATACTGTTTTTCCTAATTAACCAAGAATATAAATATTGTTCTAGGTGTTAGGCTCAGTGCCCATTTAACATTCTCAGGTTTATTTCTTAACGGATGGGTTAAGGCTATAGCTATCTTTGCCACGAAAAGCTTGTTAATAAAATATCCTTTGGGAACGAATTCATGCATTGTTCCTACTTACGTTTTACCCACTTTCAGAAAGACAAATTTGTGCTCACTAGAATACAGCAAGTCAGAATGAAATAAACAAAATTTGAAAAGCATTAATGTAAATCATATGTTTAGTTTTGTGTAAATTCAAACTGATCAGTAGGTATCGACGTAACTCAAATCGTAAAGTAGTGGCGAGTTTGCTACAACTAAGAACTAAAGTCGCAGATTCGATTCCTGTTGATATTGTTGTTGGACTGTCACGTGTTACGGTTTTTTGCCTCCATTAAACGAAAATAAATATATCAAAAGAAATAAGTTTTATTAAAAGAATAGTTGGAGATTAAATGAAAGCAAGTTGCAACTAAGCCCAGAATAGAAGTCAGCAGTTACACAAGCAGGAAGATAAAGTGTAATGTGTTTTAAATAGCAGATTATTCTGTTTATCTGTACTGAAAAGGAAAGACTTAATATCCGACAGCATTGACTTACAAGGAAAGTACAAGTAGTTAATCAACAAATGGTTTGACCAAAAGTGTATGACGTCACTTGTGTGCAGTTGATCAAGACTAATAGCTTCGGGCCACACCCTTCCAAAGCCTGATCTGATGTGTGGCCAGTCCGATATTGAGCGTGTACAACAAATAAATGGTGTGCACAAACTTTCCCAGATTGTAGGTAGCCAAACGTTGAAGACTATATCCAATAATAGTAAAATATTTTTTAACAGTCCACTTTAATTAAGTTAGACTGTGGGCACTGTGGGCAGTCAGCTTGAGCATGATACCTGAACGTTTTTGCCTGCTCACTAATGTGCTCACTAAAAGTTACCGTAAAACTCAGTAATGTGAACATCCAAACGGGTTTTACTTGGTTTTAAAATGAAGGCTGAGTCGAAGCAGTGAACCAAAGCAAAAATAAACAATAGTTATGGTTTGAGGGTATACAGACAAAAATAACAGATACAAATAGCAATACGTATTGCAGATTTTTTTTTTTTTTTTTTTTTTTTGGTGTTTAGCGTCCGACTATTGTGCACACTTGGGCTAATGCATACAATGGGAAGATTTATAGCGTATGAAAATGCCAAGCCCTGGTCGGGAATCGAACCAGGGTCCTCGGGGTGAAAGCCTAGTACGCTATCAACTAGGCCACCGGGGCGGCTAGTTTTTAAATATAAATCCATGTTGTTATATAAGACGTGTTGCAGATATAAAACCATGTAGACCCAGTACAATCTTTAGGCTTAGTACAATTGTTAGGCCTAGTACAATCTTTAGGCCTAGTACAATCGTTAGTCCTAGTACAATCGTTAGGCCTAGTACAATCTTTAGGCTTAGTACAATTGTTAGGCCCAGTACAATCTTTAGGCCTAGTACAATCGTTAGGAATAGTACAATCGTTAGGCTTAGTACAATCGTTAGGCCTAGTACAATCGTTAGGCCTAGTACAATCGTTAGGCTTAGTACAATAGTTAGGCTTAGTTCAATCTTTAGGCTTAGTACAATCTTTAGGAATATTACAATCGTTAGGCTTAGTACAATCGTCAGATCTAGTACAATCTTTAAGCCTAGTAAAATCGTTAGGCCTAGTAAATCGTTAGGCCTAGTACAATCGTTAGGCTTAGTACAATACTTAGGCTTAGTACAATCGTTAGGCCTAGTACAATCGTTAGTCCTAGTACAATCGTTAGGCCTAGTACAATCGTTAGGCCTAGTACAATCGTTAGTCCTAGTAGAATCGTTAGGCCTAGTACAATCGTTAGTCCTAGTACAATCGTTAGGCCTAGTACAATCGTTAGACCTAATACAATCGTTAGTCCTAGTACAATCGTTAGGCCTAGTACAATCGTTAGACTTAATACAATCGTTAGTCCTAGTACAATCGTTAGGCCTAGTACAATCGTTAGGCCTAGTACAATCGTTAGGCCTAGTACAATCGTTAGACCTAATACAATCGTTAGACCTAGTACAATCGTTAGTAGCTACATCTTTAAAAATTCCTTTTCACAAGTTGTAAAGCACAAATCGGCATTGCAGTGACTTGCTATTTAACCTGAAGTTATACGATGTACTATGTAGTTAATCTATGCGGTATTGTTTTGTTAGTCAGAGAAAGTTAGTGCGATTTGTTGTACCATTTATTTTTAATATATTCGCGGCACGAAGCTGTCTCGCTGACGTGTGAAACACGAATTTCTGAACATAATTTGCCTCAAACTGTTTGAAAGTCTGATTCCACCGTCGTTAAAAGCTGCACAAATTAGCATTTCAAATTACATTAAAAATACGAAAATGAACCCTGACCGCCATCGGATTCATTTTCGTAAACTCAATGAATTTGTATTGAATTTAATTGTAATTTATGCTTACTTTAACGCTAATT
>CM040189.1:3167500-3210000 GCA_022606455.1 Callitettix versicolor | reverse complement strand
CATTGAAGTTGGCAATTACAATGACAATTAATAAGTCACAGGGTCAGATATTAAGAGTAGCAGGAATACATTTGGGACTCCGTGCTTCTCCCGTGGTCAGTTATAGCCTATTCTAGTGCCGAGTAGCAAAATGTAAAATGTCGGCAAAAAACCATAAAACCATAAAATATTGTATTTAGAAATATATTAAACTGAAATGAACGTACTCATGATTTTGAAAATCGACTATATATTTTATTTTGTGGTGTAAAATATATAGCCATAATTCGTGATAAGAAGTAGTCACTTCTGTCGGCAGTCATGCGACTGCCACCTTATTTTTTTTGGTGTTTAACATCCGACTATTGTGCACACTTGGGCTAATGCAGACGATGGGATGATTTATTTGATATAAGAGTGATTGACGAATGGACCTTCGGAAATACCCGATTTTGGAAAGATTTTTAAAATTTCTAGTTTTTAAGGCACCGTTTTTTCTAGGCTTTATTTTTTTAAGGCTTTTGTAAGACCACAATACCTTGAACACTGTGTGTGTAGTGGCCTAGTACACGCACAGAACTATGCTCGCTTGTATTTAACAGAATTAAAGGTATTTAAAGTTGTAACGGAAAAAATCATTAATCTTCCGATTGGTTACAGTGAAAATAAAGTTTTGAAATGTTTTTTGTTAATTACTTTTTACAATGCTGTCATTTTAATGTTAATTCTGAAACGCAACCAAAATTATTTTCGAGAATTGATGAAATAAAACTTAATTTCTTTTTATATTCTTCTTCTTTTCTGTTAAGATTATTATCACTGCGTTCAGTATAATGATCTGCTTTCCCCAGCTTCGTCAATTTTACTTTCGTTGACGCGTTTCGGAGAACCGCCATCTTCAAAAACTATATCTATTCTATCTTTTTGAATAGATATAGTTTTTGAAGATGGAGGTTTTCCGAAACGTGTCAACGAAAGTAGAATTGACGAAGCTAAGGAAGTCAGATCATTATACTGAACACAGAAATAAAATGTAGGTTACTTTTCAATTTTTTCGTTCAAATTGGCAACATTTTTACTTTTAAACTTTTTTACAGTATCGACGTTTTTCTTGTAATTAGATCAGATATTATTACATTACCTCATTAATAAGTTAAGTAACTATAACAATGCACTTCAAGGATCAGTATTTACTTCATTTTTCCGTATTTAATGAAAACGTTTGTATTGTTTCAAAGGAAAACCGTAGTTTAAGTTTTCTTTGGAACTCGCACTTAACTTTCTACACTCAATAGTTAGATGGGATCAGTTTGTCTAATGTTCCTACCTTTACTGGATCCAGACATATTTATTGTACATACTGTATAAATCAACCGTCTTAAAACACCGTCAAAAGACTCCCGGGAAGGTGTATATTGAAGTAACTTTTCAAATGTAATTATAAAACGGAAGTTTCTGCTTCGTGGTAAGTCTAGTTTAGTTTACTGAATGTTGAATATTGAAGTTCATTTACGTTGACTGAAGTAGTAGACTACTTTGTCTTCAATATATGTAGTATATTTTCTATTTTAAATTAACTAGAAGTTAATACAACATTTTCTGTTAATACAACATTTTAATACAACTAGAAGTTCTGAGTATTTTCAGAAGTTAATACAATAGACAAACTACAGAGAAACCTAATTAGCTTCCTGTATAATGCGGTATTTTGTAATTATTTCATTAATAATGTATATTTATGATTATATTATTATTTAATAATGTTAAAAAATTGTTATAAATTGAAAAAAAAATTGGGCAAACATCACTGAAGTTTTCGCAAGTTCGTAACAATGTAAAATGCAGAGTATTTTCCCAGTTACTGGAAAAAAAAAAAAAAAAAAAAAAAAAAAACAATCGTAACGTGAAAATAACTAAGGATCGGTTTAAAAGATTTTGCTTTATTTTTTCCCCTTAGTTTACGCCCTCATTGGAGCACTTTAATCAGTCCATACACTTCCAAGTCCAATATCGCTATTGAGAGACTAGCGTTTCAGCCTCTTCTTCCGTTCCCAAAATTTCTTCATCCTGTCCGACCCCCTCCCTCTGTTCATCAGTTATGGTGTAGGTCTTTCTTTCAAATGTTGAATCGCAGATATTTATTCCTTAGAATCTCTCTGCTCTACCTTCAATTTGAGGTACCGTCAAATTTAACTCTTCTAAATCACTCTGGATCTCTTTGAACCAATTATTCTGCGTTTTAATCTTCCAGAAATAGCTAAATAGCCGTTTCACCAGTCGGGTTCTGGAAGGCGTGCTATATGGCCGAAAAAAGCAATTCTCCTTTTCCGCATCGTGTCTATTATTGACTCACTTTCTCGATATACCACTTCATTCGGTAGTAATCTCCATTGGCCATTTACTTGAATGATTGTTCTGATGATCCTTCTATCTGCTTTGTGCAGTTTATCAGTTATTGATTTAATCTTCAACTTGAAGAGTGTTTCACTAGCATAAGTTGCCTCAGGTTTAACAACGGAATTATAATGTCGAAATTCGGCATTCATTGAGAGCGATTTCTTTCTGTAGGTTGGCCAGGTGAGTCGTTGCGCTTGTTTCAGTTTGTTTGTTCTGCTGTCTGTAGATGGTTTTTCGTCTGTGTTCCAGGCTATAATTTCGCCAAAAATACTTGAACTTATTCACAATCTTAATTTGTTTACCATTGCTCAGTTGTTTCGATTCGGAAGGTCGTCATCATTTCCGGCTTTTCAAACGAAAATTGTAGTCCGATTTTTGCTGCAATTTTTTCAAGTTCAACGATCTGAAATTCAGCCTCTTCCACCGTACTTGCCAGTAGGGCTTTACTTATTTATTATACTAAAAAAATTAATTTCACGTCATTAGTCAGGCCACAATATTTAAAATCAAATCAATTTGTAGTAAAAAAAAAACAAAACAAAGAACAAAAAGCAGAAACAGAATTGAATCTGGCTGCAATCAGAGTTTATTTTAATTTCCCCAAATTTTCGTGAACACAGACTTTTTTATTTCAAATTATGTTCACATTTTATGTATATATATGAATAATATATATACAATTCGAAAAATCGGATACGTAGGTTTTGGGAAATTGAATTTCATAGTCGATAGCTTCTTACGTAGAAGTTTGAATAAGATTAACAATTTTTTTTCAACTTAATAAAGGGTAATTAAGTTGCTGAAACAATGGAGGAAGCAAGGGAGCAGATTCTTGAATTAAAGAAACAAGCAGCTAAAATAGGTCTAAACATATCTTTTAAAAAGACCAAAATCATGACAAACAACAAATACCCAAATAAATACCTTAAAATCCAAGAACAGAAAATAGAAATTGTAAGAGTTCAAATATCTTGGTGAATGGATTAGTTGGAATGCAGATGAAGGCAAGGCAATGGAATCCAGGAAAAACAAACTTGAATTGGCCTTCCAATTGACGAAAGAAACATACAATAAGAAATCCCTTTCATAGGGGTCCAAAATTAAATATTTATAAAACAGTGATCAAGCCGGAAGCACTGTACGCAGTAGAAACATTAACCATGAATCGCATAGGCCAGATAGAAAAGCTTGAAATAACGGAAAGGAAAATCTTAAGAAAAATTATAGGAACAAAATTTCAGGATAATAAGGTAGTATATATAAGAAATGAAGCTCTCTACAAGAAAATTGAAAAACTGTCAGATACTATGAGAAAAAGGAGAATAAATTTTTACGGCCATCTTCTTAGAATGAATTCTAATAGATTAAAGAAACGAGTGTTTGATTTTTTCCATAATCGTAAAACAAAACCGAACTGGTTTAAAGAAATTGAAAAAGACCTAATAGAATTAAAAATTACAGAAAATTCACTGCTTGACCAAACTGCTAAGATAATTACGAAAGACGAAAGAATAAGATTCCAAGATAAAACCAAAATAAAACCTAAACCTATCATTTCGGAAGAGGAGAGGAAAAGAAGATCAGAAAGAATTAAGAGCTACTGGGAACAAAGAAAAGTACAGCGCGCAAGAAATGATTAATTCAGCGTACCCCAAAGAGGGTGAAACGAAAAGAAGGAAAGGGTAATTTATTACGGAAAATTCAAACGAATTTGTTTCAAAACTATTCCTAAATTGCATGATGTGTATATACCAACAAAGTATATTAATTAGGCTATATGTAGTGTCATCCTCCTCAGCGCTTTGATAACGCCGTTTTAGCTTATATAGGGTGTGTCAAAATGTCACGAGACAATTCAGTTTGTTTAGTATCGAAATCTAAATCTTGAAAATATAGCCTAGTAGTTAAAAATAGATTTTATTTTTAAAATAGTGGTGTAAAAATATAAGGAAGAAAAAAATGTTTAGTTGTGAAATAATAAGGGCTATTACTAACTAATCAGCTGCGTATTGTTTATAACCACGACTCTTCGTTGTTCATTGAAGTTTGTAAGGCAGTAATATAACCTGTACTAAGTTTGTGCAGAAGACCAAGTTTTATTTGCTCGACAGTTTTCAACGTTGCTAGAGTACGTTGGAAGCGTGCATAATATTCCCAAATGAAGGGCCGCATGTTCAGAATTCTTGAAGCGCTAGATGTAACGAAACTATTCAGTAGAATACAAGAGCACAAAAAAATGTGTTAAACACCATCTAAATGATCAGAGTAAACACATTTAAGCACGCGGCTGCGTTCCGTCCCACCAAGACTCTCTATTATCCTTAATCTGTATTACAATCTTTATATATTAGTACGTGACAAGATTCAATTTCAAAAGATTCACAGTTTAAAAAAAAATTATAGGCCCTATGTTTATTTTTATACCAGTCGTAAAGAGGTTTTTTTTATTTTAAGGTGAAAAGCATTGAGGCTAATATCGCCTCCCTAAATGTAAGTGTGTGTGTAAAGTGTTAAAGTCGTAAGTGTAGTGTTGTAAGTGTAAGTGTGTTAGACTCGGGTACCGCGAGGGACGTCTAAATCCTCTCAATGGGTGCAGCTAGTCTACACCCCCTCTGGGGTCGTAAAGAGTGCTAAATGTAGATCTATATAAAAGCCAAAATATTGTTTCCAATATTTATTTAATAGTTGTAGAAACCGGGTTTTGTAAGTTGTAAGCAATTTTTTTTTCATTTTTAATTTTCTCGTTGTTATTCTTCTTCTTCATTGTTGAGTTGTTAAGCTTATTTTGTTCGAGCTTAGTGCAAACAGTTAGTTTTAAATAAATGTTATCAGTACTCGTCTACTCAGTGAAAAACTGTTAAAATCGTTAAGTTGTACTTGTATGAGTAACTAGATTGTTTTAAAAATTAAAAGGCGTATTTTCTTTGCTCATAAAACCTAAACTGAGTTATACAACTATTTCCGCTTATTAACATCGGAAAATATCCACACTAAATTTCCAAATTTTTCTCCCGGCTTTCAAACAGCCTACGCCTGCGAAACAAGTTTACAATTCTCCCGTAAACCAATACTCGCTTCTAACTTGTTTGCAGTGTTTGCGTATCTCCCGTTTAATTGCCCATTATTGGAGGGCTGTTTCCATTATTGCTGACGCACCATATCGTATTTCCCGTGCACACTAGCTTTTTCCTAATTGGTGCGTTCTTTCGCTGGATTACGATTCCCGCTATATTTTCTAGAACAAATACAGATCGAAAATCGTGCGGCCATCGTGGAGGACCATCCTCTACAGGTCTGCCATCACCCGAAACAACTCTACAGGAGACAACCACCTCGCTTGGGAGGATATAAGAGGAAGCCAACCAAATTTAAAGAACGTACGAACTTTTTGTCACCATTCCAAACAGCTTCGCCAGCCATGCCGGCTCGATAAACAGCCGAACTTCCACTATTTCTCATCCAGACTACGAAAACTAAATAATGTTTTTAGTTGAATATTTTAAAAAAATATCTGAATAGTTTTAAAAAAATAATTATTAAATTTCTAGTTAACCATTGTGAAAATCCTCACCAATTGTTAAAAAACTAGTAACGAACCCACAAAGGAAGTTAAAACCTCTTTGGTTTTGGAAATATTTATTAATATTATTATTATTTATGTCTTCTTGATCGGGTATATTCGTTATGTTATCGGGCTATTTCACTTTCAATACTGACGGCTGAAACTTATTTATCACCCGCAGATTTATACCGTCACTGAAATACATCACAAAGCTATCGGTGGTCCTCTCTCTCCTCCTCCTTTCCCCTCTCCCCCTCTCCCCTCCCTCTTTCTCTCTCCCTCCCTCTCTCTCTCCTTCCTCCCTCCCTCTCGCCCTCTCTTACTCCCTCTCTCTCCCTCCTTATCTCGACCCCTCCCTCCATATCTCTCCCCTCCCTATTTCTCTCTCCCTTCCTCCCTCTCTCCCCTTTCCCTCTCTCTCTCCCTCCTCTCTCTCTCTCTCTCTCTCTCTCTCGCGCTCTCTCTCTCCCCCGGTTATATTTGGCTCTTCTTCTGAAAATACCAGAATGAGCGTTTCACTTCCGAGCGTGACGTTTGAAACTTATCACCCAGAAAAAAATGTGTATACACGACGTGCTTGAAAACGTTTTTCACATCAAAAAGATTTAACGGCTGTGAAATTTAGTTTATAATTAAATATATTATTAAAAAAAATCTTCAAGTACATTTTGCTGGCACCTATTGTTTTTAAATAAATTATTTTTGCAAAGACGAAGCGAGATGTCACAATAAATGAGATATTCTACTTCGGAAAGCTTTTATTCGAATGAAATGAGACACAATATGCAATATAGCTACAGCGACGCGCACTCTAACACTTATATAAATATACGATATTTTAAATTTAATTAAAAGCATGAAAACTTCTCAGTTTTGTAAATTTCATTTCTTACAAAGTAATAATATAAATGTCAAATTTAAACTTTATATGATATATGGAAATGAAACAAGTTATTTTTTACAATAACCATTTTCCAGCTACACAATGTCATGTATGAATTATAAACATATAAGAATTTACTTTCATATGATGAAGATTAAAATGTTTTTACTAACAAATGTTCACTTTGTAAGGTACCTCAAAAAGTGAGCACCGATTTTGATTGAATGTAAAAAAATGAAAATGATGGTAGAATTTGTTATTTGTTATTTTTCCTGTTTACAGTGTAGTTTGAGTATTTAAAATGCTAATATATGCAGACTGCAATGCTGATTTAAATAGTGAAATAAGATTTTCAAAAAAATGTTTTATTACAAAAACTAGTTTTGAAAATTCACTGTACAAACTACGTACCGCGGTTATTTGTTTAATTTGTTTATATTTTTGTGTGTTTTAACATCTTTGAGTCAGTTAAAACACTGAAGCCGGGGAATTGACTAATATACAGGACATAATATAAATGAATGTACGAACTTCTGGGGTTACTATTGCACAACGACCTTTGTAGATATCGTGACCCCATTCTACATCCTAAGATACTAAGTTAGGCAGAGTTCACACCAAATCAACTCAGTCAGTCAAATCAAGTCTAATCTAGTTGTCAAGCAGCGCCAGTCAAGTGGCTTCACACTGAATTAGTCATTGACGTGTCTAAACTATGCAGTGTACCTTTGAACGAGATGGAAGCAGATATTGTTAAATTAATTATTATTCGTAGAAGAAAGGTAAGACAAAGAAGGAAAATGGATAAATACGATTAGTATAAAGAGAAAAACTTTCGGATCTTACTATTATCTATTTTTTCGGTTTCAATCCAATCAAATTTTATAAATTTTTCGAGTGAAACTGAAGAGTTTTTTGATTCTGAAAATCGCCTACGTTACACGACAGAATAGAGGCAAAATACGAGTTACCGCCAAGCAATCCAACCTGAAAACGACTTCCAGTATTAGTTTAAAATTATGTAGCTTATTCCTTAGTTGCTAGAGAAAAAACTTGTTTGTTGATACAAAATCGTGCGTTTACAAAATGCATTTATTTTTGTGTGAAATAATCACACAAATTCAGTGTAAAGAACAATACCAAACGTAACTTATATAAAAAATGTATTCATATTTGATTTTTTTTTTTTTTTTTTTGTTATTTTAAGGCGAAAAGCACATTGAGGCTATTATCGCCTCCTAAATATAAGTGTGAGTGTAAAGTGTTAAAGTCGTAAGTTGGATACCGCGAGGGACGTCTAAATCCTCTCAATAGGTGCAGCTAGTCTGCACCCCTGCGGGGTATTCATATTTGATTAAAAATATACAATTTACTATATAAGAAGTAAAAAAACAAAAACAAATAAGCAGATATTACATTACTTAACAGTATTAACGGTGCATTAATAAGTACAACAATATTGTCGGTGACTGAAGATAATTATTGCTGAGACCATATGCAACTGAAAGATCTTGTAGCTGTTAATACTGCTGCTAACCGAAGATGGATGCTATTGTGACGGAAAGACGTACGTTGACTGACGGGAATTCAACTTGTTGAGTCCGTGCCAGTCTTGACGTGACTGGTTTGAATCAGATTGTACTGGACTTATTCAGTGTAAAGGAAATTGATGATACTTGCTCAAAACAAATATCAGCCGCTTACAAAACGGCCTGATTAAAACAACAGTGGGACAATAAAAAATGTGCGAGTGAAAGGTCAAGTCCCCACTCTCTCACCACAGCTCCCTCCTTCTGTCTTTCACTATTGTTGAGTAGTGTCACTTCCCAGCTGATAAAATAAACTTTGCAGACTCAGGTCTTGTTACTGGACTGTTGACGGGAGCTGGAGGGGAATTCTCCTTCATGAGTGAGATATTCTCACGCAAGCGGTTTACTATGTGGCTGGATTATAGTTGGTTAAATCTACGAACGTCTGACGCGACTGAACTGGCTTGATGTGGAAGCACCCTTACGGTGCCTTCTGAAACCATAGCTCTTTTCACAAAATTTGGAGAGGATTCAAAATGGATAACTCCCTCCAATTCTAATTGGTGACTTCCCAGTTGATGATTGAGATGTTGCAGCTACTTTCCTGCAAATTCCCTTTCGCTTGATCCTTATCGCGGAGGTTTTTTTACATTTGGCAGCATTTTTGTCCTGCGGTGAAGTCCTGCCATTCTATTTTACATACTCAAGGAAGCATCCCAAGTAGCTACAAAAATGAAAGGTACATTGGTAGGTACTCAAAGCTCCGTTTGAAGCATCCCAGTGAAGTAGCTCCATCAAAATGAAAGGTACATTGGTAGGTCACCAGGTATCCAAGAGCTCCGTTTGATACACCATTCTGCTTAATACAGTGATCACGGTGTCATTTGCTCCATCAGCACAGATCGGTTTACACTTTAGGAGTAACACAGCTATGTAGAGTAGTGAATGTGTATTTTTTGATTAAATGAGTGAGAGCAGAATGAGCTAGAGGTTTGGTGAGATTGCTAAGCTGTTCATTCAGTTCCACCGGAAAAAGCCAACGATAGTAAGTGATACATTTTATAAACATCAACTCAGCGAGGAGTGTTTCGCAAGAAGTCCTTATATGTTATTACCTAAATCAAAACAAATTAAAACGTTATTTCTTACAAAATTATAATTATACTTCTATAAAAGACTGAATCTACAAAAAGTCATTAGCGTATTACTTATGTCAAAACTGTAATTGAAAAATTATATATTTACGTAGAAACATTTAACATTGTCTTACAATTACACATGTGAAAAATTGTAATCTGCTTTATGTGATATTACAGCTTACTACTGAAAAAAATATTTTATATTATCGAAAAATTATCATCCGCCATATAAAGTAATAAAACACACGCTTGCGCCATAAAATGTTTATGGTTTTAGAAGAGATATTGAATACAGAAACCTATTTTGATTTTACGAACACAATTTATTGCATCGTACACAAGACCGTATAGATTGCTTACACTGTACAACATCGTAAACCTACATACATCTGGTTGAATTCTACAACTTTATGAACAAATGTACCGTTTTGAAAATACCCTTCTTATCACGCATATTATAATATTTTCGTACGTACTTATAACCAAGGACCGTTCTGGGTTTGTCGGTCACAAATTATTGAAATAATAAATTATTTATTACTGATTTACAACCTAGATAGGTTACTTGACACAATGATTGAATAATTTTGAGAATATAAATGCGAATCTATAAACACACATAACTTATCTTTTTTTTAAATTATTACAAACAAACTTACTTAACATAGAAAATGTTTTATTTTTTAACAGATAACTGCACGGATTGCTGAAAGATCGCTTGCTTAAGTTAAAATATACACGAGGTGCTTTCAGAAAGTAACGAGAATTTTTACATTTCGCGGGCGTGGACAGTCCGATTGTCAAACATTTTTTTTATTATGTTGGTATACATGCCCTTAAAGTATGCTAAAACTTTCAGCTGTTTTCATTGTTGACTTTGTCTCTGACAGCCACTAAGGTTAGACGTGTTTTTATGAGCTCGGCGATTTTCGTTCGTTAAAAGAAATGGATCAAAGGCAAATTTTGCGTAAAAAATGGCGTAAAGTGTAACAAACTTTTTTCGGATTCAACGCCGTTTGCGTGATGCAATCCGAAAAAAACGCCCGGATCTGTGGAAAAACAATTCATGGCTTTTGCACCACGATAATGCACCAGCTCACACTTCATTGCTTCTTCGTGAATTGTTGGCCAAAAACAGTACTGTAACGATGCCCCAGCCTCCATATTCGCCAGATATGGCTCCGTGTGACTTTTTCCTATTTGCAAAAATAAAGAGAACCTTAAAGGGCCGTCGTTTTACAGCGGTAGATGACATTAAAAGCGCATCGCTGAAAGAACTAAAGGCTATCTCAAAGATCGAGTTTGAGAAGTGTTTCGTGGATTGGAAGAAGCGCTGGCACAAGTGCATAATCTCCAATGAGGACTATTTTGAAGGCGACAACATCAATGTAGAAGAATAAATAAATATTTTGTTCAAAAAATTAAAATTCTCGTTACTTTCTGAACACACCTCGTGTAAGTTAGACATTACTCTGGGTTTTTGCATGGGTTTTTTTAGCTAATTTTTATTGAAAAAATCTTAGTGAGGCGCGAAATGACCTCTGTATGTGTGATCACCTGTTTTCTAACACACTTTTTGAGTGGTCGATAAAAATTTTATAAATTTTAGCACTCTCAGTTCTCAAATTTGATCAATTTGTTTCAAACTTGACTTAAAAACCGATTTTATCAATAGCTTGCTCAATTTGTTAACAAACAAAATTCTTATAACTGTATAGAAATGTGATTGTTCAAATTTTATTTCGTATCGTAATCAGGACTAAAATCTATAAAAAAATGATATTCTGAAATTTAAATTAAATATGTATGAAAATTAACCTGACAATGATCAAGGTTCTTTTTCGTATTTTCAATTAAATCTAAATGTTCAAAATATTAATTTATGCCAGTAAAATTTACCCTCGGCGTAAAAGTTGATCATAATTTTTCTTACGTTGCAGCTTTTTGAAAATTTAACTTCACAAAAATAATTAGCAATCAAATAGTTTTTTTTTTATTTTATGGCGAAAAGCACATTGAGGCTATTATCGCCTCCCTAAATGTAAGTGTGAGTGTAAAGTGTTAAAGTTGTAAGTGTAAGTGTTTGTTAGACTAGGGTACCGCGAGGGACGCCTAAATCCTCTCAATAGTCTGCACCTCTGCGGGGTAAAATAGTTATAATTTAATATTTGAAAATCCCACCAAAAGTATGAAAATTAACCTCAGTTTTTTCCAGTTATGTTTTGTTTCGTATATTCAATGTAATGTGAAAATTTAAAAAAGAAATTAATTTTTATTTTTAATGCTGTTATTGGTAATAAAATAAGATTTTAAACAAATTAAAAATATATTGTTGTAAACTCGTTTTCGTGACGTCAGTTGTGTGCCTCAAATTGTAAAGTGTTGTTATGATAGGCCTCATTTTCCAATCGAAATTTGTTACAAAAAGAATGTCAATAAAAAATATGCAATTAATGGAAATATTGTTACTGATTGAAGATGAAAATTATGTTAACGAAGTCAGTACGTAGAGCAAGAAGTTTCCACTCTGGTCTAAACCTAATCACAAAGCTAATGGGATCAGTAATACGAAGCATTGAAGTGTGTAAACAATAACCTAATCTCGCCAGATCTACAGTTCCTGCAAGCTGCCACTGCCACCTACAGTTCCTGCAAGCTGCCACTGCCACCTACAGTTCCTGCAAGCTGCCACTGCCACCTACAGTGTTTGCCAATTACTCGCAAAACCTGAATTCGCTTAACCTTTTAAATTAAAATCGAAATAATTCTATATTTGATCAGTAAATCTGTACTTAATTACACTTAAAAGAGAAAATAAATAAAAAATAATATTAATTATTTATTTATAAAATTAACAGAACATAATCACAAATCCCATACTCCCTAAATGGTAGCACAGTACGATGCATTCTACAAAAATAGTATAAATTCTAAACGGAAAAAAGCAGAAGGAGGTAATTTATTCATTTCAAGTTCCCGGGACTGGGTCATACAATTGCAATAAATAGCTCATGTTCCAGTGAAAATTTGCATTGGATGAACATTGATGAATAACTGCAACGTTAAAAGTGTTTATTATTACAAAAACAGATACAAAACATTGACACTTTTATAAATTTCCACATAAAAACTATTAAGAACATGTCACGTGACGTGCTGGAAGCAAATTCCAACAATAATTTCACTAACTTTAAGAGTTAAAATTTACATTATTTGAACCTTGATCATTTTCTTTATAATTATTTTTTTAAATCTTAATTTAATTCAAGAATAACAGCGGCATCAAATTTTCTTGCTGTATTGTTGAAAACGGATTTCCAACAATATTTTCTTTTCTTCTTCTTCTTTCGATGAGGCCTGTTAGGGACCACGTGACAATTTCAATTCTTCACACTTAGCTGTTTTCTCTTCCGTTCCCTCCAATATTCCCTCATCCTTTCACTATGCAACTTTTTTCTGTCTTCGGCTTCTTTTCCAATCTTCCTTGGAATCCCTCCATACTCAATATCGTCTTTCTAAAAATCTCTCTGTTCAGCGTTTCTTCTTCTTTTATATTATTTCTTTCTAAATCTTTCCTTACCTCTTGAATCCAACTAGTTGTTGACTTTTTATCCCATAGGTACTTGAGTATCCTTTTCGCTAGTCTTGAATTATTCATCATGTACATATGTCCAACAAATTGCAGTCTTCTCTTCCTTATCGTCTCTGTCATGTCCTCTATGTTCCTGTATATTTCATCATTAGATCTTAGTTTCCATGTTTCTTTAGTCTTCACTGGGCCTAAAATTTTTCTCATGATTCTCCTTTCTAGTATTTTCAGTTTATCTAAACTATAATTTAGTACCAAGCATTCTCTTGCGTACAGGCATTCCGGTTTCACTAATGTAGTGTAGTGCCTTATTTTAAGATTTTTAGATAAGCACTTTTTGTTATAATAATTTTTAGTGATACCATATGCTCTTTCCATTTTGCGTACCCTTTATTCAACAGCAGACTTCTCCAAGCCATTGTCTTGGATCATTTCTCCCAAATATTTGAATTTCTTTACTTTTTCCCCTGCACCAATATCCGTAACCAAAAAATTTGGAGCGTTTTTGATGTTTGTAATAAATTTAGTTTTTTCTACGGAGATTCTCAAACCTGTTTTATTAGCTATTTCATTTAAGAGATTGATTTGTATTGTTGCATTTCTTAGGGTGTCCGACAATATAGCAAAATCGTCTGCAAATGCCAGGCAACTCACTTCAATGCCTTTATTTTTCTTCCCCAAAGTTACTGGCGAAATGTTATGTTCTTTTAGCTTCACATTCCAAATTCTGATAATTTTTCTAGAACACAGTTGAACAGAAGAGTTGATAAACCATCACCTTGCCGTACACCTGTATTTATCTTAATAGGTTTTGATATCTTAATAGGTTTTAATATTTTATTTTATCTTAAACTTTCTTGAAAATATAATTTCGACAATGCAATCAGCACCAAAATCTGCTCCTGACAGCCTGCAGGTTTATTTTTTTAATGTCAACGATATTTGAAAATTTTAAATACTAATTTTTATAAATTTTAACGCTGGTTACTATAGTGAAATCATATTTTTTTAAAAATAATTTGGCTGATAAAAAGTTTGGATTTTTTAAAGGTTTGAAACGGCTAACAACCTTGTGCAAACCATTATAAAAATCAATTTTTGTGCAACGTTTGAATCAATTCTAACTGCAAAAAGCAGAAGGAGGTAATTTACTCATTTCAAATTCCCGTGACTGGGTAATACAATGGTAATAAATAGCTCATTTTCCAATGAAAATTGATGAATAACTGCAACGTTAAAAGTGTTCATTATTACAAAAACAGATACAAAACACTGATACTTTTATAAATTTTCACAAAGAAACTATTAAGAACTACATGTCACTTGACGTGCTGGAAGCAAATTCCAACAATAATTTTATTAACTTTAAGAGTTAAAATCTACATTATTTGAACCTTGATCATTTTCTTTATTTTTTTGTTTTGCGAATTTTACGATAGCCTGAATTTCTTTTATTACTTTGTATTATAAAAATTGTTTTTACGTAAAACTTGTATGAATTTAACCAATTTTTTTAAATCATCTGCCTGTCGAGAACCTCTTAATTCTGTTCGTACTCTGAGTAAATTAAAGGCTTTAACAAATCAATTAAATCTGTTGAATCAGTATGAATCAGTTAAAGAAGTCAATTGAATGCTGACCGTAAAAAGGATTAAAATTTCCCGTTTTTCAAATTTACACACAACAGGAAATTTGAATTCGATCCTTTATTCTAGATTTCATTAAAACCAAATAACATTATTAAAACATTAATAAAATTTTAATCCTAACAACTGAAGATAAACAACATTTTAACTCGAAAGTTCAGCTTGTAAAGTTAATCAACAGTTAAGACTACATATTTTACTGTAACAATATAAAATGCTTTAAAAGAAAACACTCATTGAAGACAGTAATTACTTCCGTTTCCGTTTACCCGCGGAAGTCCTTATTATCTGAAGCGCGCTGTGTGCTTCCTCTCACGCAGGGGCGTTAGGAAGATGCTTCACTCTGCACGGTGACTTAACGAGGGTAGCAATTTTACTTTTAAAATGATTAACATTTTCTAGCTCAGGAATAAAAATTAGAAGAAATTTTAATTAAAACAATACAATTTCTTTTTAGAAAAACATTAATAACAAACATAATTTTATTTTTAAATTTTCTGCCTTAAAAACAATTTATTTCTTAGTGCTCTTTTCGACTAAAATTAATTGTGATACATCTTAAGATAATTTTTATTATTGATTATTCTATTTTTATTCTTTGATATAAGATTTTAAAGCTATCAATTTTTTAAAAATATATTTGCATTTTAAAGTTGATTTTTAAAATCTATAGTAATTTAGCTTATGGGATGTTTTGGTTCCGTGCTCACTATCAGAATTACTGAAACGTATTATAACAGGTGACAAAGCATGGGTTTACGGATATGACGTCGAAACCGAAAAAGGCTCGACAAGTGCGGTCGAACGTGAAGATTATGCTCACTGTGTTCTTCGATATTAATGGCATAGTGCATCACGAATTCCTGCCACCAGGTGAAACGGTCAATAAGGAGTACTACCTACAAGTTCAACGCCGTTTGCGTGAAGCAATCCTAAAAAAACGCCCTGATCTGTGGAAAAACAATTCATGGCTTTTGCACTACGATAATGCACCAGCTCACACTTCATTGCTTGTTCGTGAATTGTTGGCCAAAAACAGTACTGTAACGATGCCCTAGCCTTAACATATTCGCCAGACATGGCTCCGTGTGACTTTTTCCTATTTCCAAAAATAAAGAGAACCCCAAAGGGCCGTCGTTTTACAGCCGTAGATGACATTAAAAGCGCATCGCTGAAAGAACTAAAGGCTATTTCAAAAATCGAGTTTGAGAAGTGTTTCGAGGATTGGAAGAAGCGCTGGCACAAGTGCATAATCTCCAATGAGACTATTTTGAAGGCGATAACATCAATGTAGAGGAATAAATAAATATTTTGTTCAAAAAATTAAAATTCTCGTTACTTTCTGAACACACCTTGTATGTATGGAAGTATTAAAAAAAGTTTATTCGAAATGTAAGAACATAAGTTGAAAATCTGTCATCATCAAACAATTTTAACCGTGTGTTTACTTCAAATATAGGCCTTAATTAAATTCAAATTTTATTGCATGAACTTTGAGTAGGCATCCATTCAACGAACAAAACTACGTAATAAATTAAAACTGCTAGTCCATTCTCTGTCATTTCAGTGTTATTTTCTAACATTTCTTTTAAAAACTGGAAAGCGTAACAAAAATGAATGCAGAGGAAGAAACAAACTGCAATAAATATCGAGTCAGCCAATCAACGTGTTCCTGCAAGGGCAATAAATTGGCTCACAGCACTTAACGCTGAGCCAAACTTGATGTTATTGTAACAGTCTTGCGGTTTTTAGTTTTCGAGAAGTTTTACTTTTACTTTAAATAAGTCAACAATATTCGGTAAGAAATTCTGTCAATAGTTTAACAAATAATAAATAGTTTAGTGAAAAAAAGAAAATATTACAATTAACCATTGATGATTTTTCACATATTTTTACTCTTAGCATTTCCCACCAAAAATAATCATCTGCTTTATAGAAACTGCAAGCGGTATCTACGGGTTCGTCAGAACATTAAGAAACTATTACGTCTCATATGTTTCCCCGCTAGAGTGCAGCATAATGCAGGCATTGGTGACAGAAATAATTAAGTGTACCAAAACAGCTGATCATTGTTAAAAGTAATATTTAAATTATTACTGTAACAAAATCTTAAATAATTATTGACCGAGTCAATTTTAAAATTAGAATCGGTACGACAATCTAGGCCAGTTCTAACATGAAAATGTTATTAAATAAAAGACTCTGCTTTTAGAAAACAGTAATGTAATGTAAAATCCGGTTATAGTAGGTTTCATTTGTAAATATTTTGTAAAGGTACAATGTCAGAATTCAATCATTGAATATAGGTTATAGATTCAAATACGACAGTAGAACAAGGTAAGGCCTATTGTATTAATTAACATATCCTATAATGAATTACTCTGCTTTAAAATAACTACTAAGCCGTCTCGGTGGCCTAGTGGATAGCGTACTGGGCTTTCACCCCGAGGACCGTGGTTCGATTCCGGCCAGGGCTTGGCATTTTCATACGCTATAAATCATCCCATCGTCTGCATTAGCCCAAGTGTGCACAATAGTCGGACGTTAAACAAAAAAAAAAATTGAAAGTAACTAAGAACGTCTTGTTGTACATTGTTGTATTATTCGTTTCTTTTTCCCGTTAATTGCGAAAGGTAACACAGGCCTCCTAGTATTATAACAAATTGAGATCAGGTATTACGGATCAACCTCTAGAAAAATCTTCCAGTTTAATCTAATTTTAAAATATTTATTTAGTTTAATTAAATTTTAAAAAAGTTTAATCTTCCAGTTGATCTGCGGTTTTGATAAGACTGCAAGTCCCAGATTATGGTTGACTTTACGTGTTCATCGACTAAGAAAAATATCATAAGTTTAATTGAATAAAACAATAATTTAAAATTATATTTTCTTAAATCCTCATTGTTTAAGCGAAATAATATAATCTATCTAAAGTTGTAACTTTGTACATTTGCACAGTAGTTATAACATTGAGGGATAGAAAATATGCGTTCTTGTGCGCGCGCGCGTGCGTGTGTGTGATCTAAAGTTGTAATTATACATTTGCACAGTAGTTATAACATTAAGGGATAGAAAATATGCGTTCTTGTGTGTGCGCGCATGCGTGCGCGCGTGCGTGCGTGTGTGTGAGAGAGAGAAAAGAAAGGGGAAAGAGAGAACCGATATAAACTTATTTTTTTTTTTTTAAACTTCGTATACCAACATAGAAATTGTGTTGCCAAATATTACATGTGTGAAAACGTATATAATAACGCAGTGAACAAAGCTCATATTTACATTTGTAGGGGAAAATGTTTGTAACGGAAACGATGTTAAAGAATATTTATATAGCTTTTATTTTTTCAATTTACTGGAAGTTCTACTGTTAGTTGTAATAGATAAATATTATTAGGGTAAATATTCTACCATTTTCTAATGGTGTTTATTTGGTTGCAGATCTTATTGGAGGACTCCTACGTCATAACAGTTTTGTCAAAACTCTGGAATAACTAACTAGAAGATATTTGACGTTATATATAAAATCTGCCACTCTTCGATCTAAAAATACCGTAAATTCTTCAAGACAACAGTTTAAAGGGAACCTTTCTTCAACAACAAGAAGAACAACGTCACTGAAAAAATGTCGACACTTTCAGCGTGTCACAGTAAATCTAATGTTTCCCCACTTTTAAAACCGTAATTACATTAATTTTGTCGAATAAAACCGGTTGTGTTGTCCCAGTGTGCATTGAAGTTTCAGTGAGTGAGACCACCAAATATGATAAACACTTTTATAAACGGATGTGGCTGCAGAAACAAGAAGTCCTCCGACATCAGTTACGATTCTTCCGATGACACGTCGAAGAGTTCAGTAGACTACGAGTCGTCCAGAGATCAAAGACATACAGACGGCAAGATGAAACGTCACGAACCCGGCTGCGAGATCGTCAAGCAGAACGGCCTCGGAGCGTTCCTGTCTGCGATATCCCCCAGGAACCTGTTCAAAGGGTTCAGGAAAAACGCAGAATTTAGTATGCCGAAAGCAGAAAGAAGTAAGTGCTATTAAAGATTAGTTAATACAAATAAATAAGACCTTAAATATAATGTATATTTTAAACTTACACTACAGTAAAATTTAAAATTACCGCGTCTAAGAAGTTTGGAACCGAATTCCCAGCAATAATCGAAATTAATCTTCTTCTTTTCGTTTCACCCTCTTTGGGGTACGCTGAATCAATCATTTCTTGCGCGCTGTACTTTTCTTTGTTCCCAGTAGCTCTTCATTCTTTCCGATCTTCTTTTCCTCTCATCTTCCGAAATGACAGGTTTAGGTCTTATTTTGGTTTTATCTTGGAATCTTATTCTTTCGTCCTTGGTACTTATCTTAGCAGTTTGGTCAAGCAATGAATTTTCTGTAATTTTTAATTCTATTAGGTCTTTTTCAATTTCTTTAAACCAGTTCGGTTTTTTTTTACGATTATGGGAAAAATCAAACACCTGTTTCGTCAATGTATTGGAGTTCATTCTAAGAAGATGGCCGTAAAAATTTATTCTCCTTTTTCTCATAGTATCTGACAGTTTTTCAATTTTCTTATAGAGAGCTTCATTTCTTAATCTATAATATGAGAGCGAAATTAATCTATAATATGCGCATTACATTTTAGTCAGTTTAAATTCTTACACCGTAAATTGACTTCTTGGTTTAAAGTACTGCCTCTAAACCAATAATCATTGTTGTCACAAACTTTTATAATAAACGAATGTTTAGGTTTCATTCTGAGTGTATTTTTGGAAGTAGTATTACGTTTTTTCTCCAATTATGGTGTTATTTGAAAAGTAAAATAGCACTGAGAAGTACAGGGACTTTGGTGGAAAGTAACCACTGAAATTATTTAAGCTTTCTCTTGTTAGATTGCCTTAGTATCGTTTTTTATAATCTTACGATAAATAAGGCCACCTCTAGAATGAGTTTGTGTTGGACAGACGTAATCCATCTGAACTCTGAACGTCGAGCACATACGTAATAACTGTTATAAGAGGCTCATATTTACGTCAACGCTAACTTAAAAAGTGAGCATTAATAATTTTTAGTACAACGATCGAAACAAAGCAAATAAATATTACAGATACATTATTGACGTTATAATTCTATTTCTTCTTCTTCTACGTTTCACCCACTTTGGGGGACGATTGATCAATCAATGCTCAGTGTGTCGTGCCTTCCTGTCCGCCCAGTATTTCTTCATCCTTTCAGATCTTGCCGTCCTCTCTGCCTCAGAAATCCTATATGGTATTTTGGTCTTGACCCTGTCCTGGAACCTCTTCATTTTACCTTCGATTATACTCTTTGCGGATCTATCTGCAAGCATCTCTTCTGTAATTGGGCTAACAACCTTGGTTGTAAATTGGTGACTCTAGTAGTTACCCCCAAATACATTAATATCAATCATGGGAAAGTGTGATGGAAAAAATAATACCCCAGGTGGACAATCCACCGCACCACTGTGCGCAAGCAGACATTCGGATTCTGGGGAGTCTGCAACATTACACAGAGACGAGTTGGAGCGTCCTGGAATCTCAAACAAAATCAAACATAATTCTATTTATAAATTTGATTTTTTTTTTTTTTAAGGCGAAAAGCACATTGTGGCTTATCGCCTCCCTAAATTTAAGTGTGAGTGTAAAGTGTTAAAGTAGTAAGTGCTGTGTTTTAAGTGTAAGTGTGTGTTAGACTCGGGTACCGCGAGGGACGTCTAAATCCTCTCAATAGGTGCAGCTAGTCTGCACTTCCCATAAATTTGAAATGCGTTATTTACCGAACACTGCTTATTGAATAAAATAATAAAAGTCCAAATCGAACCAGACGTGATGGATAAGTGCACTTTGACGGCCATTTAATGCTGTTTTTCAAGATGGCGGATCTATGAAAGAAAACTTCTGATCCATCACAGAGTACGCGTATTAAAATACCTTATTTTTCACTTATTGAACAATTCGGGGATTCAATTAGTTGAGCGGTTCAGAGAATATGTTTTGAAAAATTAACATATTGAGCTTCGAACAATTTTTAAGATATTTCTTGTCGTGAGTGATAAGTGAACTGTTTTCTTCAAACAATATCGACAAAACAATAAGTTAAGACAGACTATCCTGTCTTGAAAATTCAATTAAGTTTGTACTAAGTGAATTTAAGTCTGCTGCTGTCCCCAGCGGGTTGCGGTTCTGTTATTTGTAGATCCTTTGGTTCAGGTATACGCTCCATCCGATGTCATTTTACTGGGTAAAACAAATCTGGTTTTATTTTTCTAAACAATGATATTTAATTACTCATTGTTTAAAACAAAACCGTACTTTTTAATGATGAACCTTAAACAAATTATTTATAATTTTACACATTTTCTTTTAAGTTCAGAATGTCCAGAATTTTGCAGTTGACTGACTGGACATTAAAATTGACAATTTATGTCACCCATTTTAAATTGTAGCTTACAAACACGTTCTGAGGTTTTGACTTGAAGTGTAGTTTTATTCAGTGTGTAATTATCGGTTAGTTACATACATGAGAGAATTTCGCAATGTTATTACAATATACAGTACTAATATTTTCAAGATAGCAAAATAAAAAGAAGTCAAATAATAATAATAATAATTGATTTTTATGGGCACATCCTCCGAATGGACACAAATATACTAACAAAAAAATATTTGACTACTTTCGCAATAGAAGAGCCAAACCACTTTGGTTTAGAGAAACAGGGAAAGACATAACAGAACTACAAATCACTGACACTATGCTGATGGACAGAACAGCCAAAACAATAACCAAGGACAAGAAGCAACGGTTCCAAGGCAAAGTCAAATCCAAGCGAACGATCCAAATCTCTGACGAAGAAAGAAAAGCAAGATCACAACGAATGACGCAATACTGGGCTACGATGAAGGCACAGAACATTAAAAAGTGATTGATTTAGTGTACCCCAAAGTTGGGTGAAACAAATAAAGAGAATAATAATAATAATACCCATTAATAGGTTTATTATTTAGCCTATTAAATTGCATGTAATAAACAAGTAAATGAAAAACTACGATTTCAGCTGAATTAAAAACGGCACATTTTCTTAATCATTGCCGCTGAAACCGTTAAAAAGGAATCAATAAATATCGAATTCTTAAATTATTTACCTACAGTCGTTACGTACCTGTTGTATGTTATCAAAATATCTGTTTCGGTTTTCAGCAAAAAAAGAACAAAATACTATAATGATATTGTACATAATGTGCCAAAAATATTTAGGTTTTTCTTTGTTAGCGCGCACGCTTTCGTGTGTGTGTGTGTGTGTGTGTGTGTGTGCTCGTGTGCGCGTGAATAAATAATTACAATGTTTTTTCAGTTTTTTGTGTGTATTATAATGCGATAAGACAAGTATAGTGTTCAGATTTAAATATGCCAGAATGGTACCAAGTTTGGGCAAATTCTGTTGTCAGTTTAAGAAACCAATAAAATTTTCTAAATTATTATTTGCCTGTATTTCTTTTCAGTTCTGGATCAGAAATTTTCAAACAAAACTTAACAGTTTTTCCGCGCTAAAAAAACTTTATTTATTACAATTTCAATAACGTAATGATTGAATCATTATAATGTTCATAATCATAATAATAGTGTTGTTCATTATTCGTATACAGTTTGTAATGTTCTTTTTTGCCCAAAAATCATTTCACAAATGCCTGAACAGAGAGTTCTGTACATTCCGCGTCTTTTCCCAAAACAATTCAACAGGTAATTATGTTCTTTACAATTATTACGCAACTAGACAAATTTCTGTTTCTAAATATTTTACAATCCTCTACTACACGACAAAACTTTTGACAATTATGTCAAAGAAATTTACAAAATGTTTAGACTTATTTTCGTGAACGTTTTTAAGTATCAGTTAAAAAATTATAAACCATCATAAAACACGACAATTTGTATTTTTTTCTTATAAAATATTTTTGAAAGTAATCAAGTCGATATATTTGTAAAATTTTGGTATAGTTTTTCTGGCAATTATTTTTACTATAATTTAATAAATTATATTTTTATTATTGAAGATCCTGTATTCTAAGCATTTTCTGTCCTATATTTTTAATACATTTAGTAGTTTATATTAAACAAAAATTTTCTTTAAATTTTGTTACAATATTTTGTTTATTATTAACAGCTTGTAGCGTATAAGAGATTTCAAATATGTCATTCCATTTTCCTACTTGAACTGTATGTTAAATTTCTTGAAAACTTTCGCAATTGAATATGATTGCTGTCTTTAAATAAGTGGAAAATTGCAATATATTTCTACAACAGTGCGCCCGTATCTTGTCAGACATGTCAGTTCTATACAAGACCTAGATCTAAATGGTCTCGATATTCTCTTATTGAAAGTGACAATCGTTTAAGTATCACTTATCAAAGTTTTTACGAGGAATCGATTTCAAGCGGAACTAGGCGAGTGGAGCAGAGCGAGTGATGGGCGTGAAATGAGAAAAATGAGTTGCTCAGCTTCACAGGAAAATGAGCAAATGAGCTCGTATTGAAAACATTATTCTCAAATATCACGTTAGTGTGCACTAGATTTCGAAGACAATGACACGAATTCAAAATACAATATGGAAGACAATGGACACAAATTCAAAATAAAATATGGAAGGCGATCGACACGAATACAAAATACAATATGGAAGACAATTGACACGAATACATAATACAATATATAAAGCAGTCGACACGGGTTCAAAATATAATGTGGCAGACTATTGACACGAATACAAAATACAATATGGAAGACAATTGACACGAATTCAAAATACAATATGGAAGACAATGACACGAATACAAAATACAATATGGAAGACAATTGACACGAATTCAACATACAATATGGAAGGCGATCGACACGAGTTCAAAATATAATGTGGAAGACAATTGACACGAATTCAACACACAATACGAAAGACAATGGACACAAATTCAAAATAAAATATGGAAGGCGATCGACACGAATACAAAATACAATATGGAAGACAATTGACACGAATACATAATACAATATAGAAAGCAGTCGACACGGGTTCAAAATATAATGTGGCAGACTATTGACACGAATACAAAATACAATATGGAAGACAATTGACATGAATACAAAATACAATATGGAAGACAATGACACGAATACAAAATACAATCTGAAAGACAATGGACACGAATTCAAAATACAATATGGAAGGCAATCGACACGAGTTAAAAATATAATGTGGAAGACAATTGACACGAATTCAACATACAATATGAAAGACAATGGACACAAATTCAAAATAAAATATGGAAGGCGATCGACACGAATACAAAATACAATATGGAAGACAATTGACACGAATACATAATACAATATAGAAAGCAGTCGACACGGGTTCAAAATATAATGTGGAAGACAATTGACACGAATTCAACACACAATACGAAAGACAATGGACACAAATTCAAAATAAAATATGGAAGGCGATCGACACGAATACAAAATACAATATGGAAGACAATTGACACGAATACATAATACAATATAGAAAGCAGTCGACACGAGTTCAAAATATAATGTGGAAGACAATTGACACGAATTCAACACACAATACGAAAGACAATGGACACAAATTCAAAATAAAATATGGAAGGCGATCGACACGAATACAAAATACAATATGGAAGACAATTGACATGAATACAAAATACAATATGGAAGACAATGACACGAATACAAAATACAATCTGAAAGACAATGGACACGAATTCAAAATACAATATGGAAGGCAATCGACACGAGTTAAAAATATAATGTCTTGGAAGACAATTGACACGAATTCAAATATACAATATGAAAGATAATGGACACAAATTCAAAATAAAATATGGAAGGCGATCGACACGAATACAAAGTACAATATGGAAGCCAATTGACACGAATACATAATACAATATAGAAGGCAGTCGACACAGGTTCACAAATATAATGTAGAAGACTATTAACACGAATACAAAATACAATATGGAATCGACACGAGTTCAAAATATAATGTGGAAGACAATTGACACGAATTGAAAATACAATATGGAAGGCAATTGACACGAATACATAATACAATATAGAAAGCAGTCGACACGGGTTCAAAATATAATGTGGAAGACAATTGACACGAATTCAACACACAATACGAAAGACAATGGACACAAATTCAAAATAAAATATGGAAGCCAATTGACACGAATTCAACATACAATATGTAAGGCGATCGACACGAATACAAAATACAATATGGAAGACAATTGACACGAATACATAATACAATATAGAAAGCAGTCGACACGAGTTCAAAATATAATGTGGAAGACAATTGACACGAATTCAACACACAATACGAAAGACAATGGACACAAATTCAAAATAAAATATGGAAGGCGATCGACACGAATACAAAATACAATATGGAAGACAATTGACATGAATACAAAATACAATATGGAAGACAATGACACGAATACAAAATACAATCTGAAAGACAATGGACACGAATTCAAAATACAATATGGAAGGCAATCGACACGAGTTAAAAATATAATGTGGAAGACAATTGACACGAATTCAACATACAATATGAAAGATAATGGACACAAATTCAAAATAAAATATGGAAGGCGATCGACACGAATACAAAGTACAATATGGAAGCCAATTGACACGAATACATAATACAATATAGAAGGCAGTCGACACAGGTTCACAAATATAATGTAGAAGACTATTAACACGAATACAAAATACAATATGGAATCGACACGAGTTCAAAATATAATGTGGAAGACAATTGACACGAATTGAAAATACAATATGGAAGGCAATCGACACGAGTTCAAAATATAATGTGGAAGACAATTTACACGAATTCAACATACAATACGAAAGACAATGGACACGAATTCAAAATACAATATAAGTGTAAATAAAATAAACACAAAATTTCAGTGACGGTTTTGAGGTGACACGTAGTAAGGAAAATGTTTAACGTTTCACATAATTTTAGTTAAAAAACTTCGAAAAACTACAATACGGGCTTGATCATCGTGTAACGTGTAGATCATCTAGTGGGTAATTGTGTATTTTTTTTGAGAACTGGATGATAAAAATTTCAAAAATTACTTTCGTGTTTCGAGATTGAAGTTTGGAAACATGGTATCATTAATTAGAAAGCTACCACCCAAATCGAGGGGTGAAGTTGAAAGGAGGAAAATCACCCGCACTAAACTATCAGAATGACAGCGTACTCTTTCCAACCACTTTCACTCTTTTTGCCCACTTCCAATTGTCTCTATTTATCAGTGGAGCAGCTTATTGTTAAAACTGAGGGATTATCATATACCGAGTTACAAGAAATAATTTTTGATTCTTTCCGCTTGCTGACGATTCTCGTCAATACAACAAACTGTTTAATAGAACATTTTTGTTTGTCATAGTTATTGCACTTATCCCGCAACAAATACAAAACAGAATAATGTTGGTGTGTTTCGAAACATTTATGGAACTGTCATACTTGTTGCACATGTCACGTTTTATGAAACAGGTTCCACATCTGTATGAGTTACTGTTTTACTGTATAAATGAACGTTATCTATGTCTGCAGCTATGAAAGCGGCGATACTGATACAACAGTGGTACAGGAGGTACTTGGCGAGGATGGAGGTGAGGAGGAGGTACACGTGGACCATCTTCCAGAGCATCGAGTACCAAGGCGAACAGGACCAAGTCAAGGTATCAAGAATCAAACCATAGCATAAATATTAGCGTGATGGAAGTGATTTTCGAAAAATATGGCCTTTTATCTTACACATTATTGCTTTACTATCAATAGTAGTATTTAGATTTGCATTGAAAATTATATTGAAAATATGAAAATAAACCATGACCACTGTGAATAAATTTTAATATCAGAATGTTATGATTTGTTTATAGATTCTAAATAGCTTTTAAAAACGGTTGAATAGATTTCGTTGGGAAACAAACTTGTCAAACTAAAATTGATTTCCGTCTCAAGTTTTAATTAAAATAGTTTTACTTTGCATGTTAAACTTTCAAATTGCACTGAAAATATTGAAATTAACCCTGCCCAAAGTCAACATTTCCAACGCATTTAAATTTCTTTTATATATATAATTTTTAAGTGAAAAGCACAATGAGGCTATTATCGCCGCCCTAAATGTAAGTGTGAGTATAAAGTGTTAAAGTCGTAAGTGTAGCGTTGCAAGTGTAAATGTGTGTTGACTCGGGTACCGCGAGGGACGTCTAAATCCTCTCAATAGGTGCAGCTAGTTTGCACCCCCCTGCGGGGACGGATTTTGAAAATGTATAATACTAAGTTATACAGATTTAAACACTGATTGTGATGGTATAATCAAGTGAAAAAGCTTGTGTTTTTAAAAATTTGAACCCTTTTTTAAACCCTTGAACAGATTGTTCTGTATAAAATGCTTGTCCAAGTTGTTAACAAAATCGATTTTTGTGCCTAAATCGGCAAAACGTACTACGTTCGTTACATATAAAGCTTTTGAAGGTGTCTTAAAAAGTGATTAAAAAGTTAGAATCGGAGTTCACTTAAAATTCCCTGGACCGGTTCTTAAAACGATGACCGCTCAGCTCATTTTCAATAAAAATTCACTAATAACTGAAGTTGTAAAAGCCGAAGTCAACGTTAATATTTTTTAAAGGACAAAGACATAAATGTATGTTGATTTTAATAAACGTTATCCATAACATTGTACAGCTGACGTAAATAAATATAAAATTTATTATATAATTAAAAATAAAACATTATGCAACAAAATGTATATAGGTAAGAAAAAATTGTATAAAACATTATGCAACAATTAATTATATTCATTATGACTAATAAAAAACAAATCAGTTCCTTAAAAGGTACCATTTCGATTTTATTTTGTTCGGTGAGCAATAACGAATTAATTAAAAGAGAAATAATTTTCTTTTAAAATAAACCTACCTCGTAGATTGCTTTATTGCACTTTATATATAACCATTGATTAGTTTACAGTATAGACATCGCTTGATGTAATTCTTTTGATCACGAAAACATGATTTCATAACCTTATTATTGTTTGGTTGTCTGTTTGTTAGTGACGTTTTGCTTTTTCCTTTCTGTTCCAGTTGTACAACTTTTTCAACGCGTTGCTTACACACATACCAACGGCAAATATAGCAACAACTCAGAAGCCAGTCAACAGTGACACAACTTCTAAATCCTCTTCTACAGGTAAATAACGGGCAATATGTTTAAATGCCACATCTTCTTGATCATTGAGTTTCTGAAAAATGTTTTAAAAAAAAGGAAAAATATAATAAGTATTATTGCAAATTGCACTAATATTATTCAAAGTGAGAATCTTATATATTAATTAGCCAAGTAATTAATTTGTTAATATTTAAACCGATTTGGACGAATGATATATCAATTTAAAACTTTTTCAAATTTACAGAAAATTATACAAATTCTACATATTACTGTATTTTAAATTAACTGATTTTTGAAAAAATATTTTGTTATTTATACGAGGAGAATTTATAGGAACTATTAACACAGGCTCACGACAAATATGTCGATTTCAAGCCCAAAAATTCAAATTTTCTGCAAAAATATACAATTTTTAGGTTTCTCAGTTTAAAATTGTTGAATATTACAAAATACAAAGTCCCAAGTTTTCCATCTTATTTATATATGGGATCATTTTTGCCCTTAGTTCTGGAGGACCAGTTAAATGAGCAAGACATATATCAACATGAAGTTTAAATCTTTCCATGCTCGGCAAAAATGTAAACGTCTTCTTTTAAACTTGCTAAATAATATAAAACGCAAATACCTTGAAATCGTTGTTTTGTATTCATTTTGTATTTGCAACAAAACATCTTATTAAGATGTTATTTTAATAAAACAGCTGATTAGCTGATAAAATCATTTTTGTGGATAGTAAACAACAAACATAACCTTGATAAATTATTAAAATATCTTTTATGTTTGTTATACCTAGTAAGAAGCATGTTTGTGGTTATGTTCATTTGTAATGCATTTATCAATAATAAGGTAGTAAAATTTTCAAAATTTTCAAATTTTATTATATAACGGAGCTAAATATTTGACAAAATGAATAATGTCTGTTGCCTATAAACAGTCATGTTCATTAATAATGGTATTAACATTATTAATACCACACTATAGATAATTTTAAACACGTTAAACCTATATTACGTTGTGCAATCACTATATAATCTATGCAATCGTTAACTAGAATCGACTATTTATGATTAACACGAAGTCATACTTGTCGCTTTCTAGAAAATACTGTTGAGAAAATATCGCACACATATTTTTTAACAAACTGTTTCACAAAACTGCTTCACAAAGCGAAAATATTGTAAAAAAAAGATATTGAACACAGCTTATTATCTTTTCTTTTTTCTTTTTTGTACTTGTATCAGTAGTTTGCTTTTATTTCATATTTTTACACTTAACAATTGAGAAAAAAATTTGTCAAAACGATTTTGAAAATCCATTTGTTTATATTTTCATTTTTTCTGATTTTTGTTATTGTTGTTATTGTCATCGATAGTTCCTTAGGCGGCATACTTAGGTATTAAAGTCCAAAATATATTCTTAAGGTTATTAAAATAATTTGATCAAAATTGAACATTTGAGTAAAATTTAATCAAAATCGTTCCAATAATCAAATAAATTCGCATTAATAAATTACAAAATTTCAAAACCTGAGTAAGAATTTGCCGAAATTAAATTAGGTAACCGAAAAATTTGTTCACAGATACGACTGTAGAAACTAAATTAGGTAACCGAAATATTTGTCCACACATACGACTGTAGAAACTAAATTAGGTAACCGAAATATTTCTCCACAGATACGACTCTAGAAAGTAAATTAGGTAACCGAAATATTTGTCCACAAATACGACTGTAGAAAGTAAATTAGGTAACCGAAATATTTGTCCACAGATACGACTGTAGAAACTAAATTAGGTAACCGAAATATTTGTCCACAGATACGACTGTAGAAACTAAATTAGGTAACCGAAATATTTGTCCACAGATACGACTGTAGAAACTAAATTAGGTAACCGAAATATTTGTCCACAGATACGACTGTAGAAACTAAATTAAGTAACCAAAATATTTGTCCACAGATACGACTGTAGAAACTAAATTAGGTAACCGAAATATTTGTCCACAGATACGAGTAGAAACTAAATTAAGTAACGAAATATTTGTCCACAGATACGACTGTAGAAACTAAATTAAGTAACCAAAATATTTGTCCACAGATACGACTGTAGAAACTAAATTAGGTAACCGAAATATTTGTCCACAGATACGACTGTAGAAACTAAATTCGAAGACGAGTCCCCGAGTGAAGGAGGCAGCTCACCCACCCACCACGTGGAGAGCAACTATAAGGGCATACATATAAGCTCACCGTTAACTAGAAAAGACTTGAATAACCTAATAGAAACTTTTAGGAAGAAAAAGGTAAGTTATACCAAACTAGCTGATTTCCGGTTGCTCAAACAAATCTTGTTTTTTTTTGGATAAGTTTGTAATTGTTAACATCTCAAAAAAATAATTATTTATTTTAAACACTGGCTTAAGAATTAAGTGAAGAACGGTATGGAATGATCTTTTTTCGATGTGTGTATGTAGAGGTAGTTTATTTTCATTTATTTATTTTTTATAAAACTTCTAATATGAATATAGTTTTCAAATCCCATATACTTACATTACACTGTTTTAACGATAACTAGTGTAGACAGTTTTGGCAGATTGTTTTGAAATTTTATAGGAAAGTACCTCATATAAAGCCCAAATGACGTATGTGTAAGATTTTTTCCATTTACTTCCGTTTCAAGATGGCGACATATGATTTACAGAAACCAGTCTACACAGTTTTGGTAAAACGCTTTGACGGTACAAAAGTACCTTCATAAAATTCGAACGCTGTATGTGTAAGACTTTTTCCACTCATTTCTTTTTTAAGATGGCGGCCTCTGATTTAACGATGACGAATTAAACAGTTTTGGCCAAACGCATTGTTTTGATGCGATTTCAAACGATTATTTTGAAATTTGGTACGAAGACATTCTATACACAGCTGTAAGACGTACATGCAACACTTCGTCCCATTTGTTTATTTTGTAAATTTATGTTTTTATTGTAAGTTGATTGTGAGCTCAAGTGGAAGAGACGAAGGACTTAATACTTCTAACTTTACCTCAAAGAAAACAATGGATCAATAAATTAATTTCTCTTTTACTCTCTCTCTCTCTCTCTCTCTCTCTCTCTCTCTCTCTCTCTCTCTCTCTCTCTCTCTCTCTCTCTCTCTTTCTTTATATATATATATATATATATATATGTATATTCTTTTTATATTCTTCTTCTTTCTGCTAGAATTATTATCGCTATGTTCAGTATAATGATTTGCCTTCCTAGCTTCGTCAATTCTACTTTCGTTGACGCGTTTCGGAAAACCTCCATCTTCAAAAACTATATCTATACTGGTCACCAATATTATGGCCCGTCCTATTTATAATTTTCTATCTCCAACTCGTACCCCTCCTCTATTCAATACGTGTACATTAAACCTGACGTGCTCGCTTTTGATTGGCTCTTCAAAATCAAATTTTCGCTTCTTCTGATTGTCTCCTTTCCTGTTAATTTCCCTCCTGAAATTTTTGAATTTTTAAACGTAATATCTGCTTGCGACGATATTTGTTCATTTATTATGTTTTCTCCCTTTAATTTAGATTTAAAAATTTTCAAGTTCTCTAAAATGTTCATACGTCTTCCTTTTTCTGCCATTTTATTATTTACATATTATTTACTTGAAGACCTTTTCGTAAGTAGCTTACCAAATGGAAGGGTTTGTCTGACAATATGCAAAGTGGGCAAAGAAACGAAAGGCATCGACGCAAAATTATACACATACTTACGTATTCTGTGGGCGTACAAGGGTATACAAAGTTTAAAGAAGAATGCGCATCGGGAATGTACGTTAAAATTATTTGCAGCTAGGATCAGAACAATAATTCAGTGACAAGAATGTTCTAAAACAGCACATCAAGGGAATGTGCACTATTGAGCCTTTCGTTATATAGTGTTGTTCAATCGTGCCTTTAATAATGGCAGGCACAAACCAGCTTGCAATGAAAATGTTTTCGTACTGTAAGTTTGAAAATGCATAATGTAAATATGAAAACAGAATTAATTTTATGAGATATTTACAGAAAACTCAAAACAAATCTATTGTTGGTGAATTTTCATTTAGTAATGAAAAACAGCTATTGGAGCATCCATTTTAGTAAGATCCATTGCAATTAATGTGCACTGATCCTAACTTTTAGATTTATACAAATTGTTCAAAAAATATCAAAACGGATCTACTTTTTTCTAACATTTATTCGTAAATCAATAAAAAATGGCATGCCAATACTTTACATAAAATGTATTTTTGAAATAGCTACCTGTTGTTCACCGCCTAAGAGGGACAGACAAACCACCAGGAGTCAGAAGAAAATATTTATGTCATTATTTTAAGTTGTACGTCAAATTAAAAATATATGTTAGTAAAATACAACATAACAAATCCGATCTTCATTACGACAGTTCACTCTGTCGAAAATAGCGTGCGAATATGTTTAGAGATTGTGTGAGGTTTAAACGGTGCCTAAGTTATACCTCTCAATAGCGGCATTGAAGAGAACGTTAGTTTTGCCGCTATAAAGAGATTTCCGCTACAGAAAGAGCTCAACCAAAACGTATATAAAATGTGCTTTTATTTGTAAAACGTGTTTTTAATGCGAAGTATTGAGTGCAATGGTTTTTTAAACCTGTATGACGTAGTCTTTAAAAAAAACAGTATTTATTAAATAATACTGTATGAATAATATAACCACCTCAGGAGGGTGTACCTATTGAGAGGATTTAGACGTCCCTCGAGGTACCCGAGTAACACACTTACACTTACGACTACACTATACGCACACTCACTTACATTTAGGGAGTCAATAATAGCCTCAATGTGCTTTTCGCCTTAAAATAACAATTAAAAATAATAATAAACTGTAATTGCCAGAAAAGGCAATATTTTGTCGAATACCGCAGAACCGCTGCATTACTTACTTCATTTCTTCAATACTTCAAATTCTGGATTTCGAATTTTCTGAAAGCTATTCCCTTCATTATTTTTTTCTAACCTTTAGGCCTAAATTTAGCGATAAAATTTTCCGTTTAAACGCTGTATTGTATTAGTATAAAAAATGATTCACTACTTGTAATACGTACTAGTCACAAAACACTCGATTCGCTTGTTGCATACGTACTAGTCACAAAACACTCGATTCGCTTGTTGCATACGTACTAGTCACAAAACACTCGATTCGCTTGATGCATACGTACTAGTCACAAAACACTCGATTCGCTTGATGCATACGTACTAGTCACAAAACACTCGATTCGCTTGGTGCATACGTACTAGTCACAAAACACTCGATTCGCTTGATGCGTACTAGTCACAAAACACTCGATTAGCTTGATGCATACGTACTAGTCACAAAACACTCGATTCGCTTGATGCATACGTACTAGTCACAAAACACTCGATTCGCTTGGTGCATACGTACTAGTCACAAAACACTCGATTCGCTTGATGCGTACTAGTCACAAAACACTCGATTTGCTTGATGCCTACGTACTAGTCACAAAACACTCGATTCGCTTGATGCATACGTACTAGTCACAAAACACTCGATTCGCTTGGTGCATACGTACTAGTCACAAAACACTCGATTCGCTTGATGCGTACTAGTCACAAAACACTCGATTAGCTTGATGCATACGTACTAGTCACAAAACACTCGATTCGCTTGATGCATACGTACTAGTCACAAAACACTCGATTCGCTTGATGCATACGTACTAGTCACAAAACACTCGATTCGCTTGATGCATACGTACTAGTCACAAAACACTCGATTCGCTTGATGCATACGTACTAGTCACAAAACACTCGATTCGCTTGATGCATACGTACTAGTCACAAAACACTCGATTCGCTTGATGCATACGTACTAGTCACAAAACACTCGATTCGCTTGTTGCATACGTACTAGTCACAAAACACTCGATTAGCTTGATGCATACGTACTAGTCACAAAACACTCGATTAGCTTGATGCATACGTACTAGTCACAAAACACTCGATTTGCTTGATGCATACGTACTAGTCACAAAACACTCGATTCGCTTGATGCACACGTACTAATCACAAAACACTCGATTCGCTTGATGCATACGTACTAGTCACAAAACACTCGATTCGCTTGATGCATACGTACTAGTCACAAAACACTCGATTCGCTTGATGCCTACGTACTAGTCACAAAACACTCGATTCGTTTGATGCATACGTACTAGTCACAAAACACTCGATTCGCTTGATGCATACGTACCAGTCACAAAACACTCGATTCGCTTGATGCATACGTACTAGTCACAAAACACTCGATTCGCTTGATGCATACGTACTAGTCACAAAACACTCGATTCGCTTGATGCATACGTACTAGTCACAAAACACTCGATTCGCTTGATGCATACGTACTAGTCACAAAACACTCGATTCGCTTGATGCATACGTACTAGTCACAAAACACTCGATTCGCTTGATGCATACGTACTAGTCACAAAACACTCGATTCGCTTGATGCATACGTACTAGTCACAAAACACTCGATTCGCTTGATGCATACGTACTAGTCACAAAACACTCGATTCGCTTGATGCATACGTACTAGTCACAAAACACTCGATTCGCTTGATGCATACGTACTAGTCACAAAACACTCGATTCGCTTGATGCATACGTACTAGTCACAAAACACTCGATTCGTTTGATGCATACGTACTAGTCACAAAACACTCGATTCGCTTGATGCATACGTACCAGTCACAAAACACTCGATTCGCTTGGTGCATACGTACTAGTCACAAAACACTCGATTTGCTTGATGCATACGTACTAGTCACAAAACACTCGATTCGCTTGATGCATACGTACTAGTCACAAAACACTCGATTCGCTTGATGCATACGTACTAGTCACAAAACACTCGATTCGCTTGATGCATTACACACTGCTTTTACACTGCATACATGTTGGAATAATGAGAAACAGGGTAGAAGGAAGTGTGCATATTTTTCACCACTATAGAGAGATTCCTTGAATTTTGTTGGCCTCAGTGGAGAAAATTACAATACATATTTTTAATATAAGAATAGGAAAGGACCAACAAATTTTGCCGTTATAGAGAGATATCTTTTATAAAGAGATTCGTTATAGAGAGATTATACTGTATATGTTCTTTGCTATCTCAAGTATTATACAGAAATTATAGAAGATAAATGCCTACGTTATCTGAAACAAATAACTTTTGTTTTGCTCGGCTTCACGTTAAAAGCTTCGTCTAAAAGCGCATCAATGCAAGGCAAACTTTGGCTATAAAGCTCAACGCCCCCCGAGTATTGTGCCAGACTTTTATCTTTATTACTCGGAATAGTCCCGTATTCTCGGTTTTCGACTTCTTATTGTGAATATTTTATCGCCTGCAAAAGTCCCTTAGTGTCGAACGTAAAACTGTACAAATATGCTGTATCATTGCCGTCCAATAAATCGCAGAAAATGCTGTTCCCATCTTGTGTGTCTGCATGCATGTCTATTGTAAGAGTGTGTAGTTTAACGTGAAATGGGCTGACGAAAATTGATGTATTTTATTTTTATCGTAGTAAAGAAAGTTTTTTTATTGTAAAAAAATCGATCTTGATGTTTTGATGCATATTTCAGGTCAAAAAGGTGGTTTTACTTGGATGGCTGATCATGTATGCCTTGTTTATTATTGAATTTAACAAAACAGATTACTGATTTATGTAAGCCTAATAGAACTTAACCTAATTTGGTTGTATAAATGATAGAATTTTTGTTTAATATCACGAGATCTACGAAAATACAGTTTTTAGCGAATTCCAATTGGAAAATGAGCTCTTGGAATGACGTGGAGAGCGCACATACATGTGTGATTATATCCCAAGTTTTTTTGTCGGTAGCTTGCGTAAAAAATGAATGCGATAAATTCCTGTAATTTTTTTTTACATTGTTTATTTAAAGGGGATCCTGTGCAAACAGTATGTGAAATGGAATGGAGTCGCTCAGTCGATGAACTCTATTTGCTGGTTCGCCGTCAATGGAGTGGATTCCGATACGATTGCAACACAATCAAACGTGGGTCACGGTGTGTCGTGCTTTTTAAACTTTCCTAAATAAAGTAATATCCGGTGTTCAATGTTGTTTTGTTATTGATCCAGCGAAACAAGGGCTCTGTTTCAATTCGACCGTTCGGCATTTGGCTTTTGTGTTTGCTACGCAATTTGGCCAAACGCACTGAACGATTGGTTTGAAATTTGGTAGGTGTAATATTTTTCTCCACTACAATCCGTTTCAAGATGGCAGCCTCTGACTTACAATGATGATTACACGCAGTTTTGGCCAAACGCAATGAACGATTGGTTTAAAATTTGGTACGTGTAATATTTTTCTCCGCTACCTTCCGTTTCAAGATGGCAGCCTCTGACTTACAATGATGATTACACGCAGTTTTGGCCAAACGCAATGAACGATTGGTTTAAAATTTGGTACGTGTAATATTTTTCTCCGCTACATTCCGTTTCAAGATGGCAGCCTCTGACTTACAATGATGATTACACGCAGTTTTGGCCAAACGCAATGAACGATTGGTTTAAAATTTGGTACGTGTAATATTTTTCTCCACTACCTTTCGTTTCAAGATGGACTCTGACTTACAATGATGATTACACGCAGTTTTGGCCAAACGCAACTGAACTATTGGTTTAAAATTTGGTACGTGTAATATTTTTCTCCACTACACCGTTTCAAGATGACAGCCTCTGACTTACAATGATGATTACACGCAGTTTTGGCCAAACGCAATGAACGACGAATTTGGTACGTGTGATATTTTCTCCGCTAATCCGTTTCAAGATGGCAGCCTCTGACTTACAATGATGATTACACGCAGTTTTGGCCAAACGCAATGAACGAGTGGTTTAAAATTTGGTACGTGTAATATTTTTCTCCGCTACCTTCCGTTTCAAGATGGCAGCCTCTGACTTACAATGATGATTACACGCAGTTTTGGCCAAACGCAATGAACGATTGGTTTAAAATTTGGTACGTGTAATATTTTTTTCCGCTACCTTCCGTTTCAAGATGGCAGCCTCTGACTTACAATGATGATTACACTCAGTTTTGGCCAAACGCAATGAACGATTGGTTTAAAATTTGGTACGTGTAATATTTTTCTCCACTACCTTTCGTTAGCCTCTGACTTACAATGATGATTACACGCAGTTTTGGCCAAACGCAATGAACGATTGGTTTAAAATTTGGTACGTGTAATATTTTTCTCCACTACCTTTCGTTAGACTCTGACTTACAATGATGATTACACTCAGTTTTGGCCAAACACAATGAACGATTGGTTTAAAATTTGGTACGTGTAATATTTTTCTCCACTACCTTTCGTTAGCCTCTGACTTACAATGATGATTACACGCAGTTTTAGCCAAACGCAATGAACGATTGGTTTAAAATTTGGTACGTGTAATATTTTTCTCCGCTACCTTCCGTTTCAAGATGGCAGCCTCTGACTTACAATGATGATTACACGCAGTTTTGGCCAAACGCAATGAACGATTGGTTTAAAATTTGGTAGGTGTAATATTTTTCTCTGCTACCTTCCGTTTCAAGATGGCAGCCTCTGACTTACAATGATGATTACACGCAGTTTTGGCCAAACGCAATGAACGATTGGTTTAAAATTTGGTACGTGTAATATTTTTCTCCGCTACCTTCCGTTTCAAGATGGCAGCCTCTGACTTACAATGATGATTACACGCAGTTTTGGCCAAACGCAATGAACGATTGGTTTAAAATTTGGTACGTGTAATATTTTTCTCCGCTACCTTCCGTTTCAAGATGGCAGCCTCTGACTTACAATGATGATTACACGCAGTTTTGGCCAAACGCAATGAACGATTGGTTTAAAATTTGGTACGTGTAATATTTTTCTCCACTACCTTCCGTTTCAAGATGGCAGCCTCTGACTTACAATGATGATTACACGCAGTTTTGGCCAAACGCAATGAACGATTGGTTTAAAATTTGGTAAGTGTGATATTTTTCTCCACTACCTTCCGTTTCAAGATGGCAGCCTCTGACTTACAATGATGATTACATGCAGTTTTGGCCAAACGCAATGAACGATTGGTTTAAAATTTGGTACGTGTAATATTTTTCTCCGCTACCTTCCGTTTCAAGATGGCAGCCTCTGACTTACAATGATGATTACACGCAGTTTTGGCCAAACGCAATGAACGATTGGTTTAAAATTTGGTACGTGTAATATTTTTCTCCGCTACATTCCGTTTCAAGATGGCAGCCTCTGACTTACAATGATGATTACACGCAGTTTTGGCCAAACGCAATGAACGATTGGTTTAAAATTTGGTACGTGTAATATTTTTCTCCGCTACCTTCCGTTTCAAGATGGCAGTCTGGTACGTGTAATATTTTTCTCCGCTACCTTCCGTTTCAAGATGGCAGCCTCTGACTTGCAATGATGATTACACGCAGTTTTGGCCAAACGCATTGACCGATTGTTCTGAAATATGTTACGAAGGTACTTTGTGCGAAGCCCGAACGTTCCTGTAATACTGGCAGAACGGCAAGAGCTGTTATAAATTCGACCTCTTCGTGGTGAAGGAGTTATAACATTTCCAATAACAATAACAGTGCTCCAGTAACATTTTCTTTCTAAATATTTCGGTTTACCAGTTAAATTGTTACGACCGTGTCAGAGTTTTGTCATAGAAATTTTTTTTTTTGTATTTTAAGGCGAAAAGCACATTAAGGCTATTATCGCCTCCCTAAATGTAAGTGTGAGTGTAAAGTGTTAAAGTTGTAAGTGTAGTGTTGTAAGTATAAGTGTGTGTTAGACTCGGGTACCTCGAGGGACGTCTAAATCCTCTCAATAGGTGCAGCTAGTCTATAGAACAAAAGTGCAGCTTGTCGTTGAACTAATCTAATCACTTCGTTAAGATTATACTGCGAGATCGCCTGTTCTTTGAACCACTAGTGTATTTTGTATTTCTAATCATCCAGACACACACACACACACACACACACACACACACACACACACACACACACACACACACACACACACACACACACACATACACATATATATATATATATATATATATATATATATATATATATATATATATATATATATATATAGGGTACGTCACATTATTGCCCTCAATAAGGTGTTCAAAAAGTTTTAAAAAAAGCTTAGCCTTCATGAAAAGCCTTAAGGAAGGTTATTATATTTGCCACACTTTATTTGACGCGCAGCATTAACAGTGAGCGTACATTCATGTTTTAAGAAAGAAAATTAAAAAATAAGGTAGATGAAAAAGTTTTTCCTTTAAGGGTGCAAGGGTGTAATTCAAAAACATCTATGTTTAGCGTGGGTTTCTAGCTTTCTTTAATGTACTGTAAACGGTTAATTATATAATTATGGGTGTTTAAAACTCAAACATGGATAAAATATAATGGTAAAAAGACATTTTTGTTTACAAATAAGACGTGTTCGAGCACCGGTCAGTCTACAGTGCCTCCGAATTTTGAAGCCTCAAAGCCGTAGGTTCGAGACTGAAGTTACTGCCGTGATATTTTCCTTTGCCGTTGACACTGTTTATCGCCGTTCATCCGGAAAAATAGAGGTATACAAAATAAAATTATTTTTTTTTAATGGGGCTTCAGTTGTATTAAAGGGGACTCACTGGTGTTTAAAAATAATCTTTTTAAATTTATGAAAAATCCAATATAACGGTAACAGAGTGTACTGCTAAAGATTTGCAAAAGCCATGTATATGAACGCGTTCCTAAATGTTTTTTTGTATATTCAATGTTTTCAGAATTTTTGATGATAAAAATAACATTTTATTTTTAAAAATGGTTTACCAAGAACAATTTTCGTTAACACACTAAGCATCCTAGAACATCCAGGATCCTGCAAACGGATCACAGCAAATTTGATCTTTGCCCAAAACAACAATAATACTGACGTCCTAAGCTTGGAAATGTGAAAAAGTTTGTGCGATTGTTTGAAGCCGCGTGTTAAAAAAACTTTAAATACTGACAGTAAGCCATATTTGTTTCAGCAACATCGGCTGCATGCCAAATACGTTGCGTCGATACTCCGGCAGGCCACGCTAGCCTTGAAGAAGCTGCCTAACCTCAACCAAGCGTCAACGGCCATATCCAAACAGATAACAGTGTGTGGTGACTTACACGGCAAGTTGGACGATTTACTGGTAATATTCCACAAGGTGAGTAGGCGAGGTGAATGTTTTTATTGTAATCACACACTTTAAAAATATCTAACAGGATATAATAAAATGCAGCAAGTACGTAGAAGTGTTTTCCCTTCTGATCTAAACACCTTGTTGGATTCAAACACATTATAACACTCAAAAGTTATGTACAAAACACTTTTACTCGGTACAGTCAGTACAACAATGCTATTGATAACGTGTCTGTGATTTAGAACGGCTTGCCTTCTGCAGAGAATCCCTACATCTTCAACGGCGACTTCGTAGATCGCGGCAAGAAAGGTTTAGAAGTGTTTCTGCTGTTGTTATCCTGTCTTCTGGTCTTCCCTGACGGTGTGTACTTGAACCGTGGCAACCACGAGGATCACGTGATGAACACTAGGTGAGATTTTCCTTATGTAGTTCCGTGTTATATGGCTTTTAGGACGCGTTGTGGTATCGACATGTCCGCAAGGGTGGAAAAACCGGAGCGCATATTTGATTGAGAGACGTCATTAGTGCTGCCAGTAATTAGGCCAATTTTTTACCAAACTGTTGTTTAAATGAACAAAAACACGTTCTTCTAGTGGACACTGGTTCGATTTGGGGAATACGGATGTTTGCTCAATATTGTAAGAATTTGTTCTCCAGTCTCAAATTAATGTTTACAAGTTGTTCACTTGTTTTTAGAAAGAATGTATTATTTCCTATAAAATGATTCAAACACATAATTGTTAATTAAATAAATCGCATTGCAGAAACTAATAATATTAATTTCTTTACAGGTATGGCTTCATACGCGAGGTTAAACTAAAGTACAAGGTAAGACTTAGTTAAAATAAGAGGTGCAGACACACTGCTCAAACTTTCTCAAATTTAGTAACGTAAAAAAAGTTTTGTCATTTCGGAAATGACAATTTATTATTGATAAACTATTCACGTTTAATTTATCGAAACCGGTTCAAAACGTTATGTGTGTTGTGTGTGTGTGTGTGTGTGTGTGTGTGTGTGTGTGTATATGTTGTAGAAGTAAATATAACATTACCTTATATATATATATATATATATATGGTTAATTGTGTGTGTGTTTTAATGTAATTTGAAAGTTGAAATTGGTAATCTAACAATATATAAGATATAAAATCTATTACCTATATAATATATATATATATATATATATATATATATATATATATATATATATATATATATATATATATATATATGTAATATATATATATATACATATATATAATATATATATATATATATATATAATATATATATATATATATATATATATATATATATATATATATATATATATATATATATATATATATATATATATAATATATATATATATATATATATTGGTTTATTTATATATTTAAAAATATATTTATATATTTATAACCTTATATATATATATATATATATATATATATATATATATATATATTGTTATTTTAAGACGAAAAGCACATAAAGGCTATTATCGCTTCCCTAGATGTAAGTGTTAAAGTTGTGTATTAGACTGTTGTATGTGTGAGGACGTCTAGACTCGGATACCATGAGTGGGTGCTAAATCCTCTGCATCTATTGAGAGGATTTAGTCGTCCCTCATGGTACCTGAGTCTATATATATATATACATACATTATGAAGGATATATATGTATATATATATATATATATATATATATATATATATATATGTGTGTGTGTGTGTGTGTGTGTGTATATATAACATATATAGAGAGAGAGAGAGAGAGAGAGAGAGAGAGAGAGAGAGAGAGAGAGAGAGAGAGAGAGAGAGAGAGTAACCTCATGTTCTATTTTTTTTAAGATTTTTTTTAAATGCATAACTATTTTATCTTAACTTTAAAAAATGCGACTTCACTATCGTAATCAGAGTTAAAATCACATAAATTAACATTTTGAATTTACTAAATGCACTGAAATAACAAATTCCTTGTGACGGTCAGGGTTCATTTTCGTATTTTTAATGTAATTTGAAAGTTTAAAATACTAGTATTTTCAGAATTTTAATGTTGATTATAATGTTAAAATCTGAATTTAAAAAAGATTAAGATAAACAAACAGTGTGCCGCGGTTATAATGAGGCTAGTTTTTATAATTATTAAAACTATGTTAATTAATTTTGAATTGATTTTTTTTCTCAAATCTAATGATTTAA
>CM040189.1:3147500-3160000 GCA_022606455.1 Callitettix versicolor | reverse complement strand
AAATTAAAATGTAGCATTTATCGTTTTACTCTCTGCCTAAATGAAGTATAAAAGAAGGTTTGGTGATCGTAAAAAATTTATCTTAAAATGTTGATTGGTCCATTTTACCAGGAGTCCAAAGAAATGCTTTTTGGTTGGATGTCTGTCCATCTGTATCTGTTTCTGTGACCAATTAGTTGTTTAGATAAAATTTAGCATGTGTCTGATTTGCCAATATTTCAGGCAATGGTTCCAATAACTATTAATCCTCTAACAATGTACTTTCAGTTGGACAAGTAACAATAATGTTTATTAATAATTTAATAGATTCTGTATTCACTGGCAGAGCTCACTTTGTCGCCATATTTTATTGCACGTATTCCTTATGTCTTCTTCAGAACTTCAATTGATAATTTAAACGCAATTCAAACACGAGCCGACAAAACACCACTCGGACGCTAACAATGCACCTGCCGTCAATGAAGTTGCGATTGTCATAATTGGCGAAGAACGTGACAAGCGTAATGTTATTCTTCAGCGACAAAATAATATAAATCAACGTGTCTCTGAAACGCATCGATCATACGTGCGCTGCAGAATCACGTAATTTATTGGGATGTGCAACACGGGTATCACTTCCAATATTATGTAAACTTATTATCAACAATAAAGAGAAAATAAATAACATTATTTTCTTTTCAGTCTATTCTTTTATCATTATTTTTTTTTGCGGCAGCAACGCGCCGAGTACCACCTAGTTATAATTTCAAACCAATCCCGTTCATCACAGTTTAGTAATCCAATACAAGTTGATTCTTCTGACGCCGCAAGTTCCAATGAAACTTAACTATATACTTCCTCTTTCACCATTACTTACGTGTGTTCTGCTCCTTTAAGAAGTTCTGTCATCATGTATCTTACTTCTATATATTAAAACAACCCTCATCCTGTTTTGCTTTTTTTTCAGGTGTTTGATATTCTGTGGAGCGATCCTCAAGGATCCGAAGGATGCGTGCCGAATACACTGCGCGGCGCCGGGACTTACTTCGGCCCAGATGTGACCAACAAGTTTTTAGAAAAACATAACCTCTTGTTCCTAATACGTTCCCACGAGTGTAAGATAGACGGCTATGAATTAACACACGATAATAAGGTACACACGTTTATGGAGATACATTTTGATGAATATTTATTCGTTTTAAATTAAAGTTCAATGTAGCATTTTAATCTGGCGTTACTTTAAATGATCAATTAAAAAATTTTTTTGTAAATCCAACTTAAAAGGAGAAAAAATTGTAGTTTAAATGAATTTTGTATTTTCTCCTTTTTCAATTACATACAATACTTGTATGTAGCACCGTAACTTCTTTAAATTGACCTAACTAAAAAGTAGAAGTAGGAAAGTGTTGTCAACATTTTTCAAAAACCGGTTTAATGATTTTTGGCTATAGACAAATCTATAAATTATCTCGACTGAGTTGTAACCATTATTTTGCAAACGTGACTCCATAAGTTGATAGCTAAACGTTCTGGCATGAGTTTCTCTCTTTTATTTAAAACTACATCTTCTTAACTTGATCTTGATTCTTAATTAGGTTCAATTTACTAGAAGTTATTATAACAAAGAGAATTAAATAAAATTGTAAATCAAACTTATTTATACACGCTTGCATGTAAAACTTTCAAAAATATATTACTGACTTGCAAATACGTTATAAAGAAAGGAATCTCTCAAAAAATATTAATTAAATTTAAAAAGGTAAACTCAGTTGAACACTCTCTGTATAAGCGTTACAAGTGCACAAAGGTATACATGTTCATATACATATAAAGTTGAGATCGGGATAATGTGATTTCTGACTCCTCAGATGCATTTAGATGACTCCTTGACCCTTTACCTCGAAGCTACGCATAAACTTCCATTTTGTGGTAGTAAAATAGGATCTTTTACGTTTTTTTATTTTACTTCTTTTATCTCGGTGAGGCGTTCGCCCCTCCGCCCCTCCGCCCTCCTTTAATCCGTTCTTGATCTTTGATCTTTACTTACTACGCCCTATGTTTTACAATAAATTTTAGAAGCGATTTTAAAATTACAGGAGAGGTTGATACAGTTGATACATTAGTGAGTAGTTCGTTACAAAATACGTGTACAGGTTCGAATCTACTTATTATCGGTCATTTTCCATGCATTACGAATTAGTTTAACTGGCTTAAAGTAAAAACATTGAGAAAAACATTTTTTTTTTTTTGGTGTTTAACGTCCGACTATTGTGCACACTTGGATTAATGCAGACGATGGGATGATTTATAGCGTATGAAAATGCCAAGCCCTGACCGGGAATTGAACCCGGGTCCTCGGGGTGAAAGCCCAGTACGCTATCAACTAGGCCACCGAGGCGGCTACTGCCCGTAAGTCTTTCCCTAAACGTCCCAAAAGTAATAAAATTTAATTAACGACAAAAGAATATTTTGGTAAGTAAACGGCACCGTATGTTACAATAAAAATACGTATTGTTGGCATGGGTAATTGTCTAGGCAATAAGGCACCAGTTCGTCTATAACTCTGATTGTTATAGCACTTCAAGGTGGCAGGTTAGAGACTTTAGTTACTGCCCGTTTTTCTTTTTTGGTGTTTAACGTCCGACTATTGTGCACACTTGGGCTAATGCAGACGATGGGATGATTTATAGCGTATGAAAATGCCAAGCCCTGGCCGGGAATCGAACCCGGGTCCTCGGAGTGAAAGCCTAGTACGCTATCAACTAGGCAACCGAGGCGGCTTATGAGGAAAACAAATAAAAGTTCATACTGTAAGAGTAAAATACCAATGACTCTTAAATAAATCGTTCAACTGAATCGAGGGCCGGTGGGTAGTTAGAGTCGTGTTGCTGAACTTTTGCACAGTCGTAGGTTCGAGACTACAGTCACTGCCGTAAGCTTTTCTTTTACGATAACGCCTATCATTTCTTCATTATTAGTCTAACTGGAATAAAGTATGCACGTTAAGAAAAAAACGTCACGAAGAAATAATAATAAAAAAATAAAAAGAGAACATTAAATTTTAAAATCACGTTTTTCTTGGTAACAAGTACAAGGTTAAATAGTGAAGAACAAATAGGCCTATGCGGCCAATAAACCAAGTGTTACACGCCCCAGTTACAGTTACAGATATTATTTGCAACAAGGTAAGAGGGAAGACGGGGAGGGGTTGCTTTAATAATTTAGAGATTGCATTTACATTGTCAGTATTGTAACGCTCCAGCTACCTTTCTTCGGTGATTACCTTCCAATAAACCTGACTTTATTAACGAGCAAATAGTTCAGCCATCCGTAGCTGCAGTGCTTTCCAAACATACCAGATGTATAAAATTCATGATTTGAAAAATGATTGCATGCACGTTTGTAACAGTGGTATCTGCATAGGCCTTAATCTTACAAAATTATACTGCATACTGCATACTGCATACTTCAAGTCTCGTTGGGAGCTACATTTGTAGAACTAACCGTAACTATTATATTGCTTAGCTCTGCCTATACCTACTCCCAAGGTCAATAAATTCCTTTTAAAAAAACCTGAATATTTTTAGGAAAGCGTTGTATGCAATCTCCTACCAATATTTTTACTGTTAGTGCCCCCACAGTATTATTGGCCATCAGAATATTTTCCTTACTTTTCCGAACTGTTTTCCTGCAGGTGATCACGATATTTTCCGCGTCCAACTACTACGAGACCGGTTCCAACAAAGGGTCTTACATGAAGCTCGTGGGGCCTCAGTTAGCCACGCACTTCGTGCAGTTCAACACGGCGTCATCCAAAGCGGGAACAAAGACTTTAACGTTCCGACAGAAAATAGGTCTGGTGGAACAATCGGCTATTCGGGAGCTCAGCACTAAGATAATGGCGCATAAAGACAAACTGGTGGAGGAGTTTACACGTAAGGATCCTTCACAATCAGGTAATATCGCATTCTGCGTACAGTAATGTTTGTATCTTCACATTAGATTTGATCATAACAAAAGATTCTAATCTATGCATACAGTTATCTCGATTGCGTGATAAAACCGAACTTCTAACTATTTTTTTTTCATTATTGTAACATAGCCACCGGACCACATATTCAAATGATTAGGATTATGACCTATTCTTCCCGTCAGTGGTCTATCAACTCACCTCATAAAGGCTACCGCGGTTTCGAAACTCTATAGTTTCATCTTCAGGCTGTTATACAAAATGTTAAATCCCTCTGTCGAGGTCTTCACAAAGTCAAACAAAACATTAAAACATCACAAACACTAAGCACAATTACACGTTTAAAATATTCATCATGCAATTCGGCTTGGCCAAACTACACACGCGACTCGTACGTCGTTACATTCCGGACTCTTAATTATTTTTTTTATCTTTGATATTTTGTTATTTTTTTTATCTTGTAATCATTTAAAAATATGATTTCGCAACCGTAATTCGCAATAAAATCTGCTTCAATTAGGTAAATCGCTGCATTTTGAAGCTGCATTAGTAATGCCTGTTTATATAGATTTTGCACAACTTTACGTTAGGTGGGAAAATTTCTTTAGTGAAAAGCCACAGCGTTGGGGCTTCAACTAATTTACTACTTCATTAATTATTGCACAAGTTGTTATCATTTATGAAAATTTGTGGAAATATGTTAAAGTTTTGTTAATAAAATATTGAATATCATTTAAACAATTATTTTAATTACAAACTGATCCTCATAATTATTTTTTCTATTTATTTGTTTCACCCAACTTTGGGGTACACTAAATCAATCACTTTTTAATGTTCTGTGCCTTCCTCGTAGCCCAGTATTGCTTCATTCGTTGTGATCTTGCTTTTCTTTCTTCGTCAGAGATTTGGATCGTTCGCTTGGATTTGACTTTGCCTTGGAACCGTTGCTTCTTGTCCTTGGTTATTGTTTTTGCTGTTCTGTCCATGAGCATAGTGTCAGTGATCTGCAGTTCTGTTATGTCTTTCTCCGTTTCTCTAAACCAAAGTGGTTTAGCTCTTCTATTGCGAAAGTAGTCAAATATTCTTTTGGTTAGTCTATTTTTGTCCATTCGGAGGACGTGCCCATAAAAATAAATTCTCCTTTTTCTTACTGTGTCTGATAGTGTTTCAGTTTTTTGGTAAAGAGTTTCATTACTGATGTGCAGTAATTGGTTATTACGGAATTTGGGGCCTAAGATTTTTCGTAATATCTTTCTTTCTTTGATCTCCAGCCTTTCAAGTGGGCCCTGGGTTGTGAGAGATAATGTTTCAGCTGCATATAAGGCTTCTGGTTTAACTACCGTATGATAATGCCTTATCTTTGTATTCCAGGAGAGGGACTTCTTGTTGTATGTGTCCTTGGTAAGTTGGAAGGCTAATTCAACTTTATAACTCCTAGATTCCATAGCTTTTTTCTCTAGGGCGTTCCAGCTGATCCATTCCCCAAGATATTTGAATTCTTTGACTATCTCAATGTATTGTTCTCCCATTTCAAGCTTTTTTGATGTTTTTTTTTTTTTGTATGTTTCTTATAATTATTATTACAATACAAAAAATAATTAATGATTTGTCTCAGAGTGGTTATTTGATACTTTTCTTTTTAACGTGCGAAAAAATAGTGTGCATCAACTATTGTGCATACTTGGGCTAATGCAGATGATGGGATGATTTACAGCGTATAAAAATGGCAAGCCCTGGCCGGTAATCGAACCCGGGTCCTCGGGGTGAAAGCCCAACTAGGCCACCGACTTACAAATGGGACCTAAGGTTATTTTTATCGTTCAATTGATTAAACTCATTATGAAAAAAATAGTTACAATGTTAATTTCCAAGATGATAATTGAGTGCCTTTAATGATGCGAAGTTAGCAGTGTTGGACCTGATGTCGGAGTTTGTTAAGCGATGAGTCGACTCGGAAGGTAAATTGTTACACTTTACAACAATTAATAATTTACTTATTCAATAGTGAATCAATTAATTTAAGTAATAGAATGTATAAAATAATACAAAGTTGTAGGAATTCATTAGCAACTTGTGTACCGCGGTACCATTGTATTCGACGAAAGCTTTGTGTAAATTTACAAAACACGAACCGAATTTACTAAAACTTATACAACACCGAAGTTAAACCAGTAACTTTTAGACCTAAATCTCGGAATAAACGAACTTATTTTGTTAAGAAACGTTTTTTATAAATAAACACTTGTTGACAGGTCTGATCACAGTGTCCGACTGGTGCAACGCCATGGAGAGCCGGACTGGCCTCTGTTTACCCTGGAGGATGCTGAAGGAGAAGCTGGTAACCATGGATCCTCAAGGTTCTGGCAAGGTCTTTTACATGACAACGTTCCAAGAGATCGAACCTAGCAGACGAGATGTAAGTCAAAATGCATAATACAAACACTTTATTTGGAAATAGATAATATACATTTCATTGTTTTTCATTATTATTTTAAGGCTAAAAGCACATTGAGGCTATTATCGCCTCCTAAATGTAAGTGTGAGTGTAAAGTGTTAAAGTCGTAAGTGTAAGTGTGTGTTAGACTCGGGTACCGCAAGGGACGACTAAATCCTCTCAATGCTAGTCTGCCCCCATGCGGGAATATAAATTTCAATCAGGTACTAGGCTTTCACCCCGAGGACCCGGGTTCGATTCCCGGCGAGGGCTTGGCATTTTCATACGCTATAAATCATACCATCGTCTGCATTAGCTCAAGTGTACACAATATTCGGATGTTAAACAAAAAAAAAAAAAAAAAAAAAATCAATCAGGTATATACTACAAGAAGATGAGTTAAGGGCAGAAAATTGGTATTAGTTAAATACTGAGATACTATCAATATGTCAGTTTAAAGAATCTTAGACTTTTTCTTTTTTGTTAGTAGTCACCTTTACCTGGCTCTTTCATTATTTCTTTTCCTCTTCTCTCTTCCCACCCCTTCAGTCAGTCAATGATTTTTTTTTAATGTTCCATTTCTTTATGTTCTTTTATATACTCTTTTGTTTCGTTCATAACCTTTATATACCTTTAGCTAGTTTGAGTACTGTTCTTTTAATAATACACGAAACTTTGATTTCTTCAACCTTTTATTGCTGTGTTGATAGTGACTTAGAAATTAACTTTATCAAAATATTGTCGCTCAAGCAGATTCAGGTCTAACGTTTCATTTAAATGTGAAATTAATGCATAAAACTTCAAGTAATGTTTACTATATATTAGCTAGTTACAGTGTTAGTTTTTGTTAGTTAGATACTTATGTAACTACTGACATGTTCAAGCATTTTTGTTTTCCTTTTTAGGATATTGTTCCTGTATATGTAAGTGTTTTGTTTTCTAAAATTGCTTGCTTGTACATAAGCATCATCGTTCATTAGCATTTCATTTAAAGATTTCATAATGAACCTTCAATTTCATTAAACACATTATATCGAACACAATGAATGTGATAATGCACAAGTGTACAAGGACCTGATGTGTACAACTTTTTTTTAAATTTTATACACTGGTAGTGAAAATTATTCTTCAAGCATGATTAAAACTGGACAAAATGTCACAAGAAGTATTTGAAAAGTGGATTTTAACGACTTTTACCGCTGTAAACTTTACAGTAGCGGGCCGGTAAACTTTCCAACCGGCAGTGGTAATGATATCTACTACTACGTAACTGAAATATCCGATTTGTGGGAAAGTTAGTGCAGTATCATTTAATAAAACTGTTCAACTATAATTCCGTGAACTTTAAACAATATTTGCTGTATAGATCCGCTACGTTTTAAAATTCGCTCTAATGGTCTCGAGCGAAAATATCATTTTTCAGCAGAAATTACAGTAATTTTTTTCAAAAAAAAAGGACGCGTGCCAAGTAGTACTTTGGCCTAGATGGGACCACCTGGTTTTTTAAGTAAAACATCTATTGCCTAATACGTCCTCATTAACACACGAAAACAAGGCCGTTAATGAAAACACTTTTCGCTTGATTAGTGTTTTGTTCTAAATCAAATTTTAATACTTTATTTTAATATAGAATTATTACTGGTGATAATAAAAAAATATTTTTGAAAGTTCAATTAGAAAATAGTTGGATTTGCAGTTGAAACACTACTTTATTTGTGTTACAAACCAAATAGCAGTAAAAGATAGAATTTTTGCCTTTTCAGACTATACAAGAATTTAAATTGTAGTTGTAGTTGAAATGCTAGTTTATTCGGGTTACAAATCAATTAACAATTTAGTCGAGTAAAAGATACAATATTTTTTGCCTTTTCAAAGTAGAAAAGAGTTATTATAGTTGAAATGCTACTTTATTTGGATTACAAATAGATTAGCATTTTAGTCGAGTAAAAGATTATCTTGTCCAATCTCCTTTTAACTAGTCCAATCCTTTCAAACTTTTTGCCTTGCCCAACAATAAAAGCGTTGAAATGTTACTTTATTTGGATCACAAATAGATTAGCATTTTAGTCGAGTAAAAGATTATCTTGTCCAATCTCCTTTTAACTTGTCAAATCCTTTCAAACTTTTTGCTTTGCCCAACTATAAAAGCGTTGAAATGTTACTTTATTTGGATCACAAATAGATTAGCATTTTAGTCGAGTAAAAGACTATCTTGTCCAATCTCCTTTTAACTAGTCCAATCCTTTCAAACTTTTTGCCTTGCCCAACAATAAAAGCGTTGAAATGTTACTTTATTTGGATCACAAATAGATTAGCATTTTAGTCGAGTAAAAGATTACCTTGTCCAATCTCCTTTTAACTTGTCAAATCCTTTCAAACTTTTTGCTTTGCCCAACTATAAAAGCGTTGAAATGTTACTTTATTTGGATCACAAATAGATTAGCATTTTAGTCGAGTAAAAGATTATCTTGTCCAATCTCCTTTTAACTAGTCCAATCCTTTCAAACTTTTTGCCTTGCCCAACAATAAAAGCGTTGAAATGTTACTTTATTTGGATCACAAATAGATTAGCATTTTAGTCGAGTAAAAGATTATCTTGTCCAATCTCCTTTTAACTTGTCAAATCCTTTCAAACTTTTTGCTTTGCCCAACTATAAAAGCGTTGAAATACTACTTTATTCGGATCACAATCGATTAACAGTTTTGTCGAGTAAAAGATTACCTTGTCCAATCTCCTTTTAACTAGTCCAATCCTTTCAAACTTTTTGCTTTGCCCAACTATAAAAGCGTTGAAATGCTACTTTATTTGGATCACAAATAGATTAGCATTTTAGTCGAGTAAAAGATTACCTTGTCCAATCTCCTTTTAACTAGTCAAATCCTTTCAAACTTTTTGCTTTGCCCAAATATAAAAGCGTTGAAATGCTACTTTATTTGGATCACAATCGATTAACAGTTTTGTCGAGTAAAAGATTACCTTCTCCAATCTTCTTTTAACTAGTCCAATCCTTTCAAACTTTTTGCTTTGCCCAACTATAAAAGCGTTGAAATGCTACTTTATTCGGATCACAAATCGATTAACAGTTTTGTCGAGTAAAAGATTACCTTGTCCAATCTACTTTTAACTAGTCAAATCCTTTCAAACTTTTTGCTTTGCCCAACTATAAAAGCGTTGAAATGCTACTTTATTTGGATCACAAATAGATTAGCATTTTAGTCGAGTAAAAGATTACCTTGTCCAATCTCCTTTTAACTAGTCCAATCCTTTCAAACTTTTTGCTTTGCCCAACTATAAAAGCGTTGAAATGCTACTTTATTCAGATTACAAATCGATTAACAGTTTTGTCGAGTAAAAGATTATCTTGTCCAATCTCCTTTTAACTAGTCAAATCCTTTCAAACTTTTTGCTTTGCCCAACTATAAAAGCGTTGAAATACTACTTTATTCGGATCACAAATCGATTAACAGTTTTGTCGAGTAAAAGATTACCTTGTCCAATCTCCTTTTAACTAGTCCAATCCTTTCAAACTTTTTTTTGCTTTGCCCAACTATAAAAGCGTTGAAATGCTACTTTATTTGGATCACAAATCGATTAACAGTTTTAGTCGAGTAAAAGATTACCTTGTCCAATCTACTTTTAACTAGTCAAATCCTTTCAAACTTTTTGCTTTGCCCAACTATAAAAGCGTTGAAATGCTACTTTATTTGGATCACAATCGATTAACAGTTTTGTCGAGTAAAAGATTACCTTCTCCAATCTTCTTTTAACTAGTCCAATCCTTTCAAACTTTTTGCTTTGCCCAACTATAAAAGCGTTGAAATACTACTTTATTCGGATCACAAAACGATTAACAGTTTTGTCGAGTAAAAGATTACCTTGTCCAATCTACTTTTAACTAGTCAAATCCTTTCAAACTTTTTGCTTTGCCCAACTATAAAAGCGTTGAAATGCTACTTTATTCAGATCACAAATCGATTAACAGTTTTGTCGAGTAAAAGATTACCTTGTCCAATCTACTTTTAACTAGTCAAATCCTTTCAAACTTTTTGCTTTGCCCAACTATAAAAGCGTTGAAATACTACTTTATTCAGATCACAAATCGATTAACAGTTTTGTCGAGTAAAAGATTACCTTGTCCAATCTCCTTTTAACTAGTCCAATCCTTTCAAACCTTTTGCTTTGCCCAACTATAAAAGCGTTGAAATACTACTTTATTCAGATCACAAATCGATTAACAGTTTTGTCGAGTAAAAGATTACCTTGTCCAATCTACTTTTAACTAGTCAAATCCTTTCAAACTTTTTGCTTTGCCCAACTATAAAAGCGTTGAAATACTACTTTATTCGGATCACAAATCGATTAACAGTTTTGTCGAGTAAAAGATTACCTTGTCCAATCTACTTTTAACTAGTCAAATCCTTTCAAACTTTTTGCTTTGCCCAACTATAAAAGCGTTGAAATGCTACTTTATTCAGATCACAAATCGATTAGCATTTTAGTCGAGTAAAAGATTACCTTGTCCAATCTACTTTTAACTAGTCAAATCCTTTCAAACTTTTTGCTTTGCCCAACTATAAAAGCGTTGAAATGCTACTTTATTCAGATCACAAATCGATTAACAGTTTTGTCGAGTAAAAGATTACCTTGTCCAATCTACTTTTAACTAGTGAAATCCTTTCAAACTTTTTGCTTTGCCCAACTATAAAAGCGTTGAAATACTACTTTATTCGGATCACAAATCGATTAACAGTTTTGTCGAGTAAAAGATTACCTTGTCCAATCTACTTTTAACTAGTCCAATCCTTTCAAACTTTTTGCTTTGCCCAACTATAAAAGCGTTGAAATGCTACTTTATTCGGATCACAAATAGATTAGCATTTTAGTCGAGTAAAAGATTACCTTCTCCAATCTACTTTTAACTAGTCCAATCCTTTCAAACTTTTTGCTTTGCCCAACTATAAAAGCGTTGAAATACTACTTTATTCAGATCACAAATCGATTAACAGTTTTGTCGAGTAAAAGATTACCTTGTCCAATCTACTTTTAACTAGTGAAATCCTTTCAAACTTTTTGCTTTGCCCAACTATAAAAGCGTTGAAATACTACTTTATTCGGATCACAAATCGATTAACAGTTTTGTCGAGTAAAAGATTACCTTGTCCAATCTACTTTTAACTAGTCAAATCCTTTCAAACTTTTTGCTTTGCCCAACTATAAAAGCGTTGAAATGCTACTTTATTCGGATCACAAATCGATTATCATTTTAGTCGAGTAAAAGATTACCTTGTCCAATCTACTTTTAACTAGTCCAATCCTTTCAAACTTTTTGCTTTGCCCAACTATAAAAGCGTTGAAATGCTACTTTATTCGGATCACAAATAGATTAGCATTTTAGTCGAGTAAAAGATTACCTTCTCCAATCTACTTTTAACTAGTCCAATCCTTTCAAACTTTTTGCTTTGCCCAACTATAAAAGCGTTGAAATGCTACTTTATTCGGATCACAAATAGATCAGCATTTTAGTCGAGTAAAATATACCTTTATTCTGGGGTCATGTTTCCGTTACGCAAGATCTCCTATAGCATTATCCACCTTCACCCACGTGACACTTGTACATAAATTTACAATCATTTAACAAATCATTCATATTTTTATGACTAATTCCTTACTAAAAAAGTTCACCTTTTCATAGGATTGCTTAAAAGTCTTTTCCTATGAAGAAATAACGGATTAATGAATATAATATTGCAAATTAAGTATAACTGTAATTGAACTCAGTTTCGTTATATATATTTTACAGTAAATTTGTTCAAATTAAATTTTACAAATTGTAAACAATATGGTTAAACAATGGTTGTTTTGTAATTTTAAAACCACAAGATTCAGTAACTTTGAATCCATGAGCACATTGAACTTATTAATACGTTAATTCAAAATAGGGTGAAAATTGTGGGCAACGTGTATATAATTAATGTATAAAATAGTGTGTTATCCTAATTTAGTTTTTGTAATATTCTGTCTTAACTAATAAAATGATTTGTACACACAAACAGCGGTCAGCGACTTCCGTTAGCCAACAAAGTAAACCTTGTCGTAAGATTTTTATTAATACTTGT
>CM040189.1:3115000-3145000 GCA_022606455.1 Callitettix versicolor | reverse complement strand
TAAATTAGTGGATATTTCCTACCGTATAACACGCATGATCTAACACAAATGCTTAAAAGTGGTAGTTGGTGGGTGTTTATTTGCATAAAATGAAATTATAAATGTGTTTGAGCAAAGTAAGTTTCATTACAATGTGATTAACCTGTGTGTAATGTATGTAGCAGCATCGTAGCTGTAAATGGTATGTTATGAAGTTACCTCACATAGTAACATTAAGAATAGCTTTGTAATCATTATTTGTACTTACAAATAGAATTATTAGAAATTATTAAACAAGACAAATAATTGTAAGCAATGTGATTTTTTCTCTTAGACCTACAATTTTATTACATAATGGAATGTACAATCAAATATTAAGAAAGTAGACATCTTAAAAAGTAATACATACGAGGTGTGTTGAGAAAGTAACGAGAATTTTTAAATTTCGCGGGCTTGGAGAGTCCGACTGTCAAACATTTTTTTTATTATGTTCGTATACATGTCCTTGAAGTATGATAAAACTTTCAGCTGTTTTCATTGTTGACTTTGTCTGTGACAACCACTAAGGTTAGACGTGTTTTTATGAGCTCGGCGATTTTCGTTTGTTAAAAGAAATGGATCAAAGAATTTGTATCAAATTTTGCGTAGAAAAATGGAATAAAGTGTAACAAAGTGTGTGAAATGTTAACAAAGGTCTACAGTGAGTCTGCTATGAGTAAAGCAAGAGTTTACTAGTGGTATAAGCGTTTCTAAGAAGGCCGTGAAGACGTTGAAGATGACGAATGCCCTGGACGCCCCAGCACATCAACAACCGATGAAAACGTGGAAAAAGTGAAAGAAATTGTTAAACACAATCGCCGAATCACAATTAGAGAGGTCGCTGATGATGTTGGCATATCGATTGGATCATGTCATGACATTGTTTCCAATGTTTTGTGTATGAAACGCGTGGCAGCAAAATTCGTTCCAAAATTGTTGAATTTTGAACAAAACAGCGGCGAATGGAAGTTGCTCAGGAGTCACTAAATGAAGTCAACGTCTATGCAGAATTACTGAAACGTATTATAACAGGTGACGAAACATGAGTTTACGAATATGAGGCTCAATCATCCCAGTGGAGGCATTCTGGCTCGCCAAGACCGAAAAAGGTTCGACAAGTGCGGTCGAACGTGAAGGTTATGCTCACTGTGTTTTTTGATATTAATGGCATAGTGCATCATGAATTCCTGCCACCAGGTGAAACGGTCAATAAGGTACTACCTACAAGTTCAACGCCGTTTGCGTGAAGCAATCCGAAAAAAACGCCCGGATCTGTGGAAAAACATTTCATGGCTTTTGCACCACGATAATGCACCAGCTCACACTTCATAGCTTGTTCGTGAATTTTTGGCCAAAAACGATATCCCAGTCTACATATTCGCCAGACATGGCTCCGTGTGACTTTTTCCTATTTCCAAAAATAAAGAGAACCTTAAAGGGCCGTCGTTTTACAGCCGTAGATGACATTAAAAGCGCATCGCTGAATGAACTAAAGGCTATCTCAAAGATCGAGTTTGAGAAGTGTTTCGAGGATTGGAAGAAGCGCTGACACAAGTGCATAATCTCCAATGGGGACTATTTTGAAGGCGACAACATCAATGTAGAAGAATAAATAAATATTTTGTTCAAAACATTAAAATTTTCGTTACTTTCTGAAAACACCTCGTAAATAAATAAATGACGTCAACCAATCGTATCCTATAAGACAGAACATGAACCGAATTGTGTAAGATTTGAAATTTGTTGTGAAATCAAATTACTTTTTAGCCTTCTGTATTTCACGTGTTTCCGTAACAGCGTAATAACTTCTACGTAATTTGTAATAACGTACAAATTTCTACGAGAATATTATGGGAAAATTCATAACTTTGTACACTTGTCGTAAAAGTTGACATGTTCAAAACACCTCACTTAAAACATAATTCTTTCTGAGTTGATATATTTAAGAACAAAATTATGCAGCGAGTGCAACTTATCAATAAAATTAAATTTTACTTAAAACACGATAAGTAACATCACCAGAAGACCTAACTATTACAACAACAAAAATACATTTCCTGAGCGATTTTTCATCTTTTAGTTAACAACTATGTCTAAGTTTTTACGTCATCAGTACTAACTCTGCTACAAAAGGAAACCTTTCAAGAATCTCATTACCTTCTTGAAAAAGAAATGTGGTTAAAACGTGGGTAGTATTACAGTGATGCAAAAAATAAAAACTGAAACCATTTACGGCTCAATGACATTCTAACTTTCAAACGTGCTACGAACTTGAAATATTCCACTATGACGCAACAGACTGGGAAATACAGAAAACTTTGTATTACAACGCGCGAAGTTCTTCAGCAAAATTCTTAAAAGAATTTTAGCTTTTCTTTACACCGTGCGTTACAAATTTTAACAATATTTATAAAAACTAGAAAATTTGTTAATTTTCCGTTAATTTTCTGCACCAAAGCATTGTAAAGAATTTTCTTTGAGGTTAAGAAAAATAGTTTAATTCTACTTCTGTACTAACTTTTAAATAATAGTTCGAACAGTACAACTTTATTTTAAAGTTTTAATTACTTATAATTAGGAATAGTACACTAAAGTAAAGCTATTGTTTTAGAAACTTTTCAAGCTGATGTAACCTGTAGTGTATTTGACTGAACTTTGTCAAAGTTTTCAAAAACTGCTTTTTTACAGCCACTTCTTAACTAGTTTTTGAGTACGTTATTGTGTTTTCGTGCTCTGTTATTAACTTTTAAACATTCATTAGACGGAAGTGACTTTTTTTAAAAGAACTTCTTTTCCTAAAACATTCAAAACAGAATAAAATATATTCTACATCTGGACGATTTGTGTCAGTCAACCAACATTAGTAGATTTGTGTTCATTTACGTTCGAACAAACACTGCTTTCATTTTTACCGTTCTTAGTGAAACTTGAAATCTCCAGAGAACAGTGGTTAATTTATAGCGACTTTCTGTTGCAAAATGAGCTATAGAGTGGTCATCGTGGTACTGCTAAAACCCGGGACGTTAAAATGAGTATCGAGCCTAACTTAAAAAAGACCACGTTTTGGATGGATTGTAATTTAAAAGACCCGTGAAAACTTATGCAAATAACTGTTCTTTTAAAGTTGTGGACTAATATTTTATTCGAAATTACCGGCATTTTAAAACATTTAAAACATTTTGCTATTGCTAAAACCGATATTATATGCAAAATGTAATAACATCGAACCAAAAATGCAAACATTCACTAATATACGAGGTGTGTTCAGAAAGTAACGAGAATTTTAAATTTTTGAACAAAATATTTATTTATTCTTCTACACTGATGTTGTCGCCTTCAAAATAGTCCCCATTGGAGATTATTCACTTGTGCCAGCGCTTCTTCCAATCCTCGAAACACTTCTCAAACTCGATCTTTGAGATAGCCTTTAGTTCTTTCAGCGATGCGCTTTTAATGTCATCTACGGCTGTAAAACGACGGCCCATTAAGGTTCTCTTTATTTTTGGAAATAGGAAAAAGTCACACGGAGACATGTCTGGCGAATATGGAGGCTAGAGCATCGTTACAGTACTGTTTTTGGCCAAAAGTTCACGAACAAGCTATGAAGTGTGAGCTGGTGCATTATCGTGGTGCAAAAGCATGAATTGTTTTTCCACAGATCCGGGCGTTTTTTTCGGATTGCTTCACGCAAACGGGGTTGAACTTGTAGGTAGTTCATACCTATTGACCGTTTCACCTGGTGGCAGGAATTCGTGATGCACTATGCCATTAATATCGAAGAACACAGTGAGCATATCCTTCGCGTTCGACCGCACTTATCGAGCCTTTTTCGGTCTTGGTAAACCAGAATACCTCCACTGGGATGATTGAGCCTTAGTTTCGACGCCATATCCGTAAACTCATGTTTCGTCACCTGTTATAATACGTTTCAGTAATTCTGCATCGTCGTTGACTTCATTTAGTGACTCCTGAGCAACTTCCATTCGCCGCTGATTTTGTTCAAAATTCAACAATTTCGGAACGAATTTTGCTGCCACACGTTTCATACACAAAATATTGGAAACAATGTCATGACCATGATCCAATCGATATGCCAACATCATCAGCGACCTCTCTAATTGTGATTCGGCGATTATTCATAAACATTCCTTTTACTTTTTCCACGTTTTCATCGGTTGTTGATGTGCTGGGGCGTCCAGGGCGTTCGTCATCTTCAACGTCTTCAAAGCCTTCTTTAGAAACGCTTATACCACTCGTAAACTCTTGCTTTACTTATAGCAGATTCACCATAGGCCTTTGTTAACATTCACACACTTTGTTTTTTTCGCAAAATTTGATACAAATTCTTTGATCCATTTCTTTTAACAAAAGAATTTCTCCGTGCTCATAAAAACACGCCTAACCTTAGTGGCTGTCACAGACAAAGTCAACAATGAAAACAGCTGAAAGTTTTATCATAATTCAAGGTCATGTATACCAACATAATAAACAAAAATTTTGACAATCGGACTCTCCAAGCCCGCAAAATTTAAAAATTCTCGTTACTTTCTGAACACACCTTGTACATTAAATGTATACATTTATATCAACGACCACTCAAAAAAGTTCTATAAATCAAAATTAGAGCTCATTTAAAGGTCCCGGGCTTGGATCATACCATGATTGCCGCTCAACTCATTTTCCAATAAAATTTGCTAACAAGATACTTCTAACAGGATTCCAGTGTTAAAGGCTATGGGTCACTAAAATATGTCGTTAATACTAGATGGGAAATTAATACAATTTACGGCCCATAACAACAGATAGTAAAATGGTTTCAGCGATAACCGTAATGGCGCATTAGCCATTATTGTTTGCGTGCTGCAGCAAGGGAATCAATGTACCGCAATTAATAGACCATGCGTTTCAGTTTTGTGGGACGCACACCTGCCGAAAAGTCATGCGAAACTTGCCGCTCAGATCGCTGTCATTAAAAATAATTGCTACACAAAACTGAAACAGCGCGAAGGAAACAAAATTTCAGAAAATTACTCCACAAATTGAACCATCAGGCTGTTAATTCTCTCAGGCAGATGGCCACCAAATGCTAAACGAAGCGGGCTAAGCATTAAAAACCTAACCTATTGTTTTTAATAAAGTGTGGCCAATGAAAGCGGAACGAAGCTGAACGGAGTCAAGCAGCGTAACTGTGCTTCGTTCCGTGTAGCTTTTACTTTGTTTAAGTTTGGTTTTGAAGCTGCTTCGCTTCCATCGCTAAGCTGACCACGACTGTTATATCTTGTTATCTAAGTTACCGTTGCTCAGGTTAAGGTTTTTAAACATAGTTTCCCAGAATCCGTTACAGGAGACTTAAATATTTAGATTTATAAAATACAAACTCGTTCTTTAAACTGACTGAACTCCGCTTCCGGTTGCTGCTCATCTTCCTTCCGGTCCTCTAGGCTCAGCTTTGCATTTGGGGTTGCCCGGCCTTGAGATTAAGATTATTACTAGAGGAAGGGATAATTCAACCCCAGGCACTGCGATCGATTGACCTGTTGTGCAACTTACCTCTTAAAATACCTAGTTCAGCAGATTGGTGCCCCTAATAAGTTCCAACAACCCACTGACTAGCACATTCTGCTGAAGATCCCTAGGGTCTTGGAAATCAAAAACCCCTAGCCTCCTACTAGCAAGAGCCTCACAATCATAAATTATGTGACCTGCAGTTTCCTCCTCCTACCTGCACAATCTACACACGGTTTCTCCTTGGTATATCCTGTTCAAGTGAACCCTCAGACCACTGTTATGAGCCCCATGATCCTCCTGAGTTGGGCTCTGCCCAGGACATTTGCTGCCCCTTTGATTCCTCCAGAAGGAACTTTGCTTAAATGCCCATGAAGGTTGTCTCATCTTACCTGGTGTTGACACGTAATCCACCCATAAATAGTGGACCTGGCCAACGTTAGAGAAATCCCTAAAGCTGGCTCAAGTCCGATAGATGCAGATCCAAGTCCAGCCAGTCGGTCTGCCTCCTCATTACCCTCAAATCCCCTATGACCCGGAACCCAGTGAAGAGTTACCCGGTTATCCCGGGACAGAACGTCAAGGTTCTTCCAACACTCCCAGACCATTGGACTGTATTATAGGACCCGCAAGTGCTTTTATTGCTGCCTGACTATCGGTATGAATATGAATTGCCCGGCCTTAGTTGGAACTCTAAAAAAATGTAATTGTAATACACGATAATTTATAATAATTCAGTATGGACTAATAGAGGAACATGTTTCGTCATGTAATAATGGCATCTTCAAGTTTTTGTATAAGCCTGTGACCCCGCGAAGTAGTGACACAAAGAAACCCCGCAATTCGTCCCTCACCCCAGTCAGTACAGTCAGTTCACTTCGATTAAATATAAGCCCATTTCTCTTCAGTTATACAGTATTTTTTACCTGACAGTACTTTTGTTAGTTACAAAATGTATACTTAAAAGTAACAGAAATGCTTGTCCTAGTTCAAATTAGATTCCGCTTACTTCACGAGAACTTACCTTTTGCACAAAACTAGTTTCATCTAAACTATTGCAGTTGGATACGATTTTAGGTTTACAAAATGTACACTTAAAAGTGACAGAAATGCCTGTCCTAGTTCAAACTAGATTCCGCTTACTTCACGAGAACTTACCGTTTGCACAAAACTAGTTTCATCTAAACTATTGCAGTTGGATACGATTTTAGGTTTACAAAATGTATACTTAAAAGTGACAGAAATGCTTGTCCTAGTTCAAACTAGATTCCGCTTACTTCACGAGAACTTACCTTTTGCACAAAACTAGTTTCATCTAAACTATTGCAGTTGGATACGATTTTAGGTTTACAAAATGTATACTTAAAAGTGACAGAAATGCTTGTCCTAGTTCAAACTAGATTCCGCTTACTTCACGAGAACTTACCGTTTGCACAAAACTAGTTTCATCTAAACTATTGCAGTTGGATACGATTTTAGGTCACCGTATAAATTGACAATTTTTTGTTAAACGAAACAGTTTGTTCAGTGTTCTAACTATCGATTTAATTTACTCTAATTAATCTATTTCGTCTCGGATAAACTAGTTTTGTCTAAAGTCGTGTTTGGAATGCATGCATGCAAGTTTATTGTTTGTTTGGTTGAAATGTAAATGTGATTATCTGGTGACTGTTGTGGCATTCATGTAAAATACCTTTGTTGTAATTAGTTCCCATTAGTGTAGACACCATTTATCATAAACATTTATTCTGGATGTAAACTGACATTGTTTAATGGTTAAAGTTTAGAATACAGTTCTAAATTTTGTAAAACTTTAATCAATTCTATTTTTGTTTCTGTATTGTTTAGATGTTATTTGTAAAAATATTTTAGAATCATTTGTAGCAGTATTTAACTGTATTCATAGTTGTATTAAAATTTGTTACAGTCAAACACAACAGTGGTGGAAACTCTTTACAGGAACAAATCCAGTCTGGAGGCCATCTTTAGAATCATCGACAAAGATAATTCAGGTAAGATAGGCTATATATTTAGGTCATAAACTATGATAGGTCGTTACTTGCTAGTAGATTTGCAAGTGTTAGGCAATGCGACAGTTTATGACTGCATCACGTGACACTGCCGTTAAAGTCACGAGAGAGGTCCAAGACCGATTGGTTCGGTTTACTTCTTGACTGTGCACAGATCATGGCACGCTGCTAACGCAATTTGAAATTATTCATCGAATTTACATCATCAACAATCAGATTATGTAACAATGTGAAAAATTGTTTCAACGGATCTTAACTTCAAAGCATTTTGAACCCATTTCCTTTTAACAAATTCTTTTCATTTCTCATCTTCTTTCTATAACAGCCTCGGTGGCCTAGTTGATAGCGTACTAGGCTTTCACCCCGAGGACCCGGGTTCGATTCCCGGCCAGGGCTTTGCATTTTCATACGCCAAATCATCCTATCGTCTGCATTAGCCCAAGTGTGCACAATAGTCGGACGTTAAAAAATAACTTTCAATAACGTGATTGCTGTTATTTCCAATTCACTGCTAAAAATTTACTAAATATTTTCACAGACAAGAAAGAGAATAAAACATCCTGCTGCGTTTTGTGTATTGGTGCAGTTTTTGGAATTCACAATAAGTAAGCCCAGTAGGCAAACAGTGGTCATAGAAGCAAGCTTTGAGAAAGCTCAAAAATAATTTTTGTATTTTTCTTTGTTGCTCGAAAGTACTTAGTCTATGTATATTTTCGTCCTTCTATATTTTCGAAATTGCACTTTTTCTTTTGTTCTCCAACAAGACCTTGGGATTGTCTGTCATACAAAAATTCTGGTTTCACTACTGTTTCAACATTATAAAAATTATTTTTGTTGATATTGCCATTTTATGTATTGATGTTTATTTATAGATTTTTTTTCCATCGATGGCTATTTTTTTTTTTTTTTTTTTTTAGCCCTCAATGGAGCACATTTAGTCACTTTTGGTTCTTTTAGGTTTTTGAGATTCTCCCAATACTTTTTCAGTCTTATATAACTCTGCAGTCTAACTTCCTCTGAGTAAAAGGCAACTCTTTTGTTCCTTCTTTAAATTTTAATCTAGTGTTTTTATCCCTAAGGATTGGTTTTCCCTTCCTTCTTTCAGACGTTCCTCCGTTATCTCTAATTCTTTTAGGTCCTGTTCCACTTCCTTAAGCCACTCATTCTTTACTTTCATCTTGAGTTGGTAATTTAGGAGTTTCTTCGTCAGTCTTTCTTCTGGTAGCCTTATTAGGTGTCCATAGAAAGTCAGTCTCCTCTTTCTAATATTATCTAACAGATGTTCATTATCCTGATAGATGGTTGAACTTGGCAGCAGTCTGTATGTTCCTTCTACCATGTGTTTTTTGTTGATAATGGTTCTCAATATTTTCCTTTCCACTTTTTGAAGCTCCTCTGTTCTGTTTCGGCTTCTTAGATTAAGTCACTTCCTTTCTTGTGACCGTATTATAATGTCTGATTTTCGACTTTATGGAAAGCGACTTTTTCTTATACGTTCCCCAAGTTAACTTTAGGGCCTTCTTTAATTTGTTCGTTCATTTTTTATTGCCAGTTTTTCGGCTATGTTTCTAGTGATATTTTCTCCCAAATACTTAAAATTATCCACTATCTTTATTCTTTGCCTTCTATTTTTATAGATTTTTGTTCCGACTTTTTAGTCGGCATTATTCCGTCTTTTCGAAGCATATCTGTAAGCCTACCTTTCCTGTGTTTTTCAGCGATTTGATTTGCTGTTCCGTTTCTTCCCAACTATTTGAGAGCAGTGCTAGATCGTCTGCAAAGGCCAGGCAGTCTGATTCTTGTCCCTATTTATCTGTCCAGTACTCTTGCTCCATTCTCTGATGATTTTCTCTAACACGTAATTGAAGAGTAAGGGAGAAAGACCGTCTCCTTGCCTTACTTCTGTTTTAACCTCGAAAGGTTCTGAAACTTCCCCTCGGAATTTCACTCTGGATTGAGTGTTTTAAAGTGTAATTTTGATACGGCGATTACTATTTACTGTAAAACAAAATATTTTTTTCCAAAGGTTACATTTCCCTGGAGGAATTCAAAGACGCTTGTGAATTGTTGGGCGAACACTTAGAACATCCCCAGGAGCAAGCTTTGGACATTTGCAGAAGTATGGACATCAACAAAGACGGACTGGTGGACTTGAACGAGTTCCTGGAAACTTTCCGACTGGTAGATATGGAGCGGAAATCGATGGAAATATACGACATCGACTCTGACGAGTAGACTTAAATACGTTCCGTCTTCATCAAATTAATGTTACGGACCTTATTGTATTCAATTAAAAGGTCAGATTTAAAAAAAAACTGAACACTTAGTGTAAGGGTAACAGATATTAATTAAAAAAACCAATCCATGGTTTACTTTCCATAATACAATTTTCGTTAACGAGATCATTACCAGGCTTAGAGACTCTAAGTTTTACAAAGGTTGTTACACATTACAAATTTTTTTAAATAATTTTTTAACTGATTCCTTTAATTTAAGATATAATAAACATAGCCTATTTGAAAAGACCAAAATCATGACAAACAACAAATACCCAAATAAATACCTTAAAATCCAAGAAAAGAAAATAGAAATTGTAAAAGAGTTCAAATATCTTGGTGAATGGATTAGTTGGAATGCAGATGAAGGCAAGGCAATGGAATCCAGGAAAAACAAACTTGAATTGGCCTTCCAATTGACGAAAGAAACATACAATAAGAAATCCCTTTCATGGGGGTCCAAAATTAAACATTATAAAACAGTGATCAAGCCGGAAGCACTGTACGCAGCAGAAACATTAACCATGAATCGCATAGGCCAGATGGAAAAGCTTGAAATAATGGAAAGGAAAATCTTAAGAAAAATTATAGGAACAAAATTTCAGGATAATAAGGTAGTATATGTAAGAAATGAAGCTCCCTATAAGAAAATTGAAAAACTGTCAGATACTATGAGAAAAAGGAGAATAAATTTTTACGGCCATCTTCTTAGAAGGAATTCCAATAGATTGACGAAACAGGTGTTTGATTTTTTCCATAATCGTAAAACAAAACCGAACTGGTTTAAAGAAATTGAAAAAGACCTAATAGAATTAAAAATTACAGAAAATTCACTGCTTGACCAAACTGCTAAGATAAGTACCAAGGACGAAAGAATAAGATTCCAAGATAAAACCAAAATAAGACCTAAACCTATCATTTCGGAAGAGAAGATTGGAAAGAATGAAGAGCTACTGGGAACAAAGAAAAGTACAGCGCTCAAGAAATGATTGATTCAACGTACCCCAAAGAGGGTGAAACGAAAAGTAGAAGAAAGAAACATAGCCTAAAGGTGAGCATCAGCTGTTTGGTGACGAAATATTAACAGCTGGTAGGTTATGCAAAAGTAATGTTTCTAAACAATGTTTTCACAACAAAAAATAATTGTTACGTGTTTTAAATGTACAATTAGTCCCTCTACTTTGGCAATCTAACATAAAAACGCCATATGTTTTGACGCTTCCTATGTTTATTTCCGTCACTGTAATTTCATTGCAAGTTTTGGTTTTAGACCAAAAAATTGACGTTACCAAAATTTAAAGAAAACCGTAAAAAATATTTCTTAAAATAATTACAGTAAAATGACGTGATTATTTACAACTTGCCGTTTTGGAAATAAACTTAGAGTCCATAAATTTGATAATGATGTGAAAATAGTTTTCAAAACATTTAACGAATTTTTGTTTTATACGTGATTTCATTTATCGCAATGAAAATCTCTCGGCTACAATAATTGTTCAGTCTTACTTTCTGATAATCTGTACCGTTCATTACGTATTAAATGCTGAAATAATTATCTCCTTTTGTGATTATTGTGTCAAATAGTACTTTAGGTAAAATAATAAAGACAAACGTTTTGTAATTTGTGTAACTATTATTACATGTAATTGCTGTCTATAGATGCTAAATATTTATAACTTAATGGAAATCTAAAAATTGGATAAGATTCCGATGCGAATATTCAATGTTGAAAGGTTAGGTTAGTGCGTACACATTCCTTGCCGCAGGGTTTCACAAATCGAGTCTTCGGACAGCTAAAAACTTCCTGCAACAAGTATGGTGCTGAGGGATTCAGTAGCGTGGAGCAGAAAAGAGCTTGTCGCTGCCAAGTTTATGGAAGAATTAGTTTTGAATTATTTACGAAAGTATGAATTTCATTAAAATAACGTATGCGACAAATGTTTCTCTACAACCGGGAAATTTTCGCCTTTATTTTTGTTCAGTCAGTGACTGTCAATACTGAGAAAAGGCAACGAATGGACGTCCATTTTCATGCAGAAAACACTTACGTCTGCCGTAGGTCAATAAGATTGTTTCCGCTACTGATTTCCTGAACGCAACTAATACTTATAGAAAACATCCCGCAGGGGTGCAGACTTGCTGCACTTACTGAGAGGATTTAAACGTTCCTCGCGGTACCCGAGCCTAACACACACTTACACTTACAACACTACACTTACGACTTTAACACTTTACACTCACACTTACATTTAGGGAGGCGATAATTGCCTCAATGTGCTTTTCGTCTTAAAATAAAATAAAATATTTGGAAAACTACAGACACCTGGAAAATTTGAAAATGACAGTAGTTTATAAAACGTGGTTCAGAAATCGATGTTCTAAACGTTAGTTGTTTTAATGTCAGTCCTAAGACCTGAGTCAATAAAATAGGGCCTTAAATGTTTGTGGCTCAATCACTGAAATAAAAGTAACGACAATATTTCTGAATTCACTGAACTCAGAAACAAAATGTATACTTTATGAGCATATTGATTATAAATACAATAATGATTTAAAAGTAAATCATTGCCACACTTAACTCCAGTGTTTCAATTATCATTGAAATAAAACTATTGTAAGTAGTATTGCAGAAAATATCACAATAATGGTTCAAACACTGTGACAATGAATATGTACCAATAACCAGAGTTTACAGGCACTCATTAACGTTGCCTCATTCGTTCTAGATCTAAACTTTAACTTAATAACTACGATAAATATATAATATTAAATATATTTCAAAATAGATTTATTTTTCCGATAAGATATTCATTTGCACGAACATATATGTAAAAGTATATTCGAGTTCCTAGGCTAATTGGATGGTATATTTTTAACTATAAAAATGTAATCATTAAACGTAATCTGTTCTCTTCGTGTCTAATTACTTTTTGGCAATCGTTTTGTCCTTTCGTGCAAGAACTAAATTTGGGTCCAATACGAGATTAGAAATATTTTTCTAGATGTTTAGATTGAGAATACAAAATCGATTATTTTTACATATCGTAAACGTTCTATAGTTTCGCTTATTTTTCGATAAGTGAAATACATATTGTTTAGACATTTATGGGCCTATATTAGAATCGCAATAGTGTACAATAATGGGGTTTAAATAATGAACAGGAATTTACTGAGTGTAATGAACACTCACGTCATTGCAAATACCGGAACTTCCTGTTTGATCCTGACAACCTTATGACGTAATATCCTGTACTCGGTACACGTGTGGATAAATTCGTATAATATAACACTTCCTGCTTCATAGCTACGTAAATAGAACAGAAATATAAAAATAATCAAATATCTTTTCAGCTCCGAATATCTTTTGACGTGGTAAAAAATAATAATGTAACTAATTTTAATTCAACTAATTAGTTGAAACTAATTTACCCCAGTATTACCCATGTAAACTCCTACAGGCTTGATGTCTGTATAGCGATGATTTCTTAATTAATTATAATTACCAACAATTTCAAATAATAAGTTAAAGCAACATATCGTAGAGTGGTCGAAATTGTTGCTTCCACTCCACTGTCGGAGTGGTCATTTAATACCGACAGCTTCCATCAACAAACTGGCTTATCTTCTTGAAGTTTAAATTGTTTTAAGAGCTATTTACTATTAATATTTTATAATTATTATGACTTTATCCTCTCCAATATAACATTAAAATTTACTTTATTCTATTTCCAATGTACCAATGTAACTTTGCTCAGAATCTTGACGTTAGAAGAAAAATGTCCATCGCTAGAAGCTCGTTAAAATAGAATTCTTAAAGTTCTCCCATACTAAACTGACTATACAGGTATAATCTTCATTTTTAAAATATTCGACAAGCCTCTTCATATAAGCTTAAACTTGTTGTAAATTACTGATGCCAAGGTCAGACTTGTGCAATTAGCTTGCTCTCAATAAGATTTAACAAAACGATCTCTAGAACTTAGATTCCGGTTCTAGTTCTACACGAAAACGTGTTTTAAATTTTCGAATCATCAGTCCTATTTATACTCGTAACTAAACCCCTCTTGTATTTCATCAGTTCCTTCAATATCCCTAAGCGTCAATACTAATTTAAATATTAATAGGTTACAATATTCTTTAAAAGTATGTAGTAGTATCTACATATATAACGGGTATTTAAAGAGCATTTTTTAAGAAATCGGTTATTTTTTCCAAATTTAAAACAAACATCCTGTAAGTAAATGTTTCAGTGTGTACTGACACGCCTAATTGGAGTTTTAATTATTCGATCAAAATATTATTTACTCTGATTCGTGTTGAATTCGTAACTTTCGAATCACATTCGCGTGGTTATCTTGGATAAAGTAATGCATAGATTAACAAAATTTCTAAAATTCCAGGTTATCTCCAAAATGGTTTTAAACTATTTATAGAAAAAAATATTGTAATAACCTATCAATATTTAAACCGATACGTATATTTCGATGTTCCCAAAAATATATTAAGTGCATATATTTAAATTTAAAAATATATTAAATGTATATTTTGAGATATAATCACAATTTTAATCTATAATTACCGAATATTATATAGGTAATACTAGTTTGTTAAATGATATACTTGTCTATTTATGCTCGATTTGGTGGTCACGGACTATCCATTGATGTATTTCAATTTAATGTGTACATTACCTTAATTTTTGTTGTATAGTTTAATGGTTGCCAAAGCTTGGTGATGCTATTAGTTGATTCTTTTTGAATTCATATTTGTGAGGTTAAGATAATAACCAAAAATGAAAGGAATAGGATCCAAACAAGTATTTGTAATTTGGAGCTACAATAAGTGAGATACTTAGAACTGGTTCATTAATTAATTGAGTGATAAATAGCTTTTAAAAATAAACTCAAAAACTGTATTTCCTGGTAATTACCAGGAATAATTATAAGTAACTAATTTTAAGTCACCAAAAGTATGAAATTTTTAGATTAAATTTAAAGGTTTTTGTAGTTAACAAGAACACAACACCAAATATCATTTGATTAAATTATCCTTTAGAAATTTAAATCGTTGTTATTACAATCACGTTTTATTTATAGTAAAAAATAACCGTTATATTTAACGTGTAATAATATTAATATTTTTGATATATACTTTTTAATTATTAATATTCATGTATGAATAAATACGAAACAAAATATAATTAACCGATTTTGAAATTATGCCAAGTTACCATTGTTTTTGTCTCTAGCTCAAGAAAAGAATATTTTAGAGATTAAACTCGTATCAGTTTGTCTACTTTTCGATCTCAGAAAAATTGGCAAATTATACATAACTATCGAATACATAACGTATTCAATAAATAACGTATTCAATAAATAACGTTTCGAATACATTATGTATCGAATACATAACGTATCGAATACATAACGTATCGAGTACATTATGTATCGAATACTTAACATATCGAATACATAACGTATCGAGTACATAACGTATCGAACACATAACGTATCGAATATATAATGCATTCAATAAATAACGTATCGAATACATTATGTATCAAATACTTAACATATCGAATACATAACGTATCGAATACTTAACATATCGAATACATAACGTATCGAATACATAACGTATCGAATACATAACGTATCGAATACATAACGTATTCAATAAATAACGTATTCAATAAATAACGTATCGAAAACGTTATGTATCGAATACTTAACATATCGAATACATAACGTATCGAATACATAACGTATCGAATACATAACGTATCGAATACATAACCTATTCAATAAATAACGTATCGAATACATAACGTATTGAATACATAACGTATCGAATACATAACCTATTCAATAAATAACGTATCGAATACATAACGTATCGAATACATAACGTATCGAATACATAACCTATTCAATAAATAACGTATCGAAAACGTTATGTATCGAATACTTAACATATCGAATACATAACGTATCGAATACATAACGTATCGAATACATAACGTATCGAATACATAACGTATTCAATAAATAACGTATCGAAAACGTTATGTATCGAATACATAACGTATCGAATACATAACGTATCGAATACATAACCTATTCAATAAATAACGTATCGAATACATAACGTATCGAATACATAACCTATTCAATAAATAACGTATCGAATACATAACGTATCAAATACATAACCTATTCAATAAATAACGTATCGAAAACGTTATGTATCGAATACTTAACATATCGAATACATAACGTATCGAATACATAACGTATCGAATACATAACGTATTCAATAAATAACGTATCGAAAACGTTATGTATCGAATACTTAACATATCGAATACATAACGTATCGAATACATAACGTATCGAATACATAACGTATCGAATACATAACCTATTCAATAAATAACGTATCGAATACATAACGTATCGAATACATAACCTATTCAATAAATAACGTATCGAATACATAACGTATCGAATACATAACCTATTCAATAAATAACGTATCGAATACATAACGTATCGAATACATAACCTATTCAATAAATAACGTATCGAATACATAACGTATCGAATATATAACGTATTCAATAAATAACGTATCGAATAAATTATGTATCGTATCGAATACATAACGTATCGAATACATAACGTATGTGCTAAATTGTATCGAACGTCAAAACGCTCAGTTTGTACGGGTGCGTCTACACGCAATTACAGGAATGCTTGTAAAAATTACTTTACGAGATTATGTTGATCAGGAATTGTATTGTTTATAGCTATCAAAATCCAATTACTGATTTTGTTCAAGATCATTAAACGTGTTATAATAGTCTACTTCGTATAATTACGAATACTTTTGCTTTACAAAAATGAGCCTTGATTATAACAAGAAACATATTAATCATATAGTAAGCTAAAGAACACAATCAGACTTAAGTTTACAAAAAATATTTGCAGTGAGACAAAGAAGCAAAACATTTTATAAAACACATTTATAAGTTTCACAGACTTACTGTAACACATATCGTATACAGACAGTTGCGAATATTAAAATTATTTCTCAAACCAGTGACGAGAGGAATTCAGTTTATGACGTCACTAATGACGTCAGTGACCAGAGCTGCGTGCGTTATTTAATTAATAATGATTTACACTTCTGCATTTTTGATTTAACGAATATCGTTTCATTGATGTACCTTACCTAGTATTTAAACCCGTCTTATAAAATATATACTTAAGTATTTTACGTGTAAATATAAGATATATAACAGTTACACTTCGCATGAGAGATATTTATTGTATATGGTGATGTAAATATTTTCATAAATTAATTTATTGTCATATTATATAATTAATGTTTTCAAATGTGATATTAAATTTTATTTGGTTTAACTGTGTTGTTTTACTTAAATCCTTCGAGTACATTTTTTTAATAAATATCATTAATCCTGATTTGAAGGAAACGAATATATTAAATTATTTCTAAATATAATCAACGATGACAAAAACTAACATTTCTTTAAGAACAATAAATTAAACTACTTAAAAATGTGTTTTAATTATGCAAATTCTAGTGTATTCAAATTGTCCAAAAAATGTAAATCACCAAAAAGGAATTTTTTTTAATAAATAATTACAACTATCCTATCACATTTTAGCCACGAATGTTAAAATATAACTGTTTAGTGCTGCTATTTTTAACTAAGAAAATTTTTAAAAACTAAGAAGCATTTGTATAGTCCCTATGAATATATCATGAGGTTCCAGTACATTCAGAACTTGCGTATTTGAATAGGAAAATGATATAAAAGTAGGAGCTGACTTTTACAAAAGAACGCATTTGTAAGAAACATCAGCATTGTTTAGGCGGGGGGGGACTGGTATCACAGGCCTCTGACGCTATCACGTTGAGCGAAACAAAAAAATCTCTTATTCATATCACACGTCATCAGCTGGCTCTTTGTTCCTGAATAATTTACAACGGTTTTCACGTCAGTAGTCGTGCTTTGACAATTTTTCCCGTTTAAAGTTTCACGCCTGTTTTTAAACAGAATTTTTTACGCATGATATTTTAAAGTGTGTAAAATTACGTACAGGGTGTACACAAAGTATTGGACCTTTTTAAGTGAGAATAGTTCACCTTGGGGACGTTCTTCGAGTGAAGCCTTTATCTCTACAACTTTATATTCTACAACAGATAAAGAAATCAAGTGTAAATGCAAATATGTAACACGTGGATGAAGATTTTAATGATACAAAATGAACCATGTAATATCACCGAAACAATGCGAGTTTTGTGAAATTCTAAATTTTAAATGTACTTCGTCTCAAGTATGTATATCGTTAGTTTCGCAAAAGTACTCAAGTTCAAGCCAGTAACCGTCTACTAAAGTTGGTCAATGGTTATATAAACGTCACACTAGTTCAACTCAAAATTAAAATTAATTTACCATTAAACGATGTTTTTAAAATTATAATTCGTCAGTTCTAGATACATCTAACAAAGGTTTTATTAGATCCGCAAATTTCCAGTTATAGCAAACTAAGTACGTTAACTTTACAAATTCCAATCAAACCTTCAAAATTATTTTCTATTTTAAATCATTAATGCAACGTTGAATGGTTATTGTATAGCGACCCATGTATATTTGTTATAACCCCTTTCTATATTACTTAAAAATTCAGTTATAACACTTTCTCCAGTAGCTAGTCTCTTCATAACGTGGGTAACTGAATATAATTTCCTTTCAATTTTACAGTCTTTTGGCCGGTTTTTTCTCACTCACTCATTCTATTTTACATTCGCACTCGAGTTATTCCCAGAAGTAGCTAGAGAAATGTGCTCATCCCATACAGAGGCCTTATTCGTGGATAAGGCATGGGTACAATGGAAGTTCGCCAGCTATCCCAAGGCTCCGTTTGGTACACTACTTGGCCACTGTCATTTAGTTCATCAGCAAGGGTCACTTTACACTTTAGTAGAGTAGGGAGTGTGTGTGCGTGTGCGCGTGTGTGTGTGTGTGTGTGTGTGTGTGTGTGTGTGTGTGTGTGTGTGTGTGTGTGTGTGTGTGTGTGTGTGTGTGTGTGTGCGTGTGTGTGTGTGTGTGTGCGTGTGAACGTGTGTGCGTGTGTGTGTGTGTGTGTGTGTGTGTGTGTGTGTGTGTGTGTGTGTGTGTGTGTGTGTGTGTGTGTGTGTGTGTGTGTGTGTGTGTGTGTGTGTGTGTGTGTGAACGTGTGTGTGTGTGTGTGTGTGTGTGTGTGTGTGTGTGTGTGTGTGTGTGTGCGTGTGTGTGTGCGTGTGTGTGTGTGTGTGTGTGTGTGTGTGTGTGTGTGTGTGCGTGTGTGTGTGTGTGTGTGTGTGTGTGTGTGTGTGTGTGTGTGTGAGTGTGTGTGTGTGTGTGTGTGTGTGTTGTGTGTGTGCGTGTGCGTGTGTGTATGTGCGTGCGCGTGTGTGCATACATGAGCATGTGCGTGTGCGCGCGTGTGTGTGTGTGTGTGTGTGTGTGTGTGTGTGTGTGTGTGTGTGTGTGTGTGTGTGTGTGTGTGTGTGTGTGTTTAAAAGGATCAGCTGTTTGACTAAACGCCGTCAACGCTTACTTCATGCGCACTATTCCTAACAAGTTGGAAGCTGGACGAAAATTTAACACACAAATTTAATTGAAAATTGAAAATTTAACAATCTAACGAAATTGAATTTTCAAATTTATTTCGGACCTACCTTGTTGTCAACTCTGACATTTCAGCTATGTTCCGAGATCCCAGCTATCACCCAGGATCAACTACTCGTTCCACCTCCTTTATGATCAAAAACTCTTGCTTGCCAACACTTTATGTGATTTCCATGATACCTGATGAGGATACAGATAACCCAATCCTTTCAGTTATAGCTACACTCGGTTGTTTAGATTCAAACCCAAATTTGGATCCTCAGACACTTGGTATCTGGCTAAGTTGGGTCTGAATTCATTTTGTTTTATTCGAATTTTATTTTAAGGCTCTGCATTTGGACGTGTCTTTTGTAAGAATTTAACCAAACCAGAAATAAAACAATTTAACCTTAAAAGTAAAATGTTGTGTATGAAGCAATCTGTTTCGAAAACTCTTTCAGTTATAGCTACACTCGGTTGTTTAGATTCAAACCCAAATTTGGATCCTCAGACACTTGGTGTCTGGCTAAGTTGGGTCTGAATTCATTTTGTTTTATTCGAATTTTATTTTAAGGCTCTGCATTTGGACGTGTCTTTTGTAAGAATTTAACCAAACCAGAAATAAAACAATTTAACCTTAAAAGTAAAATGTTGTGTATGAAGCAATCTGTTTAGAAAACTCTTTCAGTTATAGCTACACTCAGTTGTTTAGATTCAAACCCAAATTTGGATCCTCAGACACTTGGTGTCTGGCTAAGTTGGGTCTGAATTCATTTTGTTTTATTCGAATTTTATTTTAAGGCTCTGCATTTGGACGTGTCTTTTGTAAGAATTTAACCAAACCAGAAATATAACAATTTAACCTTAAAAGTAAAATGTTGTGTATGAAGCAATCTGTTTCGAAAACTTTGTCTCGGAACTTTAATATTATACCGAAATGAAAGTGAATTTAACCATGCAATTTGGCACTATATATAACTGTATATCCCGATGTATGGTCGTAATCTACAGCTCCTGTCCTTGGTCCGGAAGTCTTTCTTTGCGGGTGGTGAGTTGTCGCTGCTTGCAGAAAGTCCTAGAACTGCTTCTGGTTATTCTGGTCAGTACTCTCCTGCTCCGTGGACGCTGCGATCGTGATAGTGGTTGGTGTAGACTTAATTCCCTTTATATCAATCAAATAAAATACTGTTCAACTGTCCCTAAAATTTATCTCATTTTGTTAGTTTCTTTTTGTATCGTTTACAATTGCAATTTTAATTTAAACCTTTTATAATGATTATTCTTTTTCAATTTTATTTTACTAAAAAAATTGATTTAGCATGTCGTCGTTCGACAATACAAAACCACAAACATAATTTGAATAAGCTAGCGAGACATTGGCCCACAATGACTTTTCACCACAACTTGGATAACTAAAGCAGGTTTGTTAGAACTATCCGGAGTTGGACTAACGATTTATAATAAATTTAATTAATTTTAATTTTAGCGCAGGGATCAACACAAACCGGACAAAGGGATTTCAGTATGCGATGTGCATAATGAGGCTAATGAACTCTTTACATACAGAACTGTGCCACATAAATTTGCATGCATTACGCAATTTTAAATGCAAATGTATTTAAACATACCTGCTCCAAGTATTATATAGAAATTATATATGTAAATAACATTATATACTGGTGTACAGAATGTAAACTACAACGAAATGTATAAATTAAATTCAATTATTGCGGTTATTGATTGAATTAAAATATGCGTCATTGTGGGTCTGGTTTGGCGTTGATTTTCAGTTTTGAATTTCTTTAACGTCGCATTTGCCTGTTTCAATGCAGAAAATGAGTGAAAATGCCAACAGTATACGGACAGCCATTTTGGAAACTCGTGAAAATAATTCTTTTTTAAATACATCAGACGTTTTTAAATGCTCGAAATTTCGTGACAGTTTGGCGTCGCTTGAAATATTTTCGCAGCTACGAATAACAACGAAAACGTTACACTGAAATACGTTACAGTTTTTCCAGTAAAAATCGAAAAAATATTAGCAAATATCGACTTTCATGTTATAGTAACCATTTTAAACTACTTAAAAGGCGATAACCTTATTGCATGTCTACATCATAAAGGGAAGCACCATGCAAAGTTTCAATTTCATACGTTTTTAGATAGAGTAATCAAACAGTCACTTGAGTGAGGTGACTTTTATTTATTGATTTCAAATCAGTTGCACAGGGAAGTTACTCAGGAGTCACTAAATGAAGTCAATGACGATGCAGAATTACTGAAACGTATTATAACAGGTGCCGAAACATGGGCTTTCTGATATGACATCGCAACTAAGGCTCAATCATCCCAGTGGAGGCATTCTGGCTCGCCAAGACCGAAAAAGGCTCGACAAGTGCGGTCGAACGTTACAGCTTTTCCAGTAAAAATCGAAAACATATTACCAAATATCGACTTTCATGTTATAGTAACCATTTTAAACTACTTAAAAGGCGATAACCTTATTGCATGTCTACATCATAAAGGGAAGCACCATACAAAGTTTCAATTTCATACGTTTTTAGATACAGTAATCAAACAGTCACTTGAGTGAGGTGACTTTTGTTTATTGATTTCAAATCAATTTCAGGTAACTCAACTTTTTTTTGCAGTCCATCCTTCTGTACGACTTGTCAATAAGTTGTTTTTTATTCAATTCTCGATTTGGAACAGTAATTGCGTAAATGTTTTTCTTTTTAATGTAACTTGTAATTTTGCCAACGACGTCTGACAGGAAATAGAAAAAATATGTTATAAAACACGACATACTTCGAGGAAACTGTAAACGACGTCCGTAGATTGCCAATGATTAGAGCTCATGATCTTGTACATACAGTGTGATGACTTTAGAGAGAAATAGTGTATATTAAATGTTGATTAAATTGTAAGTGTAAATTCTTAGTAAATTTTAAAGAAATTGGTCTGAATAGAAAAGTAAACAAGTTGTTAGATTTCTAGTTTTAGTTTAAACCGGGTTTGCCGGGTTTTTTAGTTTTAATTTTTTAAACTGATATAGATATAAACCACTAGGGTTGTGTTTTAATTTTAGATTTTATATTTTAAGTTGTTTACTGGATAATGAGAGTTTATCCAGACTTCCAAAACGTCGTTAAGGCTTGATATTTTATACAAACACACTTGAAGGCAAATGTCATATTTAAAATTTGTGTAAATATATGAAAGAAAACATTAAGCGTCTATTATCAGATTAAATATTCCGATATAATTTAAATAAAGTTCGATTAGTCATAATCGATCAGTCAAACTGAAATGACATTATCTTATCTAATAACGTAGAGGTTTTTGCCGTCAATTAATAAAATATACGAAGTGTGTTCAAAAAGTAACGAGAATTTTTAAATATCGCGGGCTTGGAGAGTCCGATTGTCAAACATTTTTTTATTATGTTGGTATACATGCCCTTGCAGTATGATCAAACTTTCAGCTGTTTTCATTGTTGACTTTGTCTGTGACAGCCACTAAGGTTAGACGTGTTTTTATGAGCTCGGCGATTTCGGTTTGTTAAAAGAAATGGATCAAAGAATTTGTATCAAATTTTGCGTAAAAAATGGAACAAAGTGTAACAAAGTGTATGAAATGTTAACAAAGGCCTATGGTGAGTCTGTTATGAGTAAAGCAAGAGTTTACGAGTGGTATTAAGCGTTTCCACGTGAAGACGTTGAAGATGACGAACGTAATGGACGCCCGAGGACATAAAAAAACCGATGAAAACGTGGAAAAAGTGAAAGAAGTAGATATGAACAATCGCAGAATCACAATTAGAGAGGTCGCTGATGATGTTGGCATATCGATTGGATCATGTCATGACATTGTTTCCAATGTTTTGTGTATGAAACGCATGGCAGCAAATTCGTTCCAAAATTGTTGCATTTTGAACGAAAACAGCGGCGAATGGAAGTCGCTCAGGAGTCACTAAATGAAGTCAATGACGATGCAGAATTACTGAAACGTATTATAACAGGAGCCGAAACATGGGCTTACGGATATGACGTCGAAATTGAGGCTCAATCATCCCAGTGGAGGCATTCTGGCTCGCGAAGGCCATTAAAATGGCTCGACAAGTGCGGTCGAACGTGAAGGTTATGCTCATTGTGTTCTTCGATTTTAATGGCATATTGCATCATGAATTCCTGCCACCAGGTGAAACGGTCAATAAGGATTACTACCTATAAGTTCAACGCCGTTTTCGTGAAGCAATCCGAAAAAAACGCCCAGATCTGTGGAAAAACAATTCATGGCTTTTACACCACGATAATGCACCAGCTCATACTTCATTGCTTGTTCGTGAATTTTTGGCCAAAAACAGTACTGTAACGATGTCGCAGCCTCCATATTCGCCAGACATGGCCCCTTTGTGACTTTTTCCTATTTCCAAAATTAAAGAGAACCTTAAAGGGCCTTTTTTAACAGACATTAAAAGCGCATCGCTGAAAGAACTAAAGGCTATCTCAAAGATCGAGTTTGAGAAGTGTTTCGAGGATTGGAAGAAGCGCTGGCACAAGTGCATAATCTCCAATGGGGACTATTTTGAAGGCGACAACATCAATGTAGAAGAATAAATAAATATTTTGTTCAAAAAATTAAAATTCTAGTTACTTTCTGAACACACCTTGTATAAATACTTTATAGAAGTGTTTACTGGTGAAAAAAATATTTTACTAAAATAATATGTTAATACTAGAGTTGATACAGAGTTTTTAATGAATTTGTTGAACAAAAACCTAACATTCTAAAGTAGATAGATTAGATATTGTTAATAATGATTCTGATAATTAAAAAAAACTAAAGACAAATTAGTGATTTTTTATAAATCCAGTTTTATACATATTTTATTAAAATATATATTAAAGCTTTCAGTTAAATGTTTCATTCAGATTGTAAGTGTTTTAATAGATCTACCTAACTCTACATTTATAGAATAATGTACTTAATTTAATACAATAATTATAGTATATGAAAACCATATAAAACATTGGCACTATTTTACAAACAGTGGCAAATATTATACTGTAATTAGAAAAACATTGTTAATGTTTGAAAGTAAATACATTCGCAGTTTTTTAATTATTTTTATTTTTTTAAGAATAGCACTTGTTTTTTTTTTAGTTTAACGTCCGACTATTGTGCACACTTGGGCTAATGCAGACGATGGGATGATTTATAGCGTATGAAAATGCCAAGCCCTCGCCGGGAATCGAACCCGGGTCCTCGGGGTGAAAGCCCAGTACGCTATCCACTAGGCCATCGAGGCGCCTTAGTACTTGTATTAACATATTAGCATATTTCCATATAGAAAGTGAGCTAGTGGAGCGGACATCACACAAAGAAGTTTTTTCAGCAGATTTTCATTAAAAAATGAGCTATCCTGGCAAAGTCCAGGCCTTCAATGAGTGTCTACTCTAACTTCTAAAATACATTTTAAGAAGTTGTTTCAGATTTTATAAATATATATAACGCCTTTAAACTCAGGAGCCCTATTTGGTATTCCAGATAGGATCGATGGTCGATGTGGTTAAGGCACTGGTCAGTTTCGCACCTCAAGGTCGTGGGTTTTATAAGCAATTACTACCGTTGCTTTCTTTTTAAAATTTTTTTTTAAATACCTGCCTTGGTGGCCTAGTGGATAGTGTACTAGGCTTTCACCCCGAGGACCCGGGTTCGATTCCCGGCGAGGGCTTGGCATTTTCATACGCTATAAATCATTCCATCGTCTGCATTAGCCCAAGTGTGCACAATAGTCGGACGTTAAACACACACACAAAAATTCTTTTTAAAATGTTGCTTAATCGGAGATGGCTGTTCTAAATCGATAGTCAATAAAGTGTGTATTTTTTTTTTTTTTTTTGAGATACGAAGTATGGTTGATTAATTTTTAATCAGCTAACACAAAAATAGGAAATTATTGCCATAAGTTCAGTTTAATTCTGAAATTTTTACAGCTAAATTTATATTTTCATTAATAATAATGCGATTATATAGGTCTTTGTTATTGTGCACAGTAGAGAACTATATTAAAGCCTATATTGTTTTTATGTTAATTGTCTTTGTAATGGAAATGACTGAATTGCATCTTTTGCTGATAATACCGTGTTTTTGTGAAGATAATTTCATGGCCGCTAATGAAATGCGTCACGGAAGATTAACCTGTTTCCCAAATAAAAAGTGACTATAAACTTAGGTTAAGCTAACGCTGTATATTTCTCTACGGAAATTAAAAATATTTAGCTGTATTGTGTTTGTATATTTCGATCAGCCAATATGTCAACAATGTCTGTATTAACGTCATTGCCCCGCAGGGGGTGCAGACTAGCTGCACCAATTGAAAGGAATTAGACGTCTCTCGCGGTACCCGAGTCTAACACACACTTACACTTACAGCACTACACTTACGACTTTAACACTTTACACTCACACTTAAATTCAGGGAGGCGATAATAGCCTTAACGTGCTTTTCGCCTTAAAATAAAAAATTCGCATATATTTTGGTCAAAACCATTAAGGGTTTTTGAAAAAAAATATTTTATAACTTCAGGTAAGCTTTTGGTCGAGCGAAGCAACGCTAAACGGAAAAGAAAATCATCATAAATATATTTACAAACTCTTCATCGATTTAAATCAAAGATAAAATTCAGGTATTGCAGCACATTTTGCATTCCACGCTTAAACTTTTGCTCAACGCGATAAACTAAGAACAATAAGTTGAAAACCGGAAATACCAGGAAGTACTTATTACTGTCGAGAGTAGTATAAAAGTTAAAAGTATTTTACAATACACGAGGAGGGGGTTGAGCTATATAGCCAAAGTTTGCCTTGCAATGGCGCTTTTAGGTAAAGTTTTTAACGTGAAGCAAAGCAAAATAAAAGTTATTTTCTTCAGATAATGCGCAGAAATTTATCCCTGTAGGCGTCCAACTCGTAGTGTATCACTTATAAAGTAAATGGTGCAAATACATCACACAAACTGTTTTACACGCGCGCGCGCACACACCCACACACACACACACACACACACACACACACACACACACACACACACACACACACACACACACACACACACACACACACACACACACACACACACACACACACACACACACACACACACACACACACACACACACACACACACACACACACACACACACACACACACACACACACACACACACACACACACACACACACACACACACACACACACACACACACACACACACACACACACACACACACACACACACACACACACACAAATTGTTCAGGAGTTGTGGATGAAAAAACCGATTAATTTTTTAATACCGATTTTTTCCTCAAATTTCGGTCATACAAAAAGATTATAACTCCACTTAGACCGCCATTTTTAAAATGAAAGGTATTTACTGTTTGAGAACAAACAAAAAGTACTGCTCCGCTTTTGTTTAAATGGTATTAATACACTTTAGGGACTTTTGTGAAAATTATTATTTCATCTAATTTTCTGCTTTTATTATGTATTACATCATTTGCTTTACAGATTAAGGCTCTAAAGATGACATTTATTACGGTAAATGCACAAGAAATTATATTTTCACCTATTTATTAATACTATGTTCAGTATAATGATCTGCCTTCCCTAGCTTTGTCAATTCTACTTTCGTTGTCGCGTTTCGGAGAACCTCCATCTTCAAAAAACTATATCTACACTGCTCACCAATATTACGACCCGTCCTATTTATAATTTTATATCTCCACCTCGTACCCCTCCTCTATGAAACGTATGATTTTGAAGAGCCAATCGAAGCGAGCATGTCAGGTTTAATGTACACGTGTTTAATAGAGGGGGGGTACGAAGTGGAGATAGAAAATTATAAATAGGACGGGCCATAATACTGGTGACCAGTATAGATATAGTTTTTGAAGATGGAGGTTCTCCGAAACGCGTCAACGAAAGTAGAATTGACGGAGCTAGGGAAGGCAGTTCATTATACTGAACATAGTGACAATAATTCTAGCAGAAAAGAAGAAGAATATAAAAAGTATTTATTAGTAACCTGTATTTCTAACCTTTATTCTGACGTCATTGATGTTTATTTTTCATGAGTGTTGCATAGCTTTGCTTGTATGTTTACTTTGTAAGATAAACTTACTTCACTAGATTTATAAGGACTTAATAATAAATCAGTTATCGCGAAAGTTCTTGTTCTGAAAACATCGTTCGAACAAATGTCTGCCGTTAATTGTGAAGTTTGCTATTCGCCTGTTTTTGTCAGTTTAAGTTGGACTTAAGGCAGTGTTGTTGAATTTTTTATTAATTACGGCATCTTTAAACAATCTTATTCGAGTTCTAAATGCGGCAATAATTGTGAAATTGACAGAGAAGCGTTACAGTTCCGTTGCAACCGGCGCTAATGTCCGTCGCCATATTTAAACACGTAACAGCAGAGTCGAGTTGAATTATGGAGTTCTTTCTTTTATAAAGAAAAAGATATTCTTTTCATTATTAATTACACACATTTATTTATTAATAAGGCATAAGAAATTTGTCGTTTTCGCTGTTATAAGCACGTTTCTCACTTTCATTTTGAGGTTATGTTTGGCACTTGAATTTTCACTCTTTTTGTAACTTCCCGTTGTTTCCGAGCTTTTATATTTTGAAGCGTTTCGATACAAAAATTGACAAAGTCCTACACTGCATTTTTCCCGTTTAAATACTAATATTAGTGTATTAGTCAACTTTTCTTGAGAAGATTTTAGAATTGCGCGCGCACGCACGCACACAAGCATGCGTATACACACACACACACACACACACACACACACACACACACACACACACACACACACACACACACACACACACACATACATACACACACACACACACACACACACACACACACACACACACACACACACACACACACACACACACACACACACACACACACACACACACACACACACACACACACACACACACACACACACACACACACACACACACACACACACACACACACACACACACACACACACACACACACACACACACACACACACACACACACACACACACACACACACACACACACACACACACACACACACACACACACACACACACACACACACACACACACACACACACACACACACACACACACACACACACACACACACACACACACACACACACACACACACACACACACACACACACACACACACACACACACACACACACACACACACACACACACACACACACACACACACACACACACACACACACACACATACACACACATACACATACACACATACACACACACACACACACACACACACACACACACACACACACACACACACACACACACACACACACACACACAGTAAAAATTAGTTTTAACTGTAAAAAAGTCTGCAACAAGAAATATTTTTTAAAACCTATGGAGACGGTTATTGAAATTGCAGTAATTGACTAATTGACGAGTGCATGTAACTCTTACATGGTTTCAGTTTTAGCGGATTTAATACTACTTTCAGACGAACTCGTGTATTTTAAATCTTCATCGCTGAACAAATAATATTTAATATGCGTATATACATATTGCAAATTTCTCTTGCATTAAGAGGAGTATATTAAAACAGTATTTACTCAAAGTTTCTCTTAAAAGCAGAAACTCCTAAAGGATTATATTTGTGTACGCCCCCGCGCACGGCGCCATATCGCGTCCCAATACAGTCTCAACGCCCGAGGTACGCTGGAGTTACGCCCCCGGCTATTGTTCTGAACATATATTGCACGAGACTAACTCTTAGTAAGGCAAGCAGCTTTATACAGTGTGTTATTAAAACACAGCTGTAAGTCTGGGCAAAATTATTACTGTCTGTTTGTCCTTTGTACGTCTGGAAATTACAATCTAGGGGTTAACTGTAAGGGAAATACAGGAGTAAAAATACTGCTGAAAAGCTGATTTTTGTTTCTCACTTTACTAAGTATAAAAAAAATAGTGAATGCGAAAAAACCGATCGTCATATTTTGATGAATCTAATCAATTTTCGTTTTTCAGGTCTTTTGAATTTAAAAAGTGATGTTTACTTCTATGTCTTACAATCGGAGTGCCTATATATCGCTGAAAGATTAACTAATTTGCCAATGTTGAGGTAATTATTATGTATATCTGTATTGAGGGGGGTACCAATGAACGTTACAAATTAGCGCGCATGTCAGTAACGCAATCTTACTTGTAAACGATATGGAGGAACACTAAAACGTTTGCCGAAACTAGTTTTTGTAGCCGAGGAAAATATAGGAGTTGACGATAAAAAGTGTTTAGAGGCAGTTGAAGGGTAAAATCTTAAATGCAATTTTTTTGTTTACCTAGTGTATTGTATCATTTGAAACTCGAAGCGATGCTGAGGTCGTATATAAATATGTTTCCGC
>CM040189.1:3077500-3110000 GCA_022606455.1 Callitettix versicolor | reverse complement strand
CAATGGAGCGACCATCATGGATAGGCCCATATTCGAAACCTTCGAAATGAGCTGAGCGCCTATCATGACTACAAAAATTGTGTGTGTGTGTGTGTGTGTTTGTGTGTGTGTGTGTGTGTGTGTGTGTGTGTGTGTGTGTGTGTGTGTGTGTGTGTGTGTGTGTGTGTGTGTGTGTGTGTGTGTGTGTGTGTGTGTGTGTGTGTATGTGTGTGTGTGTGTGTGTGTGTGTGTGTGTGTGTGTGTGTGTGTGTGTGTGTGTGTGTGTGTGTGTGTGTGTGTGTGTGTGTGTGTGTGTGTGTGTGTGTGTGTGTGTGTGTGTGTGTGTGTGTGTGTGTGTGTGTGTGTGTGTGTGTGTATGTGTGTGTGTGTGTGTGTGTGTGTGTGTGTGTGTGTGTGTGTGTGTGTGTGTGTGTGTGTGTGTGTGTTTGTTTGAGTGTGTGTTTGTTTGTGTGTGTGTGTGTGTGTATGTGTGTGTGTGTGTGTGTGTGTGTGTATGTGTGTGTATGTGTGTGTTTGTGTGTGTGTGTGTGTGTGTGTGTGTGTGTGTGTGTGTGTGTGTGTGTGTGTGTGTGTGTGTGTGTGTGTGTGTGTGTGTGTGTGTGTGTGTGTGTGTGTGTGTGTGTGTGTGTGTGTGTGTGTGTGTGTGTGTGTGTGTGTGTGCGTGCGTGCGTGCGTGTCTCTGCTTTGATTCAAACTTGACACGAAAATTAATTTTCGTTATTGCTTAGAATAGTATGTTTCCGAAAGAAAACCGTTTAATCAATAACGGCTTTTTCAAATTTTAAAAAAATTCATGTTTTTAAAAAACTATGTAAATTAAAAAATACAACCTATACTGATTTTAATAGTGAAATCAGGTTTTCAAAATAGTGCGCGACAAAAAGATATTGTTACTTTTTGGAAAATCGTTTCAATCACGTCAGATTGAAAAACCTTTTAAAATAAACTTACATCCATAATGTTCTGAAACCACCGATAAAAGACGATGGACAATTTTACAGAAACAATACAGATTTGATTTTCATGAAATCTGTTTCTATAAATAAAAAATTACATAAATTGCACCAAAAATAAACATAAAATAAGATACAGAATTTGTAAATAAATGTAGATTATTGTTATTGTTTTAAATTTTATTTTTTTAAGTAATTACTTCCAAAACAAATCTTTAATAAATAATACAAACACATTATACAAATTTTCTAACATATAGCCCAATTATATTCTCAAAGAAATCAAGTTAGGAAGCTGTATACAAATTATACCAGAAACCCTGTAGAATTTCTCAAATCGTTTTGTCAAAACATGTTTAAAATTTGTTTTGATATTAATATTTATGAAATTTATCAAACGATTCTAATAAAAAGACTTAAATTAATTATGCAGGATAAGTATAAGAGAAAATTCTAATATAAAGACGGCATAGCCTACAATTAGCCTACAATATTCTCATATAAAGTTTGAACAATACTGTATTTCATCCCTGTTATGGATAACTTATGATTATTTATGTTTATTTACTAGTACAAATCTACAGCTACGCTCGTATTTAGCAGTCGGAAAAGTTAAGCCTCAATCTGAGCGGGTTCGACCAACGAATCGGGTAAGAGTTTCCTTTATTTCAAATCTATACAATAATGGACATTTTTAAAACGGGAATACATCTATGTCCATCTCAGGTACCCAAACCATGTTCATTTTAAATTTCATCTTGACATTTTAAGGAGAGTACTCCGAACATTAATTAATAAGAAACATTTGGTGGGGGGACAGTACAGACTATTGCCGAATGCGGTCTTGTATCGGAACAACGAGCAGCTCACTAACATTTTTAGGAAAAGAAGATTGGCCTTCTTTGGACACCTAACTCGATTACCGGAGAGTAGACTTACGAAGAGATTATTGGACTACCAACTGAAGTGTAAAGTTAAGAACAACTGGTTGAAGGAGGTGGAACAGGACTTGGAGGAACTGGGAATAACCAAGGAGCAGTTGGCAGGAAGAAGGGAAAAAGCGATCTTAAAAAGTCAGGAAACCCAAATACAGTTTAGGGAAAAACGTCCACGAAACGTAGTATATTCGGAAGAACTCCGATTTCAGAGATCAATTAGATTAAAAAAATACTGGGAAAAACGCAGAAAAACCAAAAGACTTAATTAAATTGACTGCGTGTGCTCCAATGTGGGCTATTAAAAAAAATGGACATTTTACACGCGCGCACACGCGCACGCGGTAAAACTGGAAGCATAATAAAGCGTTACTTTTAATAAAATCCACTAAACGTCACTGTATTTATTTTCATTTCAGCTGGATCAACACAGATAAAAAAAACTACAAAAACGTGTCTCATCTGTACTTTTTTAAATAGAATTATAGAAATACTTCACTTATTTGTTATGGAAAATATGGAAATATTTCAAATAAATATTAAAATGTTGGGCAGACAAAATGTAATTTTATAGAATAAGCTAAAGGGATACGTTATGCTAGGATGCACAGAAACAATCTTATTGCAAAGGAAGCAATTCAATAGTATGCAATTCAATTTATTTAAACTTATGTTTCATATTATTTACATTATCATATATAGTATTTTTCAAAAATCGATGTAAGCAAAATTATAGAAAAATATTAATTTTACATTTCGTGTAGTATTAACGTTTTAAAGTTTATTTTTGTATTAAATTTCAATACTTCAGAATGTCTGAAAGTGCGAAGTAGTTTGTATCCGTAAGCAAGTTGCCACGTACAACTGTCGAGATAACACAGTTAACGAAGCAGTCACGTAAAGTTTATTCTACTACAAATTCATCACGTAACACAAGTGATATTAATGTAATGTGTCATCTTATAATGTGCTATTTAGGCCTACATTGATACACTGAAATATAATTACCAATAACGTGCCAGCATTCTTTCATTAATTACCTTCATTAAACAATATTATGACATAAATTTCCGTTTCGTCCTTTTCTGACGAGTTCTGGTTAATTTTGTTATCGGAAAAACAAATTCTTCACTTGAACAGAGGTAGTGTAAAGGGTACGGCAATGGAAACAAATGGAAAAGTTTCATTTACACTTTTAAAAAGTTTTACGGAAATAAATTAGACGGAATTTTCTCTTCGCTTTAATTTTTTGCTAAGTATATTTGTGTAATGCTTAGGTTTCTAGTAAAGTATAAAATTATAAAATGTATCGGCTCGTAAATATTGCACTCTCTCTCTCTCTCTCTCTCTCTCTCTCTCTCTCTCTCTCTCTCTATATATATATATATATATATATATATATATATATATATATATATATATATATATATATAGGAAATTTCCAAACCTTTCCTGATCACAACTGGAGTTCGCCAAGGAGATGGACTCTCGCCTGTCCTTTTCAATCTGGTGTTGGACAAAGTTACAGGGAATGGGAGAACGAATTAAAAATTGAAGGTCACTGGAAACCAGTTCGACTTGGAAGACCTAAAGACAACACAGAAATCGCGTGCCTAGCATTTGCAAATGACCTAGCTCACAGATAATGAAACAACAGCTTTTAAACAGATATAAGTCCTGAAGGAATGTGCAGAGAGGGTTTCAAAGACCGAATTCTTCTGTTCAAAATTAAATATTCAAGAGCTAAACACAAAATATGGTAAGATAAACAGAGTCAAGCACTTCAAATATCGGGAGAAATTCTTGAACCCACAGGTGGCGAGAAGGCTGCGAGGGTTCGGCTGCTGAGAATGAAGAGGGCTCTTGGTATAACGCGTGATATCTGCAATAAGAGATGTATGTCGATGCACACAAAAATCAGACACTACAACACAGTCATAAAACCGAAGGCATTATACGCAAGCGAGACGCTAGCACTCCACACAAAAAGTACCATGGAAGACATTTTGAAAGAAGAAATCAAAATCTTGAAGAAGATCCTTGACCCAAGATTAACAGAAGATGGATACAGGTTGCACTCCCGGAAGACCACAGAGAAGATATCGAACCTGGCAGCAGATATCAGAAGAAGGAGAGCTCAGTCATAATTCTATGGACACGTCAGTAGACTCTCAACAACGAGACTTGCCAACAGAATCCAAAGAGTCAAATCAACAACATCGTGGATCACACAAGTCAGAATAGACCTACATGACGCAGAAATAGACTCAACAGACATTGAAGACAGGAACGCATACAGGAGAAAGATGCTCGGGTGGAAAATCCCAGAGAATGAAATCCGAAAGAGAGCAGGGGTAAAATGGACGGAGGAGCGGAGGAGGATCCGTGGGGACAGGATGAGGGAGGTGTGGAGGATTAGAAGGAACAATACATAAGTCGGAGTGCTTTATGTGATCAACAGGGACTACACGCAAATAATAATAACAATAATAATAATAATTTTATATATATATATATATATATATATATATATATATATATAACTTCTAGAAAACTGTCATCTCAGAGTATCAACTCATATGCTGCGTCGTTTTTGGATATTTTTAAAGAACGTAAGACCAGCATAAGTTTTATTTAATCGCTACAAAGACATTTATAAACTTTCTTCACGTGATAAACCTTTACAAGTAAAATATATTTTTTACTTAACCATGTTGTGTAAGTTATGGTTAGAACGTAAGGTACTTTTATAGGCCTGTAAGGAGTCATTAAAAGTACAATGAAGAAATAATCCTGACAATTTACAACCTTTCCGCGGAGTTAGATCATCCTTTAGCTCAGTCGCTTCGTATCTTCGTAACTTGTAGAAGAGTTGCTGAAATCTGTGATTTTTGTTTTAATTGAAATGGTAAAGTGGACGTTTAGCGGTAAAAAACAGGACAGGTAATACAGTACCTGATAATACGCGTAATTATGTATTTATTTTGTGTTTTTACTATAGAACTCGTCATACAGGCTTACGTTTCGTGTGTTTTAAATTGAGCACATTTTGGTAGTTCGAAAATTCACTACTAGAGTTCGTTAGTTGATGAAAGCCCAAGAGAATTGGACGAAATAGTTTATTGGCTAACATGTCAATATAACATGTCGATATCGATTTATAAATCTATATATGAAACTTTTAAACACACAAACCCGCAGTGTGTGGGTGGGTGGTGTGTGGATGGGTGTGTATGTGTGATGTGTGTGGGTGGGTGTGTAGGTGGATGTGTATGTGGGTGTGGGTGTGTGTGGGTGTGTGTGTGGGTGAGGGTGTGGATGTGTGGTCATATATGCTTACATTAAATGCAGTTTGTAATGGTTCGAAAATATACCAGAAATAATATATTTTGAAACAGGTTTTCAGAAATTGTTCAATATTTTTAAATACGCGAGATAGTTTTTATTGATTACACATTTTACTTTTCTACTGAATGTTTAAGTAAACCAATTATTATACTAAACGTAACACGAGTTTTTAGCTAAATTGTATTTCCACACAAAGCTAAACGATGTCTTGTCAGCCGGAAGTGATTTATTTCGAGAAGGAAGCGGAAATACGCCAAGTTAGGAATTTCCGTTAGCAACATGCATAAATATTAAAATTTTATTTGTAACAGCGTGCAGTTATAAATCTCCGGGGTATTTACATAAAGATGTCGACATGTTAAGTTTTACTACTGACGCTATTGCGGTACAAAATGTTTCCGTACTTCAAGGCTCTGCAATATGTTCATCAGTTCTTGCTGATTCAGTTAAATAACTGATATTTTAAGTAGGTACATTATCCAGATTTTTTTGTTCTTATTTATAGCTTCCAGAAGTGTAGAACACGCTCGCCACTTAATTCGTAAAATATTTGTCAAATTCTAAGTGCAAAGCTGAAGGCAGTGAATCAAATAACAAAATTTTCAAAACAAATTATTAATTATTATTAAACCAGCTGTATGGATGTTTTGGTTGTTTGCACAAGGAATTAGTAAATGTTATATCATTTTATATTTTGACTTCTAAGAAGGGGTTCTACTTTTAATGGTAGGACAATGTGTTCAAAAGAAATCTTGAGGCGAAACCATACTCAGACATGAAAACAAAAATTCGTTTGAGCCAAATTAATTGTGAGAACTGGCTCTACTGTTTCAAAACATGGGATCTAGGTTCATATTTTATGATCTCTATTCCTCAAAAACTATGAGTCTGTTACGAAATGTGGTAGATTGTAGATTATCTTTAGAGTACATGTTCGTTCATCATTTCAGCCTGCAAAGAAACGGATTATATGCCTCCATTAATTACTTGCTTTTCTACACTCACACGTTTGATGCGATAGACCACTAACGTGAAGAAATTTTTAGAACTAGTTACAGGGTCGAACATTCAGTCATCAGTGCTTGGGATCAGGTGTGGTCGAACATTCAGTCATCAGTGCTTGGGATCAGGTGTGGTCGAACGTTCAGTCATCAGTGCTTGGGATCAGGTGTGGTCGAACGTTCAGTCATCAGTGCTTGGGATCAGGTGTGGTCGAACGTTCAGTCATCAGTGCTTGGGATCAGGTGTGGTGAACGTTCAGTCATCAGTGCTTGGGATCAGGTGTGGTCGAACATTCAGTCATCAGTCTTGGGATCAGTGAACGTTCAGTCATCAGTGCTTGGGATCAGGTGTGGTCGAACGTTCAGTCATCAGTGCTTGGGATCAGATGTGGTCGAAGGTTCAGTCATCAGTGCTTGGGATCAGGTGTGGTCGAACGTTCAGTCATCAGTGCTTGGGATCAGGTGTGGTCGAACGTTCAGTCATCAGTGCTTGGGATCAGGTGTGGTCGAACGTTCAGTCATCAGTGCTTGGGATCAGGTGTGGTCGAACGTTCAGTCATCAGTGCTTGGGATCAGGTGTGGTCGAGCGTTCAGTCATCAGTGCTTGGGATCAGGTGTGGTCGAACATTCAGTCATCAGTGCTTGGGATCAGGTGTGGTCGAACGTTCAGTCATCAGTGCTTGGGATCAGGTGTGGTCGAACGTTCAGTCATCAGTGCTTGGGATCAGGTGTGGTCGAACGTTCAGTCATCAGTGCTTGGGATCAGGTGTGGTCGAACATTCAGTCATCAGTGCTTGGGATCAGGTGTGGTCGAACATTCAGTCATCAGTGCTTGGGATCAGGTGTGGTCGAACGTTCAGTCATCAGTGCTTGGGACAAGCTACTTGTGATCAGAGTGACCGGATCACAAAAAAAAAAACAAAAACAAATTACAATGGTGGACAAAAAACTGTATGAAACAAGGAGGGTGGCTCAAACAAATTACTGACTATATCAGTCATCATGTATTGTGTGTATTTACATAAATGTCTGAAGAATAACCATAGTACTACCAGAGTGAATATTCCATTACTGAATAAAAGTTCTTCAAGTATGATCAATATCTGCAAGAGGGAAGTTTTACAAATTTGGGTTTTTATGTCCATACCTAATAATAAAATTTGAGAAAATGCATTCAGAAAATCTTTGTATTTGTGGTAATTTTTATGTCTGGAGCAACTATATACTTCCAAAACCTACACAGAAGAATGAAAAAAACGCCTTGTTCTAAAGTTTGAACTGACTCAGAATAGCTGATTTTGCTCTAGGAGGAATAACACAAACGAAACGAAATTTTGTGACTTCTGGGATCACAGGTTTGTATGAACGTGTTTGTGTAGATTCCAGATCTACTTTGCTAACTACTTCACGAGTTGTATTCTAATTCGGTTATACAAGAAACTTTATCAATACTAAGCAAATGTCTGCTTGTATTTTTAATGAGAAATTCAGCATTAGAATACAATAACGCGAAAAATACAGAATTGAATTTTGATCCGATATTTCAATTTTCACTGCGCAGGACTGGATTAAATAAAAAAAAATGAAAAGTCACTTTCAAATGTGACTCTTTTGACATGTTTGGATTTATTCAGAGTTAAGGCATAAGTGATTGAAAAGGGGATGGAAAAGTCCACTCGACTGTTAAATTAGGATAAATCAATTTAATAGCCGTCCACCCATACAATGTCACGTCATATAGGGGAACAGTGCGAAATAAAACATTCCTGGTATTTTTATCTCTTAAAAAAAGTGAAGAGATAGAATAGCCAAACATTGCGTTTGTTGCGACATCTAGTTGGTTTTCTTGAAAGTAGTTTTTCCTGGCGTAATGTAAATAAAAACGTACTATTGTGTGTAATTAATTATTACGATATTCTGTGTGTGTTTTGTACTCGTGTGTGCGATTTGTATGACATTTTATTTATTGTGTTTTACTTTACGATTTGTTAAGTGTAGTTTTGAGGTTAACTTTAAAGTTTAAAAATGATTTGTAGCAATACTTTTTCATAAAAAGGCTTAATGATTATGACAATCATAAATAGGTAACATTGAGGTTCTATTGAGGTTCATATATTTAACATTTTTACCGTATTCATTCACTTGAATTACAAATATTTTACTGTAGACAATGCAAATTTAACCTATTTTGTTGTTTTGTCTGGCGCCTATGCTAGGCATTGTTGTCCTTATGACTGTGTAGCCTTGTTTAATATGCGTTAACTTTCTACACAGTTACACAGTATGTCTAGCATTAATACAGTAATGACCCTTTCAAATACGTCCCTACATTTCTCCATATATCGCTTCGGAACTACAACAAAACGTTTTTGGTTTAATTCTTTACGTCTACAAAGTTAATATTTTCGTCTACTACTTTATTTTCAAAACTAATTAGGCATTACTATTCATGATTTTGGATCATTGTTTTCACACCACACGAAGGTACAGTATGTGAGACACGAAAACTTACAGACAGCTGTTTTTCAGATCCACTGAATGCAAAACGTGACTTTTACTTCGTTTTTATTTAGGGATTTTTTTCTCAAAAAATAATAAAAATTGAATGTTTCTTTAATTGTTTTAATGATTTTTTTCAAATATAATAGGCTACATAATTGCTAAAACAAAGCGAATTAGCAGAATCTTCAAAAACCGGTTTAGAAACTGTAGAGGGAAACGAAAATTGTTCTAAATTCTCAAAACTGGTTCAGTCATCAGATTTTGTTCTCATTTTAGTCATATACTAAGGTACATAACGCAAGTCAAAATGTTAAATATAAAAATAGCTCTGTGGTAAATAGGAAAAACTAAAATATACCCGAAGCTCAGCGGTTAGCTTTATTTTTTCAATTTATGCTGAATAATAAATATCTTTTATTTAGAATTGTTATCACAATTTACCTTCCTGTCTATCTCACTACCTATATATCTCAAATCTATCTATGCCACTATCTACCTATCTCACTATCGATATATTCCACTATCTATCTATCACATTAATTATCTATTTAACTGTATATCTATTGGACTATCTATCTAATCCACTATCTATATATCCCACTATATATATATATATATATATATATATATATATATATATATCACATTATTTATCTATTTCACTGTATATCTATTCCACTTTCTATATACCCCACTATATATCTATCACATTATTTATCTATTTCACTATCTATCTATTCCACTATCTATATATCCCACTACCTATATATCCCACTATCTATCTATCACATTATTTATCTATTTCACTGTATATCTATTCCACTATCCCACTATCTACATATCACATTATTTATCTATTCACTGTATATCTATTCCACTATCTATATATCCCACTATCTATCTATCACATTATTTATCTATTTCACTGTATATCTATTCCACTATCTATATATCCCACTACCTATATATCCCACTATCTATCTATCACATTATTTATCTATTTCACTGTATATCTATTCCACTATCCCACTATCTACATATCACATTATTTATCTATTCACTGTATATCTATTCCACTATCTATATATCCCTCTATCTATGTATCACATTATTTATCTATTTCACTGTATATCTATTCCACTTTCTATATACCCCACTATCTATCTATTACATTATTTATCTATTTCACTATCTATCTATTTCACTATCTATATATCCCACTACCTATATATCCCACTATCTATCTATCACATTATTTATCTATTTCACTGTATATCTATTCCACTATCCCACTATCTACATATCACATTATTTATCTATTCACTGTATATCTATTCCACTATCTATATATCCCACTATCTATCTATCACATTATTTATCTATTTCACTGTATATCTATTCCACTATCTATATATCACATTATTTATCTATTTCACTGTATATCTATTCCACTATCTATATATCCCACTATCTATCACATTATTTATCTATTTCACTGTATATCCATTCCACTATCTATATATCCCACTATCTATCTATCACATTATTTATCTATTTCACTGTATATCTATTCCACTATCTATATATCCCACTATCTATCACATTATTTATCTATTTCACTGTATATCTATTCCACTATCTATATATCCCACTATCTATCACATTATTTATCTATTTCACTGTATATCTATTCCACTTTCTATATACCCCACTATCTATCTATCACATTATTTATCTATTTCACTATCTATCTATTTCACTATCTATATATCCCACTACCTATATATCCCACTATCTATCTATCACATTATTTATCTATTTCACTGTATATCTATTCCACTATCCCACCATCTACATATCACATTATTTATCTATTCACTGTATATCTATTCCACTATCTATATATCCCACTATCTATCTATCACATTATTTATCTATTTCACTGTATATCTATTCCACTATCTATATATCCCACTATCTATCACATTATTTATCTATTTCACTGTATATCTATTCCACTATCTATATATCCCACTATCTATCACATTATTTATCTATTTCACTGTATATCTATTCCACTATCTATATATCCCACTATCTATCACATTATTTATCTATTTCACTGTATATCTATTCCACTATCTATATATCCCACTATCTATCACATTATTTATCTATTTCACTGTATATCTATTCCACTATCTATATATCCCACTATCTATCTATCACATTATTTATCTATTTCACTGTATATCTATTCCACTATCTATATATCCCACTATCTATCTATCACATTATTTATCTATTTCACTGTATATCTATTCCACTATCTATATATCCCACTATCTATCTATCACATTATTTATCTATTTCACTGTATATCTATTCCTCTATATATCTATTGTGATAGATATGTCTATCTGCCTATATATCTTTCCCACTATTAATTAAATATAAAATTTTCCACTATCAGGTGATAAAATAAAGGGTGTTTCAAACTTTTACAATGGCCTGCCTTTACAATGGATAAATAAAAATAATCTATAAGTAATTCAAACAGGAAATTTTTTTTTTTTATTTTTTTAATTTTTATTTTGTATTTACGCCACAGCGCTACGGCTGCAAATGTTTATTTTGTATGTTTCAGTCCCACAGCTTCTTTTCTTTTCTTGCTTTGCTCTCACGAGAACTAGTAGGCCTATTTATCTAGACCACGTAAGTATGAAATGTCGCTACACATTTCTGCAGATATCATTTCAAAATCGAATCGCCGATCTTTGTTGGATACTTGATTTTTCAAAGTTTATATTTTCGGCCATAATTTTGGATGTGTTGGAATTCATTTTTTTTTAACATAATGGGATTTGGTATCACGACACATAATTTCGGAGAAATGCTTTATTCTGAACGAAATTCAGCAAAACTTTATAAAAAACTTTTATTCTTTGTCAAGCGATTTGTAGACATCATTTGTTTGAAAAAGTAATTAATTACGTCATGCGCTTGTGCTGGCTTATATCGGGTAAAACAGCGAGGCAGGTTTTGTTTGTGTATGAAAGTGTATAACTTGCAAATTGAATGTTTGTGCAGCATTTCTGTGTCGCTTATTTTATTTTAATTTTTTTGTAAAATAATTTGTGTACAGTGTTTAATTCTTGGTGTAATAATGCTTTTTTGCAATGTCTTTTTGAAAATAATCTCAAATACCACTCCTTATCAATCAGGTCGAACTACAACTACAACTACAATTGGCAGTCATTGGATTTCAAAGAAGTACAAACGTTTGTTCAAGTTGAGAGCACTCTGTTTGCAATTAGGTTACATAGTGTTATAAAGCCACCCACAAACTTCAGCTTTCAAAGGATTCTAACAAGAAGTGTGATGAAGTATGCAGACTAAATGAAGTACAAACGTTTTATTTCATCATTTAAGTGTAAATAAAAGTGAATGCGAATGATGGAAGCAAATTTTGAAGAATCATTTAATCTTATAATTTCTTGAAAATCAGTTTCACCATTACACTTCATAACACGGAAAATAACCGTGGCCAAAGCAAGGTTTAGAATTAAAATTCCCATTTTATGCAGATATTTAAGCTGATTGTAATGGGAAAATATTTTTTTCTAAGTATAAAGTAAAATTTATGATTTTTTAAGATTTCTAAAACATTTAAAAGGATTTTGTTAAACAAACTTCTTGAAATCTATTAGCAGAATCAATTTTGTGTTAATTTTGTATCGACTCGATAAAAAGTTCTTTTTAAAATATTAAACTTTCAAAATTATTGAAAACAGCAAAATGAACCCTACCAGCTGTTAGATGAACCCTACCAGCTGTTAGATGAACCCTACCAGCTGTTAGATGAACCCTACCAGCTGTTAGATGAACCCTACCAGCTGTTAGATGAACCCTACCAGCTGTTAGATGAACCCTACCAGCTGTTAGATGAACCCTACCAGCTGTTAGATGAACCCTACCAGCTGTTAGATGAACCCTACCAGCTGTTAGATGAACCCTACCAGCTGTTAGATGAACCCTACCAGCTGTTAGATGAACCCTACCAGCTGTTAGATGAACCCTACCAGCTGTTAGATGAACCATACCAGCTGTTACATGAACCCTACCAGCTGTTAGATTTGTTTTCAAAAGAATTTGAAAAAGTTAATTTTTTAAAAGTGATTATTGTAGTAAAACGGCGATTTTCAAGAAATTATAAAACTAAAAATGTATGTTTTTTAAGATTTTGAATTGCCGCCATTTTGTTGAAGCTTATGAAAATATTTTCCAGAAACTGTTTCGACCCACTTTAGACGGAATTGTCATTGCACTAAATAAATCAATGCATTACACTGCGATAAAAGAAATTTGTAAAAGTACAAAGCAACAATTCATCTTTGTATTTGTCGGCTAAGAGTTCCATCGATCTTGGTGACAAATTGGCCGCCTCCAAGAATACTTGCGCTTCAATAATTCAATCTGAAATCCTCGGGGGGGGGTTTTGGAATGTGATAACACTGGGCAGTATAGCCAGTACTATTATGACTTTTACCGTTGACAATGATATAATTTGAATAATTAAAATGCAGATTTATTCAGATTTTAAAATCTGTAATCTGTTCTAAGTAAAATCCAAAGTTCGACTTTAGACTTCGGGTGAGAACAACATCTTTGACGCCAGTTACGATTTTGGCGACAAGTTTAACAATGTTTCCCCTGGAATCAGTTGTGACGAACGGATGTAAACCGGTTTTCAATGCAATTCATATACGAATTGTTTGCCGTTGCTACAGTTTCCTGCAAAGTCTAGAAACCTTAAGGTGCGCAATTCAAGGTCACAGCAGAGACCGACCGCAGTCTTGCTATCTCGGACAGGTTATCTTATATACACGAGGTGTGTTCAGAAAGTAACGAGAATTTTAATTTTTTGAATAAAATATTTATTTATTCTTCTAAACTGATGTTGTCACCTTCAAAATAGAGGGGCCGCCTCAGTGGCCTACTTGATAGCGTACTGGGCTTTCACCCCAAGGACCCGGGTTAGATTCCCGGTCAGGACTTGCCATTTTCATACGCTATAAATCATCCCTGCATTAGCCTAAGTGTGCACAAAAGTTGGACGTTAAACATAAAAAAAGCCTTCAAAATAGTCCCCATTGGAGATTATGCACTTGTGCCAGCGCTTCTTCCAATCCTCGAAACACTTCTCAAACTCGATCTTTCAGATAGCCATTAGTTCTTTCAGCGATGCGCTTTTAATGTCATCTACGGCTGTAAAACGACGGCCCTTTAAGGTTCTCTTTATTTTTGGAAATAGGAAAAAGTCACATGGACACATGTCTCTCGAATATGGAGGCTCGGGCATCGTTACAGTACTGTTTTTGGCCAAAAATTCACGAACAAGCAATGAAGTGTGAGCTGGTGCATTATCGTGGTGTAAAAGCCATGAATTGTTTTTCCACAGATCCGAGCGTTTTTTTCGGATTGCTTCACACAAACGGCGTTGAACTTGTATGTAGTACTCCTTATTGACATTTTCATCTGGTGTCAGGAATTCATGATGCACTATGCCATTAATATCGAAGAACACAGTGAGCATAACCTTCACGTTCGACCGCACTTGTCGAGCCTTTTTCGGTCTTGGGAGAGCCAGAATGCCTCCACTGGGATGATTGAGCCTTAGTTTCGACGTCATATCCGTAAACCTGTTACAATATGTTTCAGTAATTCTGCGTCGTCGTTGACTTCATTTAGTGACTCCTGAGCAACTTCCATTCGCCGCTGATTTTGTTCAAAATTCAACAATTTTGGAACGAATTTTGCTGCCACGCGTTTCATACACAAAACATTGGAAACAATGTCATGATATGATCCAGTCGATATTCCAACATCATCAGCGACCGCTCTAATTGTGATTCGGCGATTGTTCATAACCATTTCTTTCACTTTTTCCACGTTTTCATCGGTCGTTGATGTGCTGGTGCGTCCAGGGCGTTCGTCATCTTCAACGTCTTCACGGCCTTCTTAGAAACGCTTATACCGCTCATAAACTCTTGTTTTACTCATAGCAGACTCACCATAGGCCTTTGTTAACATTTCACACACTTTGTTGCATTTTATTCCATTTTTTACGCAAAATTTGATACAAATTCTTAGATCATTTCTTTTGACAAACGAAAATCGCCGAACTCGTAAAAACACGTCTAACCTTAGTGGCTGTCACAAAGTCAACAACGAAACAGCTGAAAGTTTTATCATACTTCAACGGCATGTATACCAACGTAGTAAAAAAAATGTTTGCCAATAAGACTCTCCAAGCCCGCGAAATTTAAACATTCTCGTTACTTCATATATATATATATATATATATATATATATATATAATTATGTTTTTAATATTACGATTTCTAGTGTAGTTCTTACCTATATCATTTTTGAAGTGACTATTGAAGTGACTACTTCTTATCACGGGGTATGAGTCTATGTTTTGCACGGCGAGAAACATTCAGTTTGCCGTCACGGAACGCTCTAACACATCCATACGCGCACTCTAGTGAACATTATTATTCAAAACAGATTATTACAACATTATTATCACAAACATTATTATATTTTTGTTTATGGATTAATAAAATGTATTTTTGAGTGAAAATTTATATAGTCGCGGTTGACAAAACATGGGTTTAACCACTTGCTTTCGCGTCACGCTTGAATCTGTAATACATACCTCACAGCAGATATTGTTCTTATATATGTAGAATGGAATTGACTACTTCTGAACAGCTGATTTCGCAGAATACCATTTCAATTGAGGTTATGCTTATAGTTTTTGTAAATTTTAAAAAATGTGTATTTTCTAAATTTTGTGTAGTTCAATTATTTAATGTATATGACCTATACCAATTTTTGAATGCTAGAATCACAAATATTATATTTATTATTATACTTAGACAGTATAACTGTCAAAAGTAGGGTTATAAAGTGATTAATTATTGAAGCCCCTTTATAGCTTAAGTTCATTCATAGTTTGTGACAGTTTCAGTTAATTTTTAAGTTGTGTACCAACACACACAATGTCAGTGGAAATTCGCTCACCAGGTTGGCAACAGCTAACTGCTTAAACAAATTAACTAATTACAATATTTAATTGAATTTCAAGTTAATCTAGTTATACTAATTGCACAACTATTACGTTTATATGTACATTGTAATTACTTTTGAGTTGCATTATGGAGTTCCATAAGTAGGTTTATCCCTGCACAATTAAGGGTTAATAACGGATTTACTATGTAAATTATTCATTAGTTTTTGGTTTAATAATGTTAAATATAGGAAAACCTTAAAGTGAATCCTAATATGAAGCCAGTGTGGATTATTTTTTCTTTGATTCTTAACCAAAGATATAGAACAGAGATCTGTATAGCTTAGTCGTTAAGTTGGAATCGTTAAACTGGTCTTATCTGTTTAATGTCCAGAAAATTAAGGAAATTACAACGGTTTGAAATATATTTTAAAGTAGTTTAATTCAATTGAAGTGTTTAAATAAATACTCGAAATTAAGTATTATTTTTATTTGATTTAGGTCGGTGTTGGTGATTATGACACTGCATTTTTAATTTTAAAAATCAAAATGTTTCTGAATTGGTAACGGTAGTTGGAAAGTTATTCGTTTGTGGCCTAATTTCTTTAAATTAATAAAATGTTTTATGAGTTTTGAAAAGGTATTTACAAGTAAAATTAAAAACAATTCAGTTTTGAGGTAAAACTGAATTTTTGAGGGTAAAACTGAATTTTTGGGACTTTTTTGGGAATTCTGGTAATTTCTGCACCGTAACGCTTTATTTTGTGCCTGATATAAATAGCCAAAAATACAATAAAACTGCGGAAATAGCGAAAGTTAAAAAAAATAAAATATAAGTAAAAAACATAACCTCAAAATGTCTAGCGCGGAAGTAGATAGCGTGTTTTTATCCCTAATACGGTTAATTAAATGCATGCTATTAATAATGAAAAAATATATTTTTTATATAAATCAAAGCTAACTCTACTCGGTTGTTGAGTGTTTACTATTTCTACTAACTAGACTCGGTTATAATGTCATAACGCGCATGACTCGTCGATGACGTTGGCGTAGTAACTCAGCACGTGCTCCATACAAAGCAAAAAGCAATGACATCATAATATAGTTCTGTAAAAAAAGGCTTCAGATAATAACTTATCGTAAAAATGCAATCTTCCGCGGATGAATATTTTAATGCAATAACGCAGTACATAATAACACAAACACATTTGTTAAAACCATTACTTATAAAATATATTAACTCGTTGGTGACGTTGGCGTAGTAATTCAGCACGTGCTCCATACAAAGCAAAAAGCAATGACGTCACAATATAGTTCTGTAAAAAATGGCTTCAGATAATAACTTATCGTAATAAATGCAATCTTCAGCGGATGAATTTCTTAATGCAATAATGCAGTACATAATAACACAAACAAATTTGTTAAAACCATTACTTATAAAATATATTGACTCGTTGGTGACGTTGGCGTAGTAATTCAGCACGTGCTCCATACAAAGCAAAAAGCAATGACGTCACAATATAGTTCTGTAAAAAAATGGCTTCAAATAATAACTTATCGTAATAAATGCAATCTTCCACGGATGAATTTCTTAATGCAATAATGCAGTACATAACACAAACAAATTTGTTAAAACCATTACTTATAAAATATATTGACTCGTTGGTGACGTTGGCGTAGTAATTCAGCACGTGCTCCATACAAAGCAAAAAGCAATGACGTCACAATATAGTTCTGTAAAAAAATGGCTTCAGATAATAACTTATCGTAATAAATGCAATCTTCCGCGGATGAATTTCTTAATGCAATAACGCAGTACATAATAACACGAACAAATTTGTTAAAACCATTACTTATAAAATATATTGACTCGTTGGTGAAGTTGGCGTAGTAATTCAGTACGTGCTCCATACAAAGCAAAAAGCAATGACATCACAATATAGTTCTGTAAAAAAGGCTTCAGATAATAACTTATCGTAATAAATGCAATCTTCCGCGGATGAATATCTTAATGCAATAATGCAGTACATAATAACACAAACAAATTTGTTAAAACCGTTACTTTAATACAAGTCCCATAAACTCAGAAATACCAGTTTTGATAATGAAATTTGAATATATAACCGTTACACGCAGCTGTCTCGGTGACATGATGGAAGCGAATTTCAAACATTTTTGTTTCTCTTACAATCATTTGAAAATCTGATTTCATCACCGCATCAGCATTAAAAAGTTCATTTTTCAAATTACACTGGCAAAAGTTAAACCTAACCAAGTACTTGCAACTTGAATCTGAAATTTAAAATGCTAATTTATGTAGATTTTAAAAATTATCACTGATAAAATTATATTTTCAAACAAAAAATAAATGATTGTAATTTTGAAAGAACTATTTTCCTGCAAACGAACTTACAAGTTATTAAATAGATGTTTGTTATAAACTTGAATAAATGTGCATAAATTAGAATTGTTATTAAACTATCAAATTTCTGTGAAAAATTGAAAATTAATATTTTTGACCAACATTAGATTCATATTTAGGCTACACTTTAAAAGGAATCTTATGTGTTAACCGATGTAGAGTTTTAAGCTGATAATTGCGATAGTGAAATCGTATTTTCAAATATTCGCTAATTTGGTGATATGACAATTTGTTACTTTTTTCTAAATAGCTCCAAGCACGTCAACAATACAGATGCGTGCAACGATTATCTAAAAGTATATAAAGTAAATAACTACGGAAAAAAGGACAAAAATAAATTGAGTAGTCTGAAGGCGGAAGAATCCTTCAATCATTCACTTGTTGAAGTATAGCGTGGCGACACTTGGATATATCGATACATCGATTCAATTCTCGAGGGAAATGTCCCGCGCACTGCATGCATCCGGTGATTCTGTATGCATTGGATTGTTGTACGTACGTATATACACTAGTGCACTCATTTAAATAGAAATTGATTTTTAAAAGCTATTAAAAAGATATTTTATATAAATTTAGAAATTAATTTTCTTTAGTGCAAACATGTTTTCATCTTTTACAATAAATGTTGCAAAAACCTTGCACAAACTTTCTCATATTCTGTTTATTTAAAAAATTGTATTTATAAAAAATAACCAAATTTAATACATGACATTTTGCCTTTGTTTACATTTAAAAAGTTAAGAACTAATTTTTGTAAAATTTTATGAAAAACTGAAATAAAAATATTGTCACTGTCTGTAAATAAAGAACGGAAATATCTTCAAAACTCACTTTCGTTTCATTGTTCTGTCTCTTATTAAAACACAAATGGGAGGATATTCTCGAATTTTTGACACACTCTGTACATTTTTAGTTGTATTATACAGAATTTATTGTTTAGTCTGTACTTCCTATATAATTCATTGTTTTTATAATTTCTAAATTGTTTATTTTTGTTGTGTTTTTACACAAATCTTAAATTTAATACAGACACTACCCTATAATGATATTTTTTTAAATATCTTAGAGGCTTTTTTAAAATCATGCTAAATTAATTCAAACATAATGAAATAAATATTAAATTTTCTACAAAAATAATTCTCCTTTTACCTTTTGACGTCCTCTCCTACAATTGGCCGCCCTAAGCCAAAAACCCTACTGATTGTGAAACTTTATAGGTTTATAGGTTTTTATAAATATACAAAGCGGATGTCCTAAAACAACTAACTATTTTACAAATTCAATCTACGACTTACCGTTTCGACGCTAAAGGTTTTACTTGCTGATTAAATGTAGCTAAAACTCATTAATTATATAAAGTAATTAAGCAGAAAGACTAATAAACATTAAAATCCCGGAACACTCGGTCTACAAACAAAGCTAAGGATCATTAATTAAAATTTAGGCAGGAGTAATAACCCTTACCCCTCATCGCCCGCACTCCACCCTCTATCGGCTTCTGCAAAGTTCAGCTAATAGATTTTTGCAGCACTTTTGGAAGAAAGCAAAAAATGCACTGAAAATCCTTAGGAGTGCATTTTTTTAAAAAGAGCACATAAGAGTTAGGTAGAAAAGCCATTAATATCGAGTTAAAATCAAAAATTGAGTTTCCTTTGTAAAACCCAGACCCGGAACCTTGCACTGTGACATTTTTATATCTGTTGTGCCTCCATCCTTTATTCCTGAATTTCTAAAGTCCTAGTCTCTTCGTAAAATCAAGTATTTGAAAAAGATTCAAATTGAATAATTACGCCACATCTAACTGGACACTTCCCAGTCCATTGCGGTGCCGATTCGCTTCTAAGTTTTCTTTCGCTTGATCCTTATTGAGGAGATTTCGCTTCGCTTGGCCAGGTTTTTGTTGTAAGATGAGATTGTGATCGTTATATTTTATATTCTTACCCATGGGAACACCCACCAGCAGCTAGGGAGGTCCATACAGAGCATAGGTAAGACAAAGGTACACTGAGAGGTCAGCAGGTGTCACAGGGCTCCGTTTGATACACCATTAGGCCGGTGTCATTTACTCCATCAGCACGGGTGCTTCACGCTTTAGAGTTAGCTAAGCTATGTGTGTGTGTGTGTGACTTGAATAAATGAGTGAGAACAGTATGAGCTAGAGGTACGGTAGGATCGCTAAGCCCATCAGCTGCTCACTTCAGCTGCCTCTGCCGAAGATCTGGATCTAAAATAAAATGTACGTCATCTTTGAATCACTTTTTGCGTGACCGTTAATTATAATTTTTGAACAAATCATAAAATATATTAAAAAAACTTGAAAAATACGTACAAAAAATATATATGTTTGAGTGTGTTCAAATCATAAACAGTTCAAATTAAATTTTGTTCCGTTGAAAATACCAAAATGAACGTGACTGCGAACAGAAACCATTTTTATAGTCTTAGTGTTTACTTGAAAGTTCAATATGCTAATGTATGCCGACTTGTTTCAAACGTGAAGCAAATCTCCAAGTAACAGCTTGGACAAGTTTGTTCTTCATCGAAATCCATTCGACCGTTTTGTATTTTCTTTTTTCAATTTGAGAATGTAATATGCTAATTTTTGCTTATTTTATTTAAATGTGGTACAAAAATCGATTTTAGTAATGCCTTGGTCAAGTTTGTATTTCAGCATTGATCTGTGTTAACAGCTAAAAATGGTTATCATTGTAGTTAAATAAGTATTTAAAAATCATAACATTTTTATTTTCCGTTAGCAATTTTTCAAAAATCAAATTTCACTATTGTAGTTAGCGTTGAACTGTGCATTTTGAATTTTCAAATTCCAGTGGTCGTGGTTCATTTTTATATTTTCTATGTATTAGAGAATTTCCATTGCAAAAATGAATAAAATTTGGGCTTCCCATCGTAAAAGTATAAATAAGCGCCGATCCTGAAATCCAGATCAATTATTAGATAAAATAATATATATATATATATATATATATATATATATTCAGCCGCCAAATGCCTAGTTGATAGCGTGCTGAACTTTCACCCCAAGGAGCCGGGTTTGATTCTCGGCCAGGGCTTGGCATTTTCATACGCTATAAATCATCCCATCGTCTTTATTAGCCCAAGTGTGCACAATAGTCGGACGTTAAAACAAAAAAAAAATATATATATATATATAAAATCATATACATATATATATATATATATATATATATATGTGTGTGTGTGTGTGTGTGTGTGTGTGTGTGTGTGTGTAAATTTGATACAGAAATCGAATATGAAAATAGCTAGGACAAGTTTGTTAAAATTGGACAAATCCGCAAAATTAGTTCAACAGTTTCAAAATGGCTGTCATTTAAAAAAATTTTAAAACTTTTTTGTCTTACGTTTATTTTGAAAATCCGATTTTACCATTATAAAATTTGAGTTTACAAAATTCGTTTAAATTAAAAAATCAAGCATGACGCGGTCAGGGTTCGTTTTCTTTTCTCCGTGCAATTCGCAAGTTTAAAGTCTTGAGATGTTGTTTAAGATGCTCAAGTCATAATTTCAAATAGGAATACAAAAGAAAAATACTTTTGAAATTCGTTTCTATTAGGTGAACGAGACAGCTGTTTGTCAAGGTCATTTTAAAATATTAATACATGAAAATTTTAATGTTTATTGCGACATTAAAATCAGATTTTTCAAAAAAATATGATGAAAAATTACTGTTGGAAATTCGGTTTTATCAAACGAAAAGCAGCGAACCACGACTCTGTATTATTTGGAAAATTTGTCGAGTAATATTTTATGGTGGAGAACTAAAACCACTTGTTCCAGCCGGATGTGTACTTGACTTTATAATCTGATAAATTAAAAGCGAATATTGCTGTTATACCACCGCTATGCGGCTCCAGTATCTTACGTCTAGCGTTTCATTAAAGTACATTTAGAACATGAAAGTACTTCAAAGCACATTACATTAACAAATGTACTGCGCCTGATGTAATTACACCGACAAACACGTTTAATGGAAAAGCAAAACAACACAATTACCGCGTAATTACATCTTAGCTTACATAGTGTGTCGGCAAATTGTAATTTAAACTGCACACGAAAACAGTTTCTTCGAAGCTAAAATAAAGGAAAGTACTTTGAAGAATGTAAAACACTCACATATCTTATGACAAAAATAAACCAATAACAAAGGTCTTGGAGGTCTGTCAGTGCATAAAGCATTCCTAGCGCATAAAATGTGAGATTTTTTTATATAACTGTGAGTTTGAATGTCAAACTTAACCCTGCAAAAAATGTAATGGTTACAAAATTTTAAAAAAACTTTTCAAAATTTTGTATTTTATATCGTGTAAAAGTTGACGTCACAATAATTAAAGTGTTTTAATTTTCATAAAAATTAAGATGACGGCAACAAATTTTTATGAAATTATTTTTTGTAACCTCTTCTTTGAAATCAAGTTGTCGTCGTCATCTTGATTTTTACGAAAATTAAAACACTTTAATTATTGTGACGTCACCTTCTAAAGTTTTAAATATCTCTAATATATTTTTAATTTTAATATTTTGAAAATTAAAAATTAAATTTGGTAAAAAGGTGAATCTAACTCAAAACGTCTTAAGAAGGAAACTGGTTTTGTTATCCCTTGCTACTATTTTGAGTTTTCCTCAAAAAATGATTCATAAATAATTTCTCAAACAATAATGCCATTTTTAGAAATGATATATATGTGTTCATCTTCAAAATAACTCAACATCACTATAAAATTAAAATATCAAAATCATTGAAGCCATTTGACAAACTAAGTATTTATTTTGTATACAGCTGGTATTAAATATAGGCCTACACTATTAAATATATTGTTGTCTGATCGATAAATGTTTTAGATTAACACTGACTGATTTTCCAAGTAAGATTATATTGTATTTGGCAACATTTTCGAGCCGATTTTAAGAAATCGGATAGCTTAAACTTTCTTCACTGTAAAACAGAAACCTTAAGATAACGATACTGCTTACCTTACAAACACGTTGTTGTGATAAACAAATAAACGACTTAGATTGGCTTGCCCATTATTATCGAGTTATTAATGGAAAATGGAGTTTTTGGGCGGTCATGGTTAAAACCATATACTGTGAAATTTTCACCAATCAACCTCTAGAATATGTTTTAACTGTTTTTTTAATATATCGTCAAACAAATACGCAAGATCTGGGATCTGATAGAGTCAACTCCTCCACAAAGTAGTGGTGGGGCAGAATTCACCAAATTGTTAAAAAACTGTTTTTTTATAAACGACAAACAAACTGCTTTTTCAAACGGAAACAAGCAGTTTGATTTGGACTGGTTTATGGTTTGTTAAACAAGGAACGGACTGTTCTATCCGAACGTTGCCGCAAGCGTTAAAACTGTTTTCGTGCTGTTTGCCTGCTAACTGCTTTTCTTCAACCTGCTTTTATGCTTTTCCCCTTTATTTCAAAGTTGCTTGTTGCTTTTAGTGAAGTAAGAACTGTTTGGTCAATGTCAACGTTTATCTCTATTTGTTGCGAGTTGTAGTAACAACTTCTCACATTTTGTAGATACAGAGCCTAATTTTATTTAAACATATTTTTTTTATTTATTATTAATAAACTAAAAATATTCTAAATCGTTTGATTTTGGTAAATATGCAAAGGACTATTTAATTTTTAAGTAAAAAAAGAATGCTTCTATTATAAATTCATTGCATTTTGTAAATATATATTTTTTTTTGTGTTTAACGTCCGACTATTGTGCACACTTGGGCTAATGCAGACGATGAGATGATTTATAGCGTATGAAAATGCCAAGCCCTCGCCGGGAATCGAACCCGGGTCCTCGAGGTGAAAGCCTAGTACGCTATCAACTAGGCCACCGAGGCGGCCTTTTTTTTGTAAATATAAAATGGCATACATAATTATTACGTTTTGAGAATGTAATTTAATTATTACTACACGTGTAAGGATTATTTTTATCCTTTCTAAATGCTTTACACCCAAAAACAGTTAAGGACATGGTGGGAGTGGAAATGAAAAAGTAGTCTTAGAAAACTGAACTTATGTGCTTAATGTTTTAGCTGCTAATACAACTTCGAGTTTCAGTTTTCTAAACCTGTTTTTTTCCAACTGTTTTAAAAAGCAACTTTTTTCCTCAACAAACAGTTTGTTGACGTTTTGTAAAAATAGCAGAAACGCCCACCTCTACCACAAAGTTAAACTTAAGGGATTTGCTTACAATACAACTGCCTGTTTACTCTTCTTGTAGAATGAAAAAACAGCGTGCACAGGTCTTCACAATATTTGACTGAAGAAATAATTCTGTCAACGTGGTTTCGGAAAGCGAAAATTATGTTTTTATAACTGTTAGTATAGACCTGATAAAACTTGGCTAAGGAATAATGTTGTTCCCTTTTGTGCTCTTGTGCTTTGTGCTACAACGTGTTCACACTGTGGCAAGTCGGAATCTGTGAAATCCAACTCCACAATGCTAATATACACCGCAGACGCCAGAAGCAGTATGGCGTCATTTGTCTTGGAGATAATTCAACCACGTTGTATTTAATATAATTGAGTTAAATGAACTTCTAACATTTAAAAGATGTTTTTAAAAAACTGGATTATTTGAATAACCCGACCCGAGTACCCGTTGGGAGCTTTCAAAAAGCAGTTTTGATTTGGTCCAAATCAGCTTTGAATTATTCAATTAATTTATTGGATTTTTAAAAATTCTTTTTGTAAGAAAATGTTATATTTTTATATAAATAGGTTTCAGTAATAAATAATTAAATTATTATCGACGGCAACATATCCGGTAAATCTAATCAAAATGATTTGAAAGTTAAATAAATATATCTTGTATATACTTTGTACAAGAATCTTCTTTTATATTAAGTACGTAAGTAGTTTTAATAATAAATATTTTAATTATTAAGTAGCACTATATTGATACATACCCAACCTATCAAACAGAAATAGAATGTCTATAACTAAATATATCTTGCATATACTTTATATAAGACAGTAAATACTGATGTATGTTGAGTACAAAGCCGTACATTAATAATTACACCCGTATACTAAATACCAAGCCCGTCTAGTACAAAATTGTTAGGATGTTTCCAGTTAAACATATCTCGGACATGTAAGATTAAAGAGCATGTCTACGCTTGTGGCCCCCGAATGATTGTATACGTATTTACTTTTCTGTGTCATAATAAGAATTATTATTATCATTATCATTATAATTATCATTATCATCATCATTATCATTATCTTTTTTTTTTTTTTTTTTGTTTAACGTCCGACTATTGTGCACACTTGGGCTAATGCAGACGATGGGATGATTTATAGCGTATGAAAATGCCAAGCCCTCCGAACGTTGCCGCAAGCGCTAAAACTGTTTTCCTGCTGTTTGCCTGCTAACTGCTTTTCTTCTACCTGCTTTTATGCTTTTTCCCTTTATTCCAAAGTTGCTTGTTGCTTGTTGTGAAGTAAGAACTGTTTGGTCAATGTCAACGTTTATCTCTATTCTGTTGCTAGTTGTAGTAACAACCTCTCACATTTTGTAAATACAGAGCCTAATTTTATTTAAACATATTTTTTTTATTTATTATCAATCATTAATATTTTTAATCAACTAAAAATATTTTAAATCGTTTGCATTTTAGTAAATATGCAAAGGACTATTTAATTTTTAAGTAAAAAAAGAATGCTTCTATTATAAATTCATTGCATTTTGTAAATATATATATTTTTTTTGTGTTTAACGTCCGACTATTGTGCACACTTGGGCTAATGCATACGATGAGATGATTTATAGCGTATGAAAATGCCAAACCCTGGCCGGGAATCGAACCCGGGTCCTCAGGGTGAAAGCCTAGTACGCTGTCAACTAGGCCACCGAGGCGGCCTTTTTTTTTGTAAATATAAAATGGCGTACATAATCATTACGTTTTGATAATGTAATTTAATTATTACTACATTTGTAAGGATTATTTTTATCCTTTCTAAATGCTTTATACCCAAAAACAGTTAAGGACATGGTGGCAGTGGGAATGAAAAAGTAGTCTTAGAAAACTGAACGCATGTGCTTTATGTTTTAGCTGCTGATACAACTTTGAGTTTCAGTTTTTTTTCAACTGTTTTAAAAAACAGCTTTTTTCCTCAACAAACAGTTTGTTGACGTTTTGTAAAAATATCAGAAACGCCCACCTCTACCACAAAGTTAAACTTAAGGGATTTGCTTACAATACAACTGCCTGTTTACTCTTCTTGTAGAATGAAAAAACAGCGTGCACAGGTCTTCACAATATTTGACTGAAGAAATAATTCTGTCAACGTGGTTTCGGAAAGCGAAAATTATGTTTTTATAACTGTTAGTATAGATCTGATAAAACTTGGCTATGTAAGGAATAATGTTGTTTCTCCCTTTTGTGCTCTTGTGCTTTGTGCTACAACGTGTTCACATTGTGGCAAGTCGGAATCTGTGAAATCCAACTCCACAATGCTAATATACACCGCAGACGCCAGAAGCAGTATGGAGTCATTTGTCTTGGAGATAATTCAACCACGTTGTATTTAATATAATTGAGTTAAATGAACTTCTAACATTTAAGAGATGTCTTTAAAAAACTAGATTATTTGAACAACCAACGCTTCATTCGACCCGAGTACCCGTTGGAAGCTTTCAAAAAGCAGTTTTTATTTGGTCCAAATCAGCTTTGAATTATTCAATTAATTTATTCGATTTTTAAAAATTCTTTTTGTAAGAAAATGTTATATTTTTATATAAATAGGTTTCAGTAATAAATAATTAAATCATTATCGACAGCAACATACCCGGTAAATCTAATCAAAATGATTTGAAAGTTAAATAAATATATCTTATCTTCTTTTATATTAAGTACGTAAGTAGTTTTAATAATAAATATTTTAATTATTAAGTAGCACTATATTGATACATACCCAACCTATCAAACAGAAATAGAATGTCTATAACTAAATAGGCCTATATCTTGCATATACTTTATATAAGACAGTCAATACTGATGTATGTTGAGTACAAATCCTTACATTAATAATTACCCCCGTATACTAAATACCAAGCCCATATAGTACAAAATTGTTAGGATGTTTCCAGTTAAACATATCTCGGACATGTAAGATTAAAGAGCATGTCTACGCTTGTGGCCCCCGAATGATTGTATACGTATTTACTTTTCTGTGTCATAATAAGAATTATTATTATCATTATCATTATCATTATCATTATCATTATCATTATCATCATCATTATCATTATCTTTTTTTTTTTTTTTTGTTTAACGTCCGACTATTGTGCACACTTGGGCTAATGCAGACGATGGGATGATTTATAGCGTATGAAAATGCCAAGCCCTCGCCGGGAATCGAACCCGGATCCTCGGGGGGAAAGCCTAGTACGCTATCCACTAGGCCACCGAGGCGGCTCATTATCATTAACATTAACATTAACATTAACATTAACATTAACATTAACATTAACATTAACATTAACATTAACATTAACATTAACATTAACATTAACATTAACATTAACATTAACATTAACATTAACATTAACATTAACATTAACATTAACATTAACATTAACATTAACATTATCATTATCATTATCATTATCATTATCATTAACATTAACATTAACATTATCATTATCATTAACATTAACATTAACATTAACATTAACATTAACATTAACATTAACATTAACATTAACATTAACATTAACATTAACATTAACATTAACATTAACATTAACATTAACATTACCATTAACATTAACATTAACATTAACATTAACATTAACATTATCAATATCATTATCATTATCATTATCATTATCATTATCATTACCATTATCATTACCATTACCATTACCATTACCATTACCATTACCATTACCATGATCATTATCATTACCATGATCATTACCATTATCATTATCATTATCATTATCATTATCATTATCATTATCATTATCATTATCATTATCATTATCATTATCATTATCATTATCATTATCATTATCATTATCATTATCATTATTATCATTATCATTATCATCATTATCATTATCATTATTATTATTATTATTATTATTATTATTATTATTATTATTATTATTATTATTATTATTATTATTATTATTATTATTATTATTATTATTATTATTACTATTATTATTATTCCTTCCTTTATCTTGTAATTGTATTATTTTCTTTGATTTTTGTTCATTCCTTCCGCTGTATGACTTTCTCTAATCAATTGTGTAGCGCAATTTGAGTCGTTCTTTTCATATTTAAGTGAACTTAATGTGTTCATTACACCTGGTTGATCCACAGGATAAGTTACAATTAAAAATAGTATAACGATGTACATATTGTTTCTATAAAACGTAGGCGAGTCTTTCACTTTTATTGTATACTATAATACACAGCGGATTCATTTAACACAATCTAAGCATCTTTCCATTCTTCATTCTGCCAATCGTATTCGAATCGTTCATACAGCAAACTCCTAACTATAGGATCACGTGACTGTAAACCCTCTGTTTGTGTCTGCTGGCTACAGCTCTCCTTCTTACTTCCTATTATATAGTAGTGTACTCCACGGTCTCATTGATCACTTCATTCTTCATGTATCATGGAGCTTTGATTATGTTTTTAAAAACCTTAATTTTGGAAAGTTTGAAATTTGTTGATGTCAGTCCGTCTCGTACAATCCCAAAGCTGATGACCGTACAACCATGCATACCGGTAGCTGGTACATTTTTTGCATGTTTTATGTGTTATTTTTCTTTTTTAGCCTGAGCTTTCCATTTAAGTTTGGCGTTCAGCGTCATTCATTCCTAAATAAGAGCCTTGGCTTCGTTAACGTCCGACTATTGTGCACACTTGGGCTAATGCAAACGATGGGATGATTTATAGCGTATGAAAATGCCAAGCCCTGGCCGGGAATCGAACCCGGGTCCTCGGGGTACCTAGTACGAAAGCCTAGTACGCTATCAACTAGGCGTACATAAGGTATGATATTTAAATTAAGGGTTGTGGCTGTTACACCCACTTTCTTATAAATGAAACTGACGGATAGATTTCATTTCACTCATCAATTCGCCAGACCAAGACGCACAATTTGTTCAATGATGTACATGTGGCTTCCTCCGCGGTTTCTCCAACGGCCATCACAGCATTATAGTGAGCAATGTCACTATAATCTGAGGTACGTCTCCCGTGAGCAGGTATATGATTGGCCCAACGATACTTTTTTGGAAAACTTAGAAACTAACACTGTTGCCTGGAACAGCTAAACCATTCAAAACATTGTTTTCATTATGTCTCTGCTGCAAAGGCCACGAGCGACTAGACAAGGTCAACTATATGTCAACAGAGAGAAAAAATGTGCGTGTGAGAGGTCAAGTCCCCGCTCTCTCATCATAGCTCCTACCTTTTCCTTCTCTATCGCTGAGTAGTAACAGTTTGTAGACTCAGATTGGCAGACTGTGCCACTGTATTTTTAGAGGGAGTTGAAGGAAAATTTTCACACATATGCGTAAAAATTCTCGCGCATGCCTTTTACTAAGAGGCTGGACTATAGTTTTATTTTCTATCTACACTATGTTAACTTGGATTAACAAGTATTTTTTCCTTAAAAAATGTTTAATTTTAAAAAAATATTTCAAAAGAACCTAATATAACGTTTTGGAATTCCGGTTATATATAACCATATATAAACTACTATACATTTAATCTACTGTGTGGTCCCGCATAAGAAATAACGAGGGAAATAGTGTTTGTTTACGTAAGAGATAACGTGGGGGGAAACAGTGTTTGCTTAATCATTTCCTTTCTAATATGATTGATGTTTGTATACCCATTTGTAACATAAACATTCAGTGCCGCCATTTAACTGTGTCATATCACTTACAAATGTAAACTTGTGTAATGGTGGCTGCTGCAGTTAAATTTTATATTTAGTGCGTACATGATGATTGAGTTTAAGAAAATGCTATTTTTAATCGCCAGTTTAAGGAAGACGTGCTAAAAAACATTACATTCTTAATTTGAAGTGGTTGTAGATTAGTTAAATAAATCGAAAAATACGTAATATTACCTGAAAACTATTTCTATGTCTTATAGTTGTTTATCTAAATTTTTAAAAATCATAAAACTTTTATTTATGAAATAAGTTCTTGCTAACCTAACTAAACATAGCACGCGTGAACATTATGCATATGAAATGTTTTGGCTCGAATTTGGACTAAATAGTAGGTAGTGTGTTTCCAGAGAACAAAGGAATAAGCAAGGAAACTTGTTAATGGTTAGCTAGAATGTGTTATAGTAGCCAAATTGTTTGCGCTAAAAAAATTTATTCTTGGTCAGATGTCAACCGTTTCCTATCAAGAAATTCTGGTTCCAAGGTTATGATCTGAAGACGTCCCACTATTTTGGCAACATTTTTTTGGCATCCATTAATTTTCTCCCTGGTGGAAACTCGTAATGGATACACCAATAAATATCACAACAAATTCACTCGAAGAGAGGAATTATACTTATTCCATTAGTTCCGCACCAGAAGTTTAATGTCTTTTTAAGTTGCATTATCTAGCTGCATTTCGTTTTCGTACTTTCCTTTCAGTTACTTTTTATTCGAATTTTCGTCTGCCTGCCAACATTTGTATCCATTACATTTTCAACGTTTTTTCGTTTCATACCTATTTTCATTTTCATTATACAGGATGGGGCAGGGAAGTATCCCTACTTTTGAGATGGCGTTGTGTGTAGTGAGGATGTGTTGGAGGAGTGGGGGTAAGCTCGAATGACGCTGTGGCCATGGAATTTTCCGTTAGTACCGCCGTCAGTTGTAGACATGGCTTGGTCGAATGAGCAACGCGCTTTTGCAGTCGAAACGTATTTCTCTCAAAATAAGTCTATTGTTGCGGTGCAGCGTGCGCTGCGAACTCGTTATCGGATTCCTACCCGCAATGCTGTTCCTGACCGCAAATCCATTTTGTTGTGGGTGGAGAACTTCCGTGCATGTGGTAGTGTAGTGCGAAAGAGAGTTGGGGCTCAGAGGACCGTCCGAACTCCAGAAAATATTGACCGTGTCAGAAGATCGATCTTGCAGTCTCCTAAGCGTTCTGCTCGCAAGCACGCATCCAGCGTATTAGCGGGAAATAAATGCTTCGTGAAAATATTAACAAAGCAATTCACTTTAAAAGTAAATTAATGCACCAACAAGTTAACGTCCGAAACTAATGTAAATAATGATTTATAGCTTACATTACGTTCACCGGGTCGGGGTGAAAGCCTAGTAGCTATTATAGACGGCCAAACCAACGTTTAGAAACTGTAAATAATGCTTACACATAGGTAGACGAAGTTTCGTTTAAACTGTAACTGAGCCACATAGGTGTTTCACAGTGATAAGTTACATTTATCTTGGTCAAATTTAATGTCTCAGCAGTTCGTAGTAATTTAGTGACCTTAAAATTTAGTATGTGTTTATAAAATAAATTTAATTTGTCCCAGTAAATTAGTAAAGTTCAAAAATAACTCCATTAAATCCGTGGAAAATGTATTGAAACAACATACTAAATAGTGTAGGTTAGTACTTACTAACTAGTTTGCTTACGGTGTTTCGTAATTTCGCAACTTCTAACAAAGAAAATGTTGGTTTTGTTTAATACTTTGGCATTAATTTCATTTGCTGAGAAAAGTTTGTTGATCAACTCATAACCTCCCCAAACATGCTTCGAGTCAGGATGAACTTTTCAATTTAAGTTTTTGTTTATTTTGTCTTCAGTAATTAAGAATATTATTGTAACGAGCTAACGAGTAAACAATAAATTATAAAGTCAGTTATCTCTTTGCTTTTGACTAATTTACTGTTAATTTTTAATGTTTTTAGGCAGTGGTACATAACCTATAGAAAATATCAGGCATGATTAAATAATTACGCATCCCTAAAAAAATGGATTGTTTTAGAGGGCGATTAAACCTGTTTAAACTAAAGATCTTAAAAACTCTCTGTCTTTAAATTTTTTATATTTTTTGTGTATGTACGAGGTGTGTTCAGAAAGTAACGAGAATTTTTAAATTTCGCAGGCCTGGAGAGTCCGATTGTCAAACATTTTTTTATTATGTTGGTATACATGCCCTTGAAATATGATAAAACTTTCAGCTGTTTTCATTGTTGACTTTGTCTGCAACAGC
>CM040189.1:2862500-3065000 GCA_022606455.1 Callitettix versicolor | reverse complement strand
ATACGCGTACATAGACTGCAGAACTTGAGGGTAAAAAGCCCCAGTCCGTTGTCTGTAGCGGACTTGGAGGACTATTTAAAACAATAATGTTTAATTTATTTATTTTTTTAAAGAAAGTACCCTATCTTGTCTCTATCAAATAATTGTTACAATTTTTCACTTGCAAAGGTGTAAATAATTAGTTTTGTTCGAAATCGCGTCACATGCCGACTCGTATTATGTATAGAAGTGTATTGGATTATCTGTAAATAAAATCCGATGGAAAAATAATACAATAAAAAAGTTTGACGTTTCGCTGTTAAAAGCTTTTCGCCTTTTACCAGAGAGGGGGCGAAGCCCAAACTTTAGCTGTAAAGTTCAATACTCTTTAGCCTAGTTCATGCGTGTTTTTATTGCTTTTCTGGTACCCAAAGGCGTTTAACATAACGGAAGTAAATAAAATGCGTACCACATTTGCAGTTCCTGGAGTTTGCTTCACAAATCCATATAAATCTGAACCTAATGTTGTCGGGATGTTTAGAGTGTTGTACAAAAATATGATCAAATTCCCAAAACATTATTAATTATTGTTTTTCAGTGTTTATTAATTTACTTTTACTCAATAATAAAGTAGTGAGATCTATTTATATATAAAGGTAAAAATGCAACATGGCAGTAGGCCTATCATTATAAAATAAGTTGTAGTGAAGGCCGACTCAGATGATCCGGAACGATACATTAATGATATTTTTAAGGTTAAGTTAATTGTTTTACTTTCAATGGAACCAACATTATACATATAAACAGTAAACAAATATTCATAAATAACAAATTCACAACAAAACAAAAAATTTTCGCTAAATAAAATTGAAACTTATCCACAACAATTAACTATTAATAATACTTTTTATATTCTTCTTCTTTTCTGCTACGATTATTATCACTGTGTTCAGTATAATGATCTGCCTTCCCTAGCTTTGTCAATTCTACTTTCGTTGACGCTTTCCATCTTCAAAAACAATATACTTTAGTATAGATATAGTTTTTGAAGATGGAGGTTCTCCGAAACGCGTCAACGAAAGTAGAATTGACGAAGATAGGGAAGGCAGATCATTATACTGAACACAGTATTAATAATACTTCTAAATGATAAACGACCAGCTCTGCGGAAATTATTCACACAGAAGTACAGCCTTTATACATGTACAGGGTAGTTGTGTTTACCTACAACTGAAATCAATTCATACACACAGATACATTAGCAAACATATGGACTGTGATTTCACTAAAGTAAACACATATTGCATTAACCCAAACATACTCACGGTAGCCGCCTCGGTGCCCTAGTTTATAGCGTACTGGGCTTTCACCCCGAGGACCTGGGTTCGATTCCCGGCCAGGGCTTGGCATTTTCATATGCTATAAATCATCCCATCGTCTGCATTAGCCCAAGTGTGCACAATAGTCGGACGTTAAAAAAAAAAAAAAAAAACATACGAACATTTGAATAACTTCCACTCACACAAAATACTATTTTCCGAACTATCGTCGTAAAATTCGATTCGACATTATTTCTTAACATTAAACGTATTTTCGACTGTTTCGTACTCAAGGGGCAACATTTAATTTTGATTTTTGAAATGAATTATTGATATATTTCGCATTTACAGGCATTAAATTAAATGTTTTTTAAGCGCCCTTATCAATCCTTTGTCGACTTGCCTTGTGAGAACAAAACCCGGAAAAGAAAGTCTGCAAAAGACTTTCGGAGACTAATCATAAGTTTTAGTTGTAAATTACATGTATTTCCCCAGATGGATTTCAACCGTAAGTTAGTCTAAAATGAACCAATGGAAAACAAGCTTACCGCTATAATTATCTTTAAAACATGCATATTTCTTTACAAAAAAAATGTGTTGAAGAATTTTTTTTTTCCGGCGAAAAACCGTTCAGGTTATCATCGCCGTCACGAAAAATGAAAGTATATATATAAAAAAAATTAAACAAAATTTTACTTAAGAAAAAAGCAACAAAAACAACAACAACAAACTATAACAGTAAAAATACATTAAAAATTTAGATAACAGGTATAGATATATTACACTTAAGAACTAAATAACAATAAATAATGAATAAAATTTAATAACAATTCGTAAAACTATGCATAAACATAACAGAAATAAAGTTTTTAGATAAAATAAATAAATAATATAACACAAGAAATAACAACTATATAAATTAAATTTTATTTAAAACATTCAGACGATGAAGGAAGTCTAGAACCCGGTCAACGGCCGAGGCACTATCTCCCAACATCGTCTGCAAACAGTTGCTCAAATGTGTTGAAGAAACGACAGTTTTTCATCCAAATGTAAGCTGAGGTTTTAGTGCACTTGATGTATGCGACAACACAGCTGAATGACAACAGCCAAAACTAAGTGGAACTTCGAATTTAAATGAATTTGAGATGGAGAAGTTTAAAAATATTGCTTTGGATGTAATAAAAAAACCCTACTGTTAATCAACCCAAACCACAAGCTCAAGAAGTGCAAGCCATGCTGGATTTCTGTCTGTAACTGAATCTGTCAACAAATGTTGTTATAATGTCCTTGAATTGTCCGAAAACAAGTAAATAATATAAACTAAATTTAAAATTTCTTCAAAACTGTTTTTAAACGATTATTATTAAATTTTAAACAAAAGCAGGTCTTAAGACTTGAAGAATTTAAACAAAAGCAGGTCTTAAGACTTGAAGAGTTTAAACAAAAGCAGGTCTTAAGACTTGAAGAATTTAAACAAAACTATATTCCTTACAGATTTTTCTCACTGCCTACGTTTTCTGGTTTTTAACGCAAAAAAAAGGAATTTATGTAAAATACCCACGCTGTGTTTAAACACCGCTTTTCAGCTTCTTTTAAACAAACTGAATACAGGAAAATTTGTGCAGCGTTAACGCATAAATTAATTTATTTAAATAGAATCTTTGGAAAAGTGCGAAGTAAGTTTTTCCACGCTGAAAGAGAAACTTATGTAAAGCAAGATAATTTAAAACAAAAACAAAACAGCGTGAACATAACCTATAAATTACGGTAAGCGTTGGCCTGTGTTTGAACAGAAGCTAAAAGAAAATTAAGGAAACTCCTTCCAATGATTAATATTATCCGTAGCAGCCACTTTATATTCAAAACCAACATCATTAATTTGGCCGTTATCTTTCAGCCTTTACGTTTGAATATTTCTTTGCCCGGGCTACGGCCAGCTGTCACATACAATGCCCCGCATGTTTAATGATATCTCAAGGTCAGACCGACCCGTAGCGTAACGCTTAATATTTCATCCTTTATTGTCCTGCTCAATCCAGGTTCAGTGTTTTCAGACACGTTCACAGTGTATACAAAACATTTCACTTAAATAGCTGGCTCTTACAGAACATGTTTTACTCGGTACTGGCTGCAAGGAAGTCGAACTCGACGAGTGATTAGATTAAATTTAGTCAAATGTAGTTATGAAGCACCCAAACAAAACATTGTACAAGGCGTTAGTCCCACAAACCGGAAAAGTACGCTACAATGCACTTGGTAATATGAGGACTCATGAATATCTAACTTAACAATAGTAACTTTTTAACGAAATCGTCTTTAAGCGGACCTTGGTACTTTTGTATGAGGAACAATAGACATTTTCAATATTCTTGAAATTAATTTAAGTCTACCAGTGAGTTTTGTGGCTCGGTGTAACGAGAGGTTGCAGACTTTTAACATGTACCATGTTTCAGGGATGATTTTGATGTTGGATTTTGAGCGTCGCAGGTCTCAAATTAATTATAATTTCCCCCGAGATAGAACCGGGGATTTTGCGCGTTTGAGGAACACGCGATAACCACTACACTACGGAAAAACGAAGACGTGTGACCGATATAAGTATATGAAATGAATCGTTAAATTTTGGTAGTTATATTAAAAGATCAGTTGTTTTATATTAACTCGTAACGATCAGCTGATTTCATTGAACACCTGTAATAAGTTTCAGATTATGTTGTTGATTTTTTTTTAAGACGAAAAGCACATTGATGCTATTATCGCCTCCCTAAATGTAAGTGTGAGTGTAAAGTGTTAAAGTCGTAAGTGTAGTGTTGTAAGTGTAAGTGTGTGTTAGACTCGGGTACCGCGAGGGACGTCTAAATCCTCTCAATAGGTGCAGCTAGTCTGCACCCCCCTGCGGGGCATATGTTGTTAAAAACTATGTTAATTTGTCGTGTTTTCGAAAAAAATTACCGTAACTAAAACAAAAAAAGGAAGAGAAAACACGATACATGATTTTTATTTTTAGTTAAATAACAGATCTTTTTTATATTGAATATATATTTTTGTATAAAATTATGTATGTAAATAAGTCAGTAATAAATACTTAAATTATAATTATTATCAACACAAACCTGTTCAGAGCGTTTACAGTTAAATATATTTTGCATATTACGGGCCTATATAAATTGGTTCGTTAATAAATATTGAAATTGTTAACTAACGCCGTTATACAACATGCCCAGCCCAGCCAACACAATTATTAGAGCATACACAGTTGGATATATTGCACAAGATTGGTTTTTTATATTTGTAGTTCGTGTATATTTATAGTTCAATAGTTCAATTTGCGCGTGTGCAGTTCGTGACACCAGATCACTACTGTACTGGCACAAACGTCCATCCACACTCTTTAAAACAAGACTAAACATTTCTGACTATTTTAGCTCAAAAATTTTGTTTACATTTAAGTTTTGAACAGTATTTCTTTAGAAACTGCCTTTTCTGCCAAGATTGCCTACCTTTAATCGACATCGTTGTCACGTAAAAGAAATTGGAAAAGAGCAAAAAAATGTCGTAAAAAAGTAATATTTTTGAACAGAATTTACAATAATTACAAGTAAATGGGACTTTAAAATATGGCACAGTTATGCTACAACATCCTTTTTTGTATTTTCTTTAAACAATAAATTCAAGGGTTACAAAAAAATGTCTCAGTAGTGAAACTGACCGACAGAAGCGGAAACATAAATAAATGTAATCACATGGGTTCAATTGGTAATACTCTAACAGTTCTGAAGTCTGGGCTGGGCGTGCAGTTAAATGGCGTTGATTAAAAAAAATTACAAATCAATGAACTTATGTATATACATAATATTGAAGAACAATCTTGTACAAAGTATGTGCAAGATACTTTATCTAACTGTTAAAACTCTAACTGGGCTGGCATGCAGCATAAAAGTGTTAATAATAATTTAAATGTATTATTCATCTTATTTATATACATTAAAGTACAATGTGCAATATATATATATATATATATATAAACTTTAATAATTTTGCACTTGTCGGGCCGGGTATGTATTATAACGGCTTTAATTAAAATTTAAATACTTAATGGCGTTAATTATAATTAAAACGTTTATTGTTCAACTTATGCATATATATATATATATATATATATATATATATATATATATATATTTGCTGACAAAATTCAGCTAAGTGATATTTCATGTTTATCCGTCTCTCCAATAGAAAATTCTCGTGATGTTTCAACAAGAAAAATGTAAATACGTATTTAGCATGAGTTTTTTATCAATAAACCGTCACAAATTGACGGAAATTTTGCGTTGATTAACAAAAACACAAAAAACGTTTATTTCATCTCACTCAAATATAAAATAATCTCCCAAATAATTATATACGTTTATAACTGTAAACAGGTACAAATAATCACGGATATTTTCAATGTTTAATAAATAAAAGAATAACATCATTCAACTGCGATCTAGCTGTAAATGAGGCTCTCGAACAGCTGATTGTGAGACCATGGCTGAACACAAACATAGTGGTCTTAGTTGACTCCAAATCGTCTCTGCAGGCAATAGCCAATAATGATAATCCAAAAAGCAAAGTAATACAAAATATCAGACAGAATTACTAGATTGTAAGAAATATTGGCAATATCACAATGCAGTGGGTCCCTGCACACGTGGGATTGATGGAAAATGAAGCTGCGGATAATTTGGCGAAGAGAGGAACAAAAATTATTCAAAAGCCAGCAGGCTCCCTGCCATTACAAGCAGTTATAAGAAAACTAAAAACAGACTCACAACAAAAATTTGTTAGTGAAATGAAGAAAAACCTACAAGACAAAGCTTATGATCCGTTTAATACAAGACAAAGCTTATGATCGTTTATCTAGTTAAGGACAATAAGATGCTTCCACACAAAATAGCTGTAGCAAATTTCTGCCTGGAAACTGGTCACGGTTGTCTTGCCAAGCATCTCCATAGGATGAGACTAATAACCTCTGACAAGTGCAAGATTTGTTCAAAAGTGTGTATGTTATGGACAAGGATCACTTACTGATCTGCGAGGGCCTGGATAGAGGGAAGCAGGGACGAAGGGACTTTCCTGGATTGTATTGGGAGGCAAGATCCAAAATGGTATGAACCAAAAGGAGCCATTGGAAGAAGAAGAAGAAGTTATTTGGAGGACAATTTGTTTATGAGTAGCAGTCAATAATGACAATGTTTTGGTCTAAAATATAACACTGATCAAAATAATACGCAACCTCATTGTTTGTTACTCAAATGTAATAATTGAATTTATTTATTATAAATATTTTATAAATAGCAAATACAATATCACGATAAATAAAAGGAAAGTAATGTCTACAAATAAACACTTATACACAGACATTTATAAATAAGCAGTTCATCCTTTAGCACCAGACATTCAAACTGCTGACAGAAGAAGCTTTAAATTTCAACAATCATATAAAAAAGCTAAAAATACTCGTTCACAATTAATTAAAATACATATTTATATTCACATGCAAATCCTTCTAAAACTCTCTGCTACAAAGACAGTGTGTATTTTTACATTACATCAGTGATCACAATTTTATTTTTCCATTGGTGTTGGCGGCAGTTTTATCTTCTTCATGGACTTAAGCGTATTTTAAAAATTTAGTTTCACTAAAATTATCTGCAATTTAGAGCCGCTAAGTACAACTAATAGAGAATTTCAGATGTTACGAAACACAAACTATAGTTATGCTATTAAAACAACTTTTTTTTATTTTAAAATGATTTGATTAACCTGATATTTCATAATAATTTTATGCCAAAAGAAATATAAGATCGTTTAATATCGACTATTTCCCTACCGTAACATAGTTCATTTAAAACTTAAGCTAAGTATAAACGTAAGCAATGAGATCCTACAACATGTGTTAGCAGTTCGATCTATTTTGAGCAGACTTACTTTTATGACTGACTTTAAATATTATCAATAAGACATTGAATTTAATTAATATAACATAATGTCTACACAATAAGTTCGGAAACTTGTTTAACTTATCCAGTAAGCAGTGGTTATTTTGTGCAACAATGAGATACAAAAATACTGAATTAAAACAAGATTGTTAACACTCTGCAGATATTTTAATTTATTATCAATTAACGATAGACTGGACCTGAGGCCCAACTGCCATTTAACTAATATTCTTATATTAGGAAATTATAATGTATGAACTATTTTAGGCTTTAATAAATTAATAATGGAAATATTCGTAAACCATTATTTTATTGAGCAAGAATTGTAAATATGCAGTTATTAAATCTAACTTTTATCAGTAACATATTTTACACAAAATCTAGTCAGTATAAAAGGCTTGTGTATACTAACGTAAGTTTCTCTTTCACAAAACTTTTATTTTCTTGGTGTTGCTTTGCAGAGGGATAAAGGGGAAAACTACTGGTGGAGAGGGTGTAGCTTAGTCTGCTTTGTCAAGAGAAACTAGCAATTTTACATAGAGGGGTGTGAAACCAGCATGTTTTTAACACCAGTAATGTTTATTGATAAAAAAATTATGAAGCAAAAATACTTCCAAATTAAATACTTAGTGGCATATTCACATGTTCGGGAAATCATAAATGAATGATTGAATGACTTTCTAGGGTTATTGCTTCACATCGACCTTTGTAAATCTACTGATCCCCCTTCTCCAACCCTAATCTCTTCATAACGTCCAGGATTTGGAAAAGATTCAAGGTGGGCAACTCCCCCACATCTAATTGGTGACTTTCCAATTTCTTATTGAACTGTTTGTAGATGTTTGCTCTGCTAAATCCCTTTTAATCCCCCCTTACTCTTGATCCTAATCACGGAGGTTGTGTCCCATTTTGCTAACTTTTTATTGTTGTGAGTTCATGCTGATCAGTTTACATTTTTACTCACATTATTCCCACGAGTAATTAGGGAAACGTCCACCCATTCAGAGCCCCGCAAGCATGGGTAAGGCTAAAGTAAACTGGGAGGTTACCAGGTATCCCAGAGCTCTATTTGATACACTTTTAGACCACTCCATCAGCACGGGTCACTTTACACTTTAAAGTTAGTCAGGTTATGTAATGAATGTGCTTGTGTGTGTATGTGTACTGTGTAGATGAATGAGAACAGTATGAGCTAGAGGTACGGTGGGATCACTAAACCCATCAGCTGCTCACTTCAGCTGCCTCCGCCGGATAGGAAATATCTGCTTTAACAATATATACGTTACAATAGGTGCATTTTACAAACAAGCTTGAGAAGCCAGCCTATCCGCAGAGTGTCAGTGCTACTTAATATTTGTGTTTATTTTGTAAGCATAGATGAGTAACAAGAAGGTGCAGAGCTTAACGTGCCACAGTAAAACATTAGTAAGATATAAAACGATTTGGAAAGAAATGGCAAAATATGTGTTATATGTTTAAGTAATAACTCAACATTTGGCCTTACAATAGCACACTTCTTCCAACTGCAACTGCTTTACAATTTACCAGTCAAATATTCCTTTTTTCTCATGAAAAACTCACTTTTCAAAATCTCAGAAGTATTTGTAATCCAGGACAGCCTGTAATTGCAGTTTGGAGAGTTACAAAGGTGTACCACATATAAAAAATGAAATTATGACTTCTTACGCGCATGAGAAAACAGGTCATTAGAATTTTCCCTCACTAACACTGACAAAGCCAGTCTGGTACTTCGCGGAGTCATCCCCACACTAAACGACAGAGATCAATAATTCTGTTTGATGTTAAAATTATTATGTACTTGATTATTTGTACAGCTGAGGAAAATTTAACAAAGTTCACACTGAAAAAATCAATATATAAGTTAAAGAGAACGTATCAGTTGAATTGTGTAGATAATGCTAACAGTTTTATTGTCACAGAGATGCACACTTCTCATTACGAGTTCAAATTGTAACCATGACATATCATTACACTTTCTACTATATAAAACACACTGCTTACTGTATCAATACTATTCAACAAAATCTACAAAACTTTTGTTTTTACAAACCACAAAAACTCAACGCCACTTAAATCAAAATTAAAAAAAAAGAAAAATTAGCCATATAATCCAAACATGTTTTATACAATTTTAACTTGCATTCTATATACAAAAAAGACAAAATATTAAGATCGCTACAAAATAATACTGCACTGGATCCGATTAAAAATGAGCAAAACGTCTTAAAACTAGAGAGATAATTACAAACTATTTAAATTATAACTAACTGCGATTTCATGGTACTTTATTGTCATGCATGCTTTTTAGAATTTTTTTCATAATGCTTAATTTCATTGTATAGCTATTCAATATTTTTTTAATCATAATTACAAATACTGATCGTTATTATAAAAAAAGCCATGCTATTGTTGAAAATTTGACGAAAAAAATCAACGCTACGCAAAGTTTTATAAAAAGACAACTGATAACTTTAACTATAAAACAGTTCTTTTTCTATAATCGACAAAAAATACTTTCGCTAAATTATAGTCTGAGCAATTTATATATTTCAAAAAAGTTCTACTGCATTTATCTAAAATTGTATCATACTTAAAGTTATTCAGTTTAATTTTGCTACTTCACATAAAGATACAAAGTCCAAAAAGCTTTAAATACTGTTAATAATTTTGTACGTTAATTTTGAGCATTTTTATATTTTAAGGTGTTATGCAGTGTAAACATAAATAATCAGTATTAATGTATACAATTATTGATCGCTAATACAAACTTTAAATACAACATAATTTTTTGTACACCATTACGAGATCACAAATTGTATGACTAATTTCAATTAGCACAAGGTGTGACTTTAAAATATTCAGGAAAATTTTTTATCATTTTCAATTTATGGTAACACTATAAAACGTATTTAATTTTAGGCGCTTATTTTGGTAATTCAAAAGATAAGGTTAAATTTTAGGAGCTTAAAGGTACAAATGAATAAATTTTATTCATTTTGATACAATTAAGTATTACATGTGTATTTTTAAGTAGTAAATAATTATATTTCTGTCTACTTTACCCTCGATAAGCAGTGTTAAACTAGATATTAGTTGCTAAATGATTATTAAAGCCCAAAGGTGGCTTTGAAATCAAATACGGCCAAATATGTTGGTCCGTCCAACTCTTATAGTAGAACTATTTATTGTAACTTCCTTTATCATTCCAACAAAATTCCATGAATCTCTGCAGCGGTGCATGAAATGAGGCACTTCCTCTATCTTCTACCCTTGTGTTCTTTATTTCATTATGCTAACCAATCATTTGAAATAACACCAAAATAGACTGACCATTTTAGACAAATGTTTTATATTATTTTGGGGCAAAATAATATTGAAACACCTAAAAATAAATAGGGGAATGATCTAAAGAAATACACGAAATCAATTATAAGTTTGATCAATTATAAGAATACATTCATTATATATAACCTGATTTTTAAAAACAAAATGTGTGGAAAAAGTTATGGCCTAAGCGGTAATTTACATTTCTACAATTAATGTTAGTTACAGGAATAATTAGTCTGGAATAGCCTGCTGGAGTATTTTTGTGTACAATTTACCTACCAACATTTATCAAAAAAGCAACTTCAGAGTAAAATTTATATTTATATAGAATGAACACAAATCTAAAAATAATTTTAAAACATCATGTCCTCTTATCAGAAGACTAACACAGATTGGAGCAATTAGATTCGATACAAAACTGACTCAGGCAACAGTCGCGGATCAAATTCGTAACGTTCAATAAACTTGTGATTAGTATGATATAACTTAATGACATTAATTTTGGGAATTTTGTCGAGATAATTTTTTTGTACAAAATATTAAACCTATGTACACTTCAATAACCACACAAATAATCAGAGATTATTCATATTATTAGAGTGAATATTGACAGACTTAACGTTAATAAAATATGCTTATTTTAAAGTCACACCTTATTCACTATTCACCCACAGTAAACAGGAAAGGATAATGAGAAGAATATGACCAACTCTTCTACAGTACATACCGTTAACATAAACATTCATCAAACTTTAACATGTGTAGGAGTCGGCTACCAAAAAATAGTGTTTTATATCATCAGGGTTTCAATTTTTTCCTTAAATTTACCTACCAGACAATACTACCTAATTCCTTAGAGTCTGTTCTCGTCATAAGCGAAAACTTAAAAAATTCATGTATGGTAAAATTAACTGCTAACCTATGGAATTAAACAGACATGCACAATACTGGAATGTAATTTAATTACTTCACTTATAAACACGTTTACATTAAAGAAATGGATCATAACAAAATCAAATTTCTTAAAATATGTCTTACACAAAATAACATGTTTTCAAATAAAGAACTGCTCCTTAGTAATAGTGACTTACTGTTTTAAATAACAATGCTTGACTTTGATAAAACAGTTTTAAAATTATTACAAATTTCAATTATTAAATATTAGGCGAATAACAATAATAAAACTTAAATGTCTAAAAAAAAATTAATACACTATGTGAATGATTTGGTTTTATTTAAGGTATCTACACTAGTACATTTAAAACTTATGTTGTTTTTTTCTCAGTATGATGCAGAATTTTTTTTTCAACGTTCTGAATGTTTAAAAGTATGCTAATAATCGCAGTACATAAACAAATTACAAGCTAACCTGCGAATATTTGGTCCCAAAATGTGAAATGCAAACTTTGTCCAGTCAAAACTGATGTGGATACGTAATAAATATGCTGACTGAAATAGCGAATAAAACAAAGTTACCTCGCAATTGTACATAATTTAAAAAAAAAGTATTTTATTGGAATGTAAAATATACATAGATCTAGCAAATATATTATTAGTAAAATATGTTTTATGTGCGTTAAAATACGTTTTTGCATTTGAATAGTTTATAGTAGTAATTATTGTAATATTATAATATAAATACATGTTTTTTAGAATATTTTATTCTTGCTGATTGAATAATGCTTTGATACAACATGCGTTTATTGTGAAATAAATATTTTAACTTTATTCAAGGAAAAAACTTTTAATTTGAAAGATTTAACTTATAGAATATCATGAACAGAAATTGTGTCTGTAACAAGTCTTGTATGTGTTCACAAAATTTATCTGTTCCAAACTTTTATTTGACTTTTTTTCATCTGCCCATAATTTTTTTAAAAGTTTTTCTGGCCACTTTGCACTGAGTTAGATTTGTCATTCGATAAGCTTTAACTAACTTGCTACTGGATATATTTTTACTACCCTTCCCACGCCTTTTTTTTTTTTAAATGTGTAAGGTCACAACTACTTGGTCACTCAAGACATGTGGTACAAAAGTTCTTGTATTTTAACTCTTGGTATGTCAAGAAAACGCAAAGTAGCTCAATTATTAGCACTCGATATTGTTCAGTGTTATCAGTCATTATAAGTTGAGCCAAGGTCACTGCAGTTAGGTCTATCTGTGCTGAATGACTTGCTTGTTGCGATTGCGAGTATTGCTTTATCAGGAAAGAAGAATCTTTGAATGTGTTTTCATATTACCATTTTTTAATACCATGGTCGAAACAGTGTCCAATTTGTAATAAGTGTATAACATTCAAGGAAAAAACCAGTTTTATGTACATTAAAAAAATTGAAAGGAAAGTGAAAAATAATGCAGACAAATTTTGTTTCAACAAAGAGGTTTTTTTTAAACAATCACTTAACAAGACAAAAAATTTGCAGGTCAAAGATTTATTGGTTAACAATGAAAGTCCTTCACAGGACTTAATTTGATAGGACTGGGTGTTTGTATCTTTCTGACGTGCATTTTTGCCGTTCAACAAATATCGGTTGCATAAATAAGGTGGGAAAATAATGAAAATAAACAAGGCCAAGATTTGTTACAGAAAATATAATAGAGACCAGATAATTTCTTGGGGGTGACTTCTAGAGCCACGAATTTACAACCAAGGTTGTGAGCCCTGGAGGTTCTTCTCAGCCGCCCTAACCTAGAGAACAGACGCTTACCAAAGACACATACAACAATACAACAGAAGTCCCTCTCCTGGAATACAAAGATAAGGCATTATCATAGGGTAATTAAACCAGAAGCCTTATATGCGGCTGAAACATTCTCTCACAACCCAGGGCCCACTTGAAAGGCTGGAGATCAAAGAAAGAAAGATATGAAAAATCTTACGCCTCAAATTCCGTAACAACCAATTACTCCACATCATGAATGGAACTCTTTACCAAAAAACTGAAACACTATCAGACACAGTAAGAAAAAGGAGAATTGATTTTTATGGGCACATCCTCCGAATGGACAAAGATAGACTAACCAAAAGAATATTTGACTACTTTCACAATAAAAGAGCCAAACCACTTTGGTTTAGAGAAACGGAGAAAGACATAAAGGAACTACAGATCACAGACACTATGCTCATGGACAAAACAGCCAAAACAATGACCAAGGACAAGAAACAACGGTTCCAAGGCAAAGTCAAATCCAAGCGAACGATCCAAATCTCTGACGAAGAAAGAAAAGCAAGATCACAACGAATGAAGCAATGACTGGGCTACGAGGAAGGCACAGAACATTAAAAAGTGATTGATTTAGTGTACCCCAAAGTTGGGTGAAACAAATAAAGAAGAGACCAGATACTTGAAAGGAATTACATTTTTGAAATCTTGATGTTTGTTCCAACTGTCATCAAACAAGAGACGTGGAATATTACCAACCATTATAAAACAGCATATTTTTCCAACTAATGAGACAGTTGGAAATCGTACAAATGCTTACAGTTTGAAGGATTCATACACTGCAATCCTTCAATCAATCAGTGCAATTTTGTCGACCCCAACAGCAACACACACATGTAAAATATAGAAATAATGCGGCTATATATGTGTGTGCAAGTCCCACGGTATGGTCACTAGAACCATTATCTCAACGGCAGTCTTGCTGAGTTTCTGTTCTGTCTCAATTTTAATGTCAAGAAACAAATTCATTGTTTTTTTTTAAATTATTAGCAAACAGTTCAGCGGAAAGACAAGTCCACAATGCAACAAAGCCTAAACCGAATGCAGAACATTCTAAATTTTAGGGGTATGCTTGTTACAGAAGGCTTACTTTTGTCTGAATATATTTCTTTTCTGATACTTTTCGCATTATTATTATAACTTAACATTACATTAAAAGGCATATAATAACATTACAGTAAAAACATCATGAGTGACCCAATACTTGTATACAATTACCACGGTATAACTCCTAGTTCTAAAAAAAAGCTGGAAGATGGATTTTAATGTTTGTATAAAAAACGTTACAAAATTCGAGACCTAAGTCTGACTTTTTAATCATCCGGCTTTATTTTAAATTGCAGAATCATGCACACGTTTGATTCGGTTAAAATAAAGTTACAAGAAATAAATCTTAGAAGAAAATATCGTATTGAGTATTATTAAAGTAAGCTAAGTGCATTAAACTACTGTACATTGTTAGAGTGTTTATTTCCTTATTCGATTTTAATAACCTGTAAATATAATGTGTTAGTTAGTTAGTTACTATAAGACAGTGGTTTTCCTTCATTATTTCACTGTTTTGCCACAAGAGGACGTTCTGAAATGGCCTGCAAAATTCAACATGAGCTTTCAGTTGGTATATCCATTCTGAGATTTCTCTAGCAATTTAAAATTTTTGTCTTTAAGACGGCTTGAACGATATACACAAAAAACCTGTATGGGGTTCATATTACCCAAAACATTTGGTTGAGATAAGAACTACCAACCAAACTGGCTGAAGAGTTTATATATATATATATATATATATATATATATATATATATATATATATATATAATAAATTTAAAAGATTACAGCCTAAACTTTTCTCTCAAATCGTACTATCTTCAAGAAAGATATAATTAATATTGTATAAACTTTCCCTCATTCAATTTATATTTAAAAAAAAAATCCATGTGTATTGTAACTATATGGTTGATGGTAAAACAACGAAACCACACAATATATAAATTCACAATCTTTACATTGCATTAATTCATTGTCTGCATGTATTTGCAATACAACAATATACAATGAATCCATCTACTTTGAAAACCACTTTCTTATCAGGTAAATAAATACTGAATTCTTAAGATTTGTAAATGTAAAGTTTATATAATTAATTTAAATTACAAACAGAAGTTAATTAACTGTGTACACCAGACAAAGCGGTGGAAAACAGAAGTTTGCATGATATATTTTAACATAAATACAATAAAACGAAATCAAGAAATATTTTCTAAAGATTAAATCTTACTTACCAGAGAGTAAGAAACGTATTAGATTTCTCTCAGAGAATTAAATACACTTTAATAAAATATTATTTGTACCGAACAGTGGACTATTTTCAAATTAAAAATTCTTCAACTGATTTCTTGACACAAACAATATTTCTAGTTTTTCAGTAGGTTCGATATATTTGTGACAGATTAATGACGAGGCAGAGCAACCGAGATTAAAAATAAAAGATTTAAAAAATACCATTCAATTAACTTTATTTCATAGAAATATTTTTATTCCGCAGATATATCTTTTAAATAAGATGCTAGTCACTGTAATGAGTACAGCAAGACATAGACAACAGTGCAGTGTATGTGTAAACCATATTATGCAATGAAGAACACTCATCACTTTGTGCTATTTTTTATTCACTTTACTTATTGGAAAAAAAATCATTAACAAAAGCAATGAAAATAATGAATTTTAATTTGAAACACTTACAATTATTGTAAATTATTGAATTAAATTGTACACCACAATAATGTAACTTAAATTTTATAAAATTCTTACAATGAAAACTCTGTAAACACTGAACATACTTCAATCCGTTTCGAAAAAAACTGTGTCAAGAAGTCAGCAAAAAAAATATTGCTAAAATACAATATCCTGAATTCAAATAACTTTCTTGCCTATCTTTTTACCATATTGTCTTTACAAGTTGATATGTCTAACACTAAAACCAAAAGAAAAGCATACTTAGTATGTGGTTAGTTTGCTTACAAAGTACTGGTAATAAATAAATAGCAAATATAAAAATGAATCGATTAAAGCTACATAAAAGAAATTGTAAACGTTCGTGCTGAAAACATCCTTCATCTCGTACAAGTTTTAGAACTATTTGAAAGAATGGCACATACGCATTGTGTATATTCGTATAAAAAAAAAGGTAACATAAGAACAACAAAAATCTTGCATAACCAGCGACATAAAAAATTATGTCAATAAAAGAATTGCATTTTATGTGTAATGCAATGCAAATAAAATATACATTTTAGTTGGCGAACGCTAGATCCATGAGATTTGGCGCAGGCTAATATATCAATGTACGGGTCTTATGGTTGTGTATTTCTCGGCAACTGTTCTGTTTATTCATCCTATAGCAAAACAAAATTTGTTATTACTGAGAAAAATATTGTACGCACTTTATAAATACTTATATATCTAAGATGAATACACACTATTACCACACAATATTAATGGAACGGAAAAACAGTTTTAAGTAAGTTACTAGTAACAAAAGTCATGTACAAGGCATTGTGATGTTATTATATCCATTGCGTGTAATGCAATGCAAATAAAATATACATTTTAGTTGGCGAGCGCTAGATCCACGAGATTTGGCGCAGGCTAATATATCAATGTCACAGGTCTTATGGCTGTGTATTTCTTGGCAACTGTTCTGTTTATTCATCCTATAGCAAAACAAAATTTGTTATTACTGAGAAAAATATTGTACACACTTTATAAATACTTATATATCTAAGATGAAGTCACACTATTACCACACAATATTAATGGAACGGAAAAACAGTTTTAAGTAAGTTACTAGTAACAAAAGTCATGTACAAGGCATTGTGATGTTATTATATCCATTGCGTGTAATGCAATGCAAATAAAATATACATTTTAGTTGGCGAACGCTAGATCCACGAGATTTGGCGCAGGCTAATATATCAATGTACGGGTCTTATGGCTGTGTATTTCTTGGCAACTGTTCTGTTTATTCATCCTATAGCAAAACAAAATTTGTTATTACTGAGAAAAATATTGTACGCACTTTATAAATACTTATATATCTAAGATGAAGTCACACTATTACCACACAATATTAATGGAACGGAAAAACAGTTTTAAGTAAGTTACTAGTAACAAAAGTCATGTACAAGGCATTGTGATGTTATTATATCCATTGCGTGTAATGCAATGCAAATAAAATATACATTTTAGTTGGCGAACGCTAGATCCACGAGATTTGGCGCAGGCTAATATATCAATGTACGGGTCTTATGGCTGAGTATTTCTCGGCAACTGTTCTGTTTATTCATCCTATAGCAAAACAAAATTTGTTATTACTGAGAAAAATATTGTACGCACTTTATAAATACTTATATATCTAAGATGAAGTCACAATATTAATGGAACGGAAAAACAGTTTTAAGTAAGTTACTAGTAACAAAAGTCATGTACAAGGCATTGTGATGTTATTATATCCATTGCATAGGTCTTTTACTCTTAAAAAAATGTTTATTTATGTAAAAATTGTATACGATAAATTGTAATGAACAACTCTTCTTTCGTTGATGCGTTTCGGAGAACCTCCATCTTCAAAAACTATTTCTACACTCTGAAATAGTATAGAATTTCTATTTGAGTATAGAAATAATTTTTGAAGATGGAGGTTCTCCGAAATGCGTCAAAGAAAGAAGAATTGACGAAGCTAGGGAAGGCAGATTATTATACTGAACATAGTGACAATAATCCTAGCAAAAAAGAATATAAAAAGAATTGTAATGAACAATTTTATCAATTAAGTACATTTTTTTAACTTTACTTTTAAATGAAAACCTGTATCCTAATATATTTTTGAACCATTAATATTAAGGCATCGTTCAACCAGTTTTTGAATTCCATCCTCATAGAAATCAGCGGCCCGATTTGATAACCACTGCAACTGCAACCATTTTGGCCTCTTCATCACTGTCGGAGAACTGACCGCTTAGATATTCTTTATATGCAGGAATATGTATATGTAAAAACACATTCCCCTTATATAAGAGTTCCGGGAAGGTAGTGTACTCTGGGTGCTAGATCGGACTGTACAGAGGCGATCAAGTTGTTCCCAGTCAAATAAAGAGGTGCGATCTTAAGTTTGATTAGCCAAGTGTAGCAAAACAATCCCTTTGTACAGCATGCCGTTTCTTTTGGATTGACACAATTTAGTCAAGGCCTCACAATATGGACCTTAAACAGAATAAATTAGGAAAGCAGCACACATATAAATGTAACGCTCAGGATATTTGAGAAGATTTAAGAAAAAGCCATGCTTACATATTATATTTCAAACTAACTGTGTTTGTTTATAAACATAAAGTACAAACAAAATTGTATACAATAAAAACAAATCACTCATTGTCCATGTTGAAGGTCCACAAGTGATAAATTAACAGGAAGATTTGTAGCTGTTGAATTGCACATGATAAACAAATATCAGAGTGAGTACATTCCAGGAAAATAAACAAGGCCTATTAGTCATAACTCAACTAACATTCGGCATTGAAGGGTTAATCGGCCCAAAATGACCAGCTGATGCTGGCCTGCCTGTTATCCAGCTGGTTATTATTCTATTGAGTTTGTTACATAACTGTCAATCCCCAATAACAGACTAAGTTTAACACCATTTTGGTTCAACAGCCTGTTGCTGTCAAGTTGAATATTAGCCTATGTTACACTCATGTTTTAAATTACCTCAATACTGTGCAGGTACAAATTAATTCGTATGGTTCAAATTTCTAATACCTAATGTTCTCGGAAAGGTGTAATAGCTTAGAGATATATTAACTTAGAGATTCGTTTTTCCTTCGACAGTACTGTGTTATAAGTTAGAGATCAACCTGTGTAATAAGATAGAGGTTCCGTACTGTGTATTAACTTAGAGACTACAGTGCCGTCAAGTGTGTTGCACTGTGTGTATATGTTGCCAACGCCGCTTAGTTATAGAAAGATATATTATTAAAATATAAAGTTCATTTGGATAGGTTTTGTTCTTAAAGGCTTATGTGCAAAGCTGTAAATATATACTAATTTACATATGTAGTAGTAATAGTAATAGAAACAATAATATAAAAATATTGTTTGAAGGCTGCTTTATTCAAACCATATCCGAATTGAATTAAGAAAACAGCCCTAAATTAATGAATTCATATAAATTTATGTTGTTTTTTTTCGATAAAACACCAATATTTCTATTTTTCTATACAGATAATTGTCAAAAATAAACATTTAGATATGTTGTTGATCATAGTATTGACAATATATTCAACTGTAAACTGTAAAGATACTGAAGCGCCTGCAAGCAGGGCGTCGGCAACATATACACACGGTGCAACACACTTGACGGAACTGTAGTCTCTAAGTTAATACACAGTACAGAACCTCTATCTTATTACACAGGCTGATCTCTAATTTATAACATGGTACCATCGAAGGAAAAATGATTCTCTAAGTTAATAAATCTCTAAGCTATTACACATCCCCTTATGTTCTCATTTATTAAAATCATTAAATAATTTATTTTCAATTACAGAAACACATTAGGTACAATCAATTAAGTCAAAGTAACCCAACTATCACCAACTTTTTGGACTACTCCGAGGACACTGTTAACCATCAAATTCTTTTATCTAAACTGCTTAACGTGAGAATAAGAGGAGCCTGCCCAAAGCTCATGAAAATTACTTTACAGACTGACTTCAAATTGTCAAAGTCAGCCTATTATTTTTAATGTTGTAGTTCCTCAAGGATCAATCTTGGGATCACTTTTGTTCATACTTTATATCAATGAACTGTTTGTTGTTAATAGAAGATTTGATGGCATATGCTGATGGCACTGTTGAACATGGTCTGAATGTGCACTTTTGATATCTACTAAGCTTGTCATGATTTATTCCTGGCTTTACCAAAATAACTGTATACTTAATTTTGATAAATCCGTTTTTATTACTTTTGGAAATTATGTGGATTCTGTACCTGCTAGTGTGGATAAATGTCAATGTACTCTAAAAAGAGTCACTAGTTAATGGGATGTGCATATTAACAACGCAGTAAATAAAAATATACTATAAAAAAAACAGTTATTGCAATCACACTATGGACTCTTTCACAGCATTGCTGTTTATGGAATAATTGGCTGGGGTGGATTTTATGATGCAGTTTTGAATCCATTGGCAAGATTGCAAAAACGTCTTCTTAAAATAACAGGAATATCTGATCAAGATGATAATAAGCCGCTTGACATTAGACAAGCTTTTGTAGTGAACTCTATTATATATTTATATAATAAACTAAAGTCAAAATATAATGAAAATTCAATTAATACTTGGTTTAGAAGCCTTGTGTTACCTAGGATATCATTTGACAATCGGTAAAAGAAGCTATTTGTGTATTATTCTATAAAGTACTTTAATGAACTACCTAATAGTGTGAAAAATCTAAGTGTGAGTAAAAAAAAACACTAAAAAAATCAATCGAACAACAAATTAAAAATAGTATTGTGTTATAACAATTTTTCCTTAAAATTGAATTAAAAATTATATAAATAATTTAATTTACAATATTGTAAACCATCTTATTAAGTTTGTATTTTTAAAAAAGAATTTAATACAAATAGTTTAAATAATAATCAGGTGAGGTGCTCCTTGCTCTTCTTTTCTTTTTTGTATGCTTATATCTCAAATTTATAATGATATAGTTACTTATATCATTACGCTTAAAAGATTATGAACTCTTTAAAAATTAAGCAGAAATATAGTGTTCCAATGGATCCCTTCTCATGTAGGTGTGAAAGGAAATGAGGCTGCAGATGAGCTGGCAAAGAAAAGTTCACTCCTACCCCAACACAAACATTTGCCCAATCCAAATAAGGCAAAAGCCATGCACAAGAAGAAACAGCAGATGGAAAAAATGAAGAGCATAGCAAAAGGTAAATGCTGGGAAAATATAGACGAGGAATGAGACGGACTGAAGGAAAAACCAAGGAGACAGTCAGTGGCACAGTTCCGTCTTGACACGGGTCATGACTGCCTCACCGCCCACTTGAAGCACATTGGAGTCTACTCCTCTGAAATGTGCCCTCTGTGCCAAGAGATGAACTCAAATATGAACAAGGAACACCTGCTGACATGCCCTGGATTGAATGCTGATTCGAGACGACAGAAGAGCTTGGCTCAGCTGTATTGGGAGACAAGGAGGCTGATGGACTGGAGTCCGGGATAGCCATAGGAAATAAAACATATTTACTTATATATAGGACCAACATATGTATGGGCATTTATGCCCCCTATAGGTCCTTTTTTGTATATGTTTATATGTAAAAGGAATTTGGTAATAAATAATAATAATATTAGGTACAATCAATTATAGATAACAGTCAGGTGTTCACCCTATCTTCACAATATCGCATATTTATCAGAAAAACATTATGGAAGTAACAGAGTCTCGACCTAATGTCACAAGAGTTGTATTTCGATATTAAGTTATCTATCCTAATATGTTATTTAATAATCATCCCTACTTTGCACAAAATTCAGAAAAGATGGAATGCATGGAAACTACAGAGTATCTCTTTTTATCAGCCTCTCTTCTCAAAAGCATTGCAAAGAAAAAAAGTTACACTTTTCTTTAGTTACATATTGACCCAATGTATAAGTAAATTAGAAAAATCTTGTCTTGAAAATTAGGTAATAAATTTAAGGTATTTAAAAGATTGTGTATTCAATTTTTTATAATTTTTTTTTCTCCAAAACCCAGTGTGAAATATTAAATTAAAGCTGATAAACTGATATTTATAATAAAATGTCATAAACTGACATAAATGTAAAACACTTTTATATAAAAAAAATACTCTATGAATATGACACAGAAAGAAAATTATCAACGGTCCATGTAATACAATATATACTTCTATGTCATTTATTACACACTTTAAAAACACTAATCTAAATTACGGAAGAATTACAGAAGGCAGACACACAACAGATATGCTGGCTAAGAAACAATGCAGACTTTAAACACACACACACACACACACACACACACACACACACACACACACACACACACACACACACACACACACACACACACACACACACACACACACACACACACACACACACACACACACACACACACACACACACACACACACACACACACACACACACACACACACACACACACACACACACACACACACACACACACACACACACACACACACACACACACACACACACACACACACACACACACACACACACACACACACACACACACACACACACACACACACACACACACACACACACAAAGTAAAACATTCTAACCAATATATGTAATGCCTTCTAATACATAATAGACATGACAAACAATATTTTTACAAACTCTGCATTAATGGTATTTGGGGTATTCAGTCATAAGTCCAAGCAATCTATGTGTAACCGTGTTCTAAGCAAATCTGACTTTAAACCTTCATATTTACTTTAAAAATAAAATAACATCAAAGACAGATCTGTAACAGGTATTGGATAACTTAGGGAGCTAGGAATTCAACACACTGAGATCTTTCTTTTATTGAAATAATAACTAAAAAACCCTCTTATAATCATAAACAATATCCTCTTTATTCTTATTTTCTGAAGTTTTCTTTATAAAACTCCACGACGACCAACATCTAAACCTGCAACAGTATTGTGTAAATTCATGCATCTAGATGACATTCTCTCTTGGAAACCAAATTGACTGGAGCTACCCCCGATTAACTCTAACATTAGATTGTAGTAAGTTACCCATTCTCTCTTGAAACCAAATTGACTGGAGCTACCCCCGATTAACTCTAACATTAGATTGTAGTAAGTTTAACGTACATATCCATTCTCTCTTGGAAACCAAATTGACTGGAGCTACCCCCGATTAACTCTAACATTAGATTGTAGTAAGTTTAACGTACATACCCATTCTCTCTTGGAAACCAAATTGACTGGAGCTACCCCAGATTAACTCTAACATTAGATTGCAATCAAATTGACTGGAGCTACCCCGATTAACTCTAACATTAGATTGTAGTAAGTTTAACGTACATACCCATTCTCTTTGAAACTAAATTGACTGGAGCTACCCCGATTAACTCTAACATTAGATTGTAGTAAGTTTAACGTACATACCCATTCTCTCTTGAAACCAAATTGACTGGAGCTACCCCGATTAACTCTAACATTAGATTGTAGTAAGTTTAACGTACATACCCATTCTCTCTTGGAAACCAAATTGACTGGAGCTACCCCCGATTAACTCTAACATTAGATTGTAGTAAGTTTAACGTACATACCCATTCTCTCTTGGAAACCAAATTGACTGGAGCTACCCCCGATTAACTCTAACATTAGATTGTAGTAAGTTTAACGTACATACCCATTCTCTCTCATCCACGCCTTCCATATTGTCTTGTTCCAATTTCATATTTATTTCCATTCGACTGCTTAGCGCTTTTTGAATCTGTTAATTAAAAATATTAACCTTAAAAATCCATCTGCCCAAGGACTTCAACTACTTTAAATGATGGTTTCAATCAAACACCGAAATTAAGAATCTTTGATTGTTAATAAACTACTTGACTACGCGATGAAGACGGCTCAGTGTTTGGGACAATCAAAAATCGTCAATTAAGCTGTCCAATGAGAAACTCCTACCAGGCTTAGCTTCTTTTCTGAACTGTCAGAACACTTTCACTTGCATTCCAGCACTACTACTGAATGCGAGAAACGGGAGCCGCCTCAGTGGCCTAGTGGATAGCGTACTATGCTTTCACCCCGAGGACCCGGGTTCGATTCCCGGCCAGGGTTTGGCATTTTCATACACTATAAATCATCCCATCGTCTGCATTAGCCCAAGTGTACACAATAGTCGGACGTTAAACACCAAAAAAATACTACTGAACACCTCGTTTCTTAGTACTCTGTTGCGTAATCAGTCCGTTGACTAGACTGTACCAAATCAGCAATGTACCACATCTACTTCTTATTAGCAAAACAATTAGAATATTACAAAATCCTTCGTTTGCTCTCTGTCAGTAGGACAAATACAGTACCGCTATCAGCTATCAAGAAGCCAACCACAATCATTAACACGTGGTGATTTATATCCACATAAACTGTTTTCATCATGTTGTTCTTCTACAAGACACAATGCTAAATAACCCGTTATAACACAAATTTGGACATAGCATGAGGCTTACTAGTTTTTAGTGTAACATTCTTTAAAACGCAACCAACTCTGATAAAGTGAGCACAAGGCACTAAACATTGTGTTTAGAGTTGATTTTAAATTTGTGATGATGATTCTAATCATTCAAGAAATTTAAAAAGAGAGGAATTACTTTCAACTGGTTTCCAATCAAATATATTTTTAGAAGGTGCAAAAACATAAGGTAAACATTCTCATATTCAATTACTTTTTACAAAATCCTGTTAAGACGTACAATAGAATCTCAATTAACCAACATTCTCGGGACCATTGGGGTTACGAATGACAGAACAGATGGAAAACAGAAAAAGACCACCCATACTTTCAGCAATCAATAAAAATAACATACTGTACGCTGTTTATAGCACACAATGTTCTATTAATATTATTTTGGAAAATGTAGGAAGACTCTTAAATTTTCCATTTTATTCTAATTATGTATTATAAAAAATTTATATAGGTCTTTTAGTAAATTACTTTTTCTTAACCTTTTGACAAATATTCACATAACATGTGTGAGAGTATTGTGTGCACCACATAAGAGTACTCACACGACTGTTATGTGATCAACTTATACATTGTACTCTTAGAATTTGTTGATACTATTTGGAGTGTTTCGATCTCAAGCCACTAGATAATTGGGATCGTTTACTTTTCGATCACCCTAATTGCTTAGGGTAGCAATTAGTGTTAGCTGCCACTGCCGAAGCTATAAATAAAACGTGTCCAGATAGTGTTTTGTTTTGCCTAGAAGGTTACTTTTATTATTTATTACAAATTATTTACTACGGAAAACTGTTTAAAAATATCAGATAACAGAACTAACCTGACAGGTAATAATAAAAACTGACATTTAAAAGGGTGATGGTTAATCGAGACTCTACTGTATAAATATTTTAACTCTAGCCAGTATACCAAATTTGATATAGATGAAAATTACTGTTTGACAGCAAGTAAAAAACTGACAGATGTCAAGAGTTTTTTTTTCTTTCAAAGGAAGTTTCCTAACCCAAAAAATAAAGTATGCATAGAAATTAAATAAGTTTTTCACATTGACGTTAGGAAGACATTCTAACCCAACCAACACGGTATGTGTGGAAGTAAGGTATATGTTTCACTTTTTCTTGTTTTCTGAGTTTTTACAAATGGCAATTTGTTGTTAGAAAGCCAAAATAAACAACATATCTCAATAAGAAAAAAGCCGCTCATGACAGCTAAGCAGTAAACAATTATTCTGTTTATCGCCCAGTGATAACACTGTATACTGACTGATCTTGCCTTTCCAGACATTATTTATATTAACCAAAACACAAAAACAAAGTTATACGTTTAGCTAGTAAATGCCCATAAGGTTATCTATCGCCTGTTTAAACTGATGAAAACTCTAATACTTATAGCTACAATTACACACACAAACACTTAAAACCTAATCAGATGTACAAACTTCATAGTTATAACAATACTAAGGTCAGTTATAATTAACAATAAAATTAGCAAACTTAAAATTGCCTTTTCAATGCAATTAACACCAAAAATTAAATTTTTAACACTTGTTCTACTTCATTAAAATAGAAAAACTTTAGAAAAATCTGATCTTCCTTCATACTTTTAAAAACTAAAAATTTTATTTTTAATAAAACAAAACATAAAAAGTTTAAACTTTATAAGACAAAAGATTCATAAAATTAGGCATCGAACAAATTCAGTTAAGCCGATTTCAAATCGACTAAGTTTAATAACAAATTTGTCAGTATTTACAACAAACCTTACCTGTTCTTGCTTCTGTTTGCGAGAGTGTATGTCGCAGGCGATGGTGTAGGTAAGACAGGAGGCTTTGCTGTAGGGCTGGAAGAGCTGCCCGGGGCTCCTTGCGACTCAGATACTAAAACAGAAAAAAGTTCTTTGTTAAAAACAAGGACCTCTAGTATTCTTCAGTGAGCTGCTCTGTATCTGGCCTTCTTCAGTTTGGTTTCGGTTAGGAGACCCATGTCAATCAAGCCGCCTCGGTAGCCTAGTTGATAGCTTTCACCCCGAGGACCCGGGTTTGATTCCCGGCCAGGGCTTGGCATTTTCATACGCTATAAATCATCCCATCGTCTGCATTAGCCCAAGTGTGCACAATAGTCGGACGTTAAACACAAAAAAAAACCCATGTCAATCACAGTATTAAAAAATATTTACTAATGTATTTCAATCCATTTAAAAGTTCCTTATATAACATGTTATTGGCTACTACTTACTGGATATGAATTGAATACGGTGATCCCTTGCTTAGAGCTCATTATCGGTTTCCAAATGTAGAAGTACTAAATGAAACCTCTATAAGCAAACTGCACAATATATGGGAAACTAGAAATATATGCACTCTTCTGAATGAAATATGAATAACTGCAATTTTTTTAAAAAAACAACACAGTATTGTGCATATATTTAAAAATTTTCGTATTTTAACACTAAAAGGTTTTTTAAAAAAAACATCGTATTGTGTATATATTTAAAAATTGAGACATATTTTATTATTAAAATAAGTTAAAATTTAATACTACAACATTCAATTTAATGAAAGTAAAAAGTAATATATTATAATAAAAAGGCAACGTCTTCTCAAAGCAACCGTCAATAAAGTCCAAACTGTTATGCCGATTGCAAGCTTCTGTAACGGATAAGCGCTACAAGAATAAGATAAAAAAACCATTAGGCCTAACTAAAAACTTACTACAAAAAAAAATAATAATTTTCAAGATTTTCAAGACAAGGATGGATATATCTGAGCATTAGATGTTCAATATGCAACAGACTGATCTGTGTTTTAATTTTTAATCGCAGTGCCACCAGTTACGCCTTGTTACGCTACCTCTGGACTACACACTGGTAGGCTCGTAATGCTGATGCACTCATACCGGTAGGTCTGATAAACAAACCAAAACAGCATATTTTCAAATGTGAAGAACATATCTCAGAGGGAGGGTTATAATCGATTATTCGAGAGCGTATCTTTGAATTCATGCTTTTCAAAACTGCATAATGCTAGGAGATCACTTTACATCATAAATTCTATAAATTAAGTAAAATTCGTAAAATTACATCACATGATTTAAATAATTATTTCTTTAATTACCGTAGAAAAAAAGCTCGTAGCAAAACAAACATTTAGGGAACAAACCTTACCAGACAGAAAATAAATACAAAAAAAAGTAGTTTTTTAAAAAAAATTGATCTTTGTCCGTTTCTGAGAAACTAGTAAAATTCAAGTTTTATATTATTATTGGTGTTATTAAAGCATAAGATTAAAAGTGTTACACACGATACATTTATATTTATTCACCAAACTTATCAGGCAATTGTCATATTTTTTGTAATATACTCCAATCCCCATAATTTCGGTAAAATCAAAATTATCACCAATAACAAGTTAGACATTCACGTCTAGAAAAAAAACTAAACTGATCAAAATCAAACAAAAACAAAACAATATTATCAATAAATGAAAAGCATATAGAAAGGTCTAAGTGCCCCTATCATGTGATAACCCTACACGATACAAGTGCATCCTGGTATTTAAGCCAATGTTTCTTTTCGTTATTGCAGACTTTAAAGCAGTTGTTTTATCACAAACAATTAAGCCAAATAAAAAGAATCGTCTTACAATTATCCATTCCTTCAGGCTTTAGACTGATAAGCCTGGGTTGAATGTTGCTGCCACTGAACCACTGTGCTGCTGTCATGGTTGGTTCCCATGTTACTTTTGTAGGCGGAAACAAATCGTCTTGGAAAAGATCACTCTGGAAAAGTTCAATAAAAATCATATAACACATTTTACCTTAAATACTGACACTTAACACAGACTAAACAAGACTGCAAGATATTTAACTAATATTACAAACAATGCCTTAGTTGCAATAATCACAGAATATAGCAGACTTTCTGTGATGGTAATTAATTTGGAAAAAATATTTTTATCTCACAATTATTGAAAAAAATAATACTTTTAATTGACTTTGCTAAGTAACGAACTTGTCAAAGCTATTACTAAAATCAATTTTGGGTCCAAGTTTGAATAAAACTGGCAAAATAGCATTTAAAACTTTAAAATTATATATTTAAAATCAGAAAATCAACCAAAACCTCCATCAGGAGGTTAAATCAAATTTTCAAGCAATTTTTGATAAGGTAAAAAAAAGTTATTAATTGAAATAGGTCATTTTTAAATTGATAAACAGATTTTATCAAGTAAAAACTTGTCATCCAAGCTATTACCAAAACTGTAATTTGTACCAAGTTTAAATCAAATCAAATGAAAATTGTGTGTGTGTGTGTGTGTGTGTGTTTTGTTTACAATGCAATGATGGTTGTTTCAATAACTCATTTTCTAATGGAATTCGTTAAAGACATACCTTTATTCTTGGCACCGTAAATGAAAGAGGCTCAATAGTCGTGTTAGTTAACCTCAACGCTCGCGCAAACTCAACAGTTGTAACATCACAAGAGTTTTTGCTGAGGAAAGACAGACCTTGATGTAACGATGAGCAGCGGTGATGACTTAGCGGGCACAGATACGGTGCTTCACAGCAAACTTCAAAAGCGTAGATTGTTAAATCTCCCTGTGTTAACAAAACAGACAACTAATTAGGTTTTGCTAACACAGGAAGATGGTTTAAAACATTGAATTAATTCAGGGCAAACATTCTCATCGTGATTTTATTTTAAAAACTTATTAGGTCAAATAACACTTGCCTTTCCTGTCAGAAACAATGTAGAACTATCTTCATCATAAAACGGAATAAGTATAGCTGGCGACACATCCAAGCCAATGGTCGCAAGCGGTGTCGTCAGATCCTGCTTTCTGTAGACTATGATTTGTCTTTCTGAAACTCTACAGACCACATTTATCTTATATTTTTTTTTAGTTAGCTACATTCATATATTGCTTTTTTATAAGACTATACTAATTTTATTACGTAGTTTTAGAAAAAAACTAAGCATAATCTATGTTTCTTGTTTATTTAACAAGAAATAAGTGATAACTTCTATAACAAAATTTAAACAGTTATAAAATGTATTTTTCATCCTGTAAACCGTTATGGTAATATTATTTTTAAATCAAAAACACTTTTATCTTCATAATCAAAATTGCTCATTTATTAAACAATTTCCTTATTGAATTCCTTATTTCTACAGTAGTCTGATTTGTCAATACAGAAATGTTTTAAATGATTAGGATTATAACCTATTCTTCCCATCAGTGGTCTATCAACTCACCTCATAAAGGCTACAGCGGTTTCGAAACTACAGTTTCATCTTCAGGCCATTATACAAAATGTTAAATCCCTCTGTCGAGGTCGTCACTAAGTCAAACAAAACATTAAAACATACATCACAAACACTGAGCACAATTTACACATTTAAAATATTCATCATGAAATTCAGCTTGGCCAAGCTACACACGACTGACTCCCTTACACGCTGCGTTACATTCCAGGATGAATATTTTAAATGTGTAATTATGATCAGAGTTCGCGTATGTTTGTATGTTTTGTCTGACTTTGTGACGCAAGACTAATTTCATGATGAAAATATTTAAATGTAATTATGATCAGAGTTTGTGACGTTTGAATATGTTTTAATGTTTTGTTTGACTTTTTGATGAATTGAAAAACATTGAAAGTTTAAAAATTAAGAGGGATTTTAACATTTTGTATTTTTATTTTTACTTTATTTGACAAATTTAAAAATACATAATTAATTATATCCAAGTTTTGCTTGGCGTATAACTCTTTAAATTTATTTTCTGATTGTAACTGAAGTTGCACATATACAAAAAAGGCAATTTTTTCATAAACACACTACAAATTAAATACTTAAATAAACAAAACTCACTTGTCAAATCCAGTAACAACTACAAAATTGCCATCCAGAGCCCAAACAACTCTAGCACCCCTTGATCCCACTGGACCCTTTCCTTCTGCTATTGGCTGTGTGGACTTTCTTGGTTCATAAACACGCAAAACAGAATCTTTGCACACAGTTGCTAACATTTTGCCGCAAGGTGACCAACTTAAGCTGAACATCTAAACACATATTAAACAGTAATAAATACTTTATAAACATGAACATTTTGAAAATTTAGTTTTAAGTTGTATCCCTTAGCAAACATTGATGTCTATAGTTCCTACGCTCAGCATTACATTGTCTGTAAGTACGGATATCATTTCTCGTTTCAGGCCGGAAGTGGCGTGAGATGCTCTACTACTACAACAACCTTGGTCATTCTACTGTGCAACACGAGTCAGTTTTTCACAGTATTACAAAAGTTGTGTCGAGTAATTACTGAATTGTGAATAAATAAATTATTTTACTTTTTTTTCTTTATAAAAGTGTTTCTGATACTCCAATTATACTTATAGTTTCAGTGTTGTTATATTTTAAAGTTTTCTCAATTTTTTGAATTCCCACTTGAACAAACATATTTATAGTAGAGATGTGCAACTCTGGAGTGAACGACTCCAAATAAACTACTACCTACCTACATTAAATGATAACTCTAATTAAGGACTAACTAAAACTAAAACTAAAAGGATAAAAACTAAAAGAACTAACTCTGGCTACCCATTACTTGTTCAATTTATATTTTTTAAGAAATCTTAAAATTTTTGTGAAAACATTGTTTCTTTGTAAAAATAAACAGATTAAAGTTCTGTATTCTATTTGTACGTAAATCTTACCTTTAAATGAATTAATTTCATTCAAACCCTATTTAAATAGCTAAAAAGAAAATAATTATTTTAATTTGAGTTTTTACGAAACTTTTACTTTTTCAAGTATCTTTTTAGACTTATAGGGTATATGTATGTCATTCCGTCCTGACATAATACATTTCTAAGTTTTGTTATAATTAAATCTTTATATCAAAACTGCACAAAGAACTATTATGTCTTATGAGCAACATAAGCCGCTTCCATCTATTGTTTGATAAAATTTTAAATATATGATTAAACACACAATAAAGACAACGGATTACAAATGAAGAAAAGATATTTTTATTAAAAACTGTACAACTTTTGGAAATAAATATACGATCATGGATAACTTAGTTTACCTTTGTAGGGTTTACTATGTATTTATATTTATTTATGCAAACTTTTCCAATGAAATAAATAAATAAATGCTTACCTGATCTGTGTGGCCTGTTAAAATAATACACTCATTCTCCTGTGTCAAGTCCCAAATCCTGATCGTCATATCGTACGATCCTGAAGCTAATACATCTGCAGCTAGAGGATGGAACTTGATGAAATATATTTTCTCTGAATGTCCGTTTATCACACATTCAGGTTCATTTGTTGGTTCTAACAGACCCCCTTCCGGAATTAACCACAATCTAATTGTGCCGTCATCGCAAGCTGGAAAAAAATCAAAAGTGTCTTGTTTAATAACGTAAATAAAATATTTTACTAAAAAAAACATTCTGAGCTGTTACTACTAACTTTGGTTTTACTTGTGCCAGTTTTTACCGATTTGTAAAAAGAAAAATTACATTTGAGCTAAATTTAACAAAACTTTAAACAGCCATTTTGAAAATAACTTCATTTTTGGGCATTATTAATTCTCGTTAAAAAAAAAATGGCTTTGAAACAAAAACCATGCTGAGAAAAGGCAAACTATGTATTATGCTGTTCATTTAAGTTAGTCAGTTTGTTTAACTTTCAGCAATGTGCACAGAAAAATTATATATATCCACTTTTTTTTTAATTCCTAGAATCTGAAAATCCAACACAATCGATTTTTTTCACAATCACCATATTTTCTGTACTCTTCTGGTAGTATGAAAAGAAATCATAAACTAATGGTACGTTATTTTGCTTATTAACAAATCATCCGCAATACAGCAGAGCATCGATAATACCAATTAAATGGGACTGGATCCACCAAGGTTACCAAATTATCCGATTTTTAAAAATAAACCAATAAATGTACCAAGAAACGCCTTCAAAGTAAAAAAAATTGTTAAAATCGTTCATAATTCACCCAATGGTTACTGAAATGAAGGAATAAAATCATTAGTGTAGTTAATGTTATATGTGTGTATTTTAACATGTTGAGTGCCCATGACGCACACGTGTGTGTCACGTGAGTCCAGTCTAACAAGGCCCATGACGAACATGTGTGCATCAAACTGCACAGTTATTTTTATAAAATTCTCAGAAATTGGGCTTTGCTGGCCAGGTTTAGATATAGGCCTCTCTTCATTTAGTACAGTCTATTGTTTGAGAAAATACCCTTGGTTTCAAGTTTTTGTTGTTATTACAGTGCATTTACTGGCTAGTTTGACAAGTACGCATTTCCTACCCTTGAGAGAAATTTTATTTTATTCTAGAAAGTGTTTGGTTTAGAAATGTGTGGTGTATTTTCTATTTTGTTAAATTTTGTTTTGTGTGTTTTGTTTAATGGCAAAAAGCCACTTGTAACAGTGGCAAAAAGAAAATGTCGACAATGCTATCAGCAAAACATTCGCTATATGAGCAAAAGGATACACTCTACTTCTGTCCAGACTGTGCAGATCTACCAGGATTGTGCTTAAAACCATGTTTTAGATTATATCCCCACAACCTATAATTTTTAACATAAAAATATCATTTTATAAATCATGAAATTAATTTAAGAGTTTTTATAATTTTTTGTCATTAAGAATTTTTTTTAATATTAATTATATATTTTTTTAAATGACTAAAAAAAGTAATTCAAATAATAATGTACTGTTTTGTAACTAAAATATTTTAAAACTTTAATTAAACTTTTAAAAATTTATTTTATTTTAAAATTTAAACTGCTTATAAATTTGACAAACACATGCGCATCATTGGGCATTATAGGACCAATAGAAGCAGCAAACTGTCTTGCCAAGCCCAAGCACACGTGATTGTCATGACCATGGTTGCATGCGAAACAGAGGGCAACACAGTGCAGTAAGTGAATACAAGTAGGCACTGAATGTGTTAACAGAACACATATGTACAGTCTGTCTTATAGCATGTACATTAAATCCAGGCCTATAACAAAATACAGTAAGATACATTAACAAAATATTGTGTCTTTGTTACAAAAACATAACACACTCACTTAACTGTGCACAAGCAGTTTGGTAATAAAACTTTGTCTAAGGGGATTGACAGGGGATGATAGGGATGAACATCAATTGTCAAGGTTTACAAAACATCCGATGTTTTTATACATTGGTAACTGACAGACGATGTTCTTATACTGATATTTTTTAGATTTCTTCACTTAAAATTTATTTTGTATAAATTTTAACTATTTTATTATCAAGATTTTGGCGCTTGATATTAAGATGCTTTTTTTCAAATTTTTAAAATCAAAATAGTTGAAGTTTCAAGGAAACAGTAATGTGGCTAAACTAAAACCAATAAGTTTAAGTTTTTGACTCAGTAATCCTCAATGTTAACTTGATTTGCACCCTCTATCTTACCAACAGGAGTTTCTCTCGTTTTTCTAAAACAGTGACATTCATACAACAAAACATCACATATTTTTAAGAAAAAATTTACATTTTTTTGCCAGATTATCAAAGCTCCAGTTTTTGACATCTGAACTGTATTCATGGCAATACTTTTCTTAGATTAGCAAACTGGAGATTCTGTCCTGCAATATGGGAGGAATGGCTTTGAGACCTTGGTGGTCCCAGATGACACTAACAACTAAATCAGTTCTTTGCTACAAGAATTTACAGGTTGTACAGTGAACTCACATATCAGAATACATGATGCCGAACTTGTGCAAATAAGAAGATGGTTATATTTCGTTGAATAATGTATAAACAAAAAATGTAAATAACATTGCACCCAACTTCTTGAATCAAATACTGATATTATCAAGAAAGTAAGTTGTTTTATCAGTGTGTATTTCTTTTCCTTTTGCAGTTTACGGTTTTTTCTCTTTACCAAAATCTGCAAAGAAATCATTAGAAATAAAAAAAATATGACCAAACATTTTCATAAAGGTTTTGCCACCTTTTAAACCTACTGCCAGATGGTCAACCTCTAGGATCAATGGTGAAATAATGATGATTGATGATGAAAATGACAATCACTCAAGTAGGATGGAGAAAATTGTTAATCATTGCACTATAATGAACAATACATTTCATAATAACAGTATACCAGAATATGTAAAGCAATGAGAAGAATTTACGAGATTCTATTTTTGAAAAAAATAATAAAGTTAAAATGATTGTAAAATACCATATAATTACTTACATTTTAGTAGAAAATACTGTAAAACCATACGATTTTAATTTAAAAACCAATCAACTTCTTGGTTAGATTGTGCAAAGTTTCCGAAATACCAAACTTGGCTCACAATTTGACCAAATGAAGACATCTTAAACACTGACTTACCTACGGCTAATCTGTGCAAGTTAAAAGGATCCCATACAAAGTCCATCACGTTTGTACCATGAACTAGTGCAGGAATGACTCCGTCAGGAAGTTTGCCAGTTTTGGATAACTCAAACACTGCGATCTTGCCTCCAGGACCACTCAGCGGCACGGCTACACGCTCAGCGTTAGCTGTTCAACACCACACAGTTCTAACAGTAGAATCTTAAATTTGTTACATGTATTCTATGATATTCTTTGAAAAGTAATTTTAGACTTAAATAATTCCTATTGGAAAATGATTGACTGAAGTGGCCATCATGGTAAGAACCAGACTCAGGACCTTGAAATAATCACTGATTCAAACCTGGCATATAAATCAATGTTGTGATAGCTTGGAAAAGTTTGTTAATTAACTAAATTCAATGAATAATTTCAAAATGGCAGCCACTTAAAACCCTTAAAAATGTTTTGTTTTTTTAAATCCTATTTTACTATTGTAATCAGCATTAAAACCTGCATACATTAGCATTTTGAATTTTCAAAATCATTTTAAATTTTAAAATTTGTTTATACCAGTCAGGGTTCATTTTCGTGTGTTCAATGTAATTTGAAAGTTTAAAGTCAGTACATGCACATTTTAATGCTGATTATGATGATGGAACCAAAATTTCAAAAAGGGCTAATCTTTATCTTACCAAAATACTTTTGGAAATTCATTTCTATCATGTCAGCGAGACAGTTGTGTGCCGCAATTAGCTATAATGAGACTGCACTATCAGTTCTTTAAACTTATAACAGTAATTAGGTTCTGTTAAATTTTATGCAACAAAAATTATCTCATGGTAACTTTGAATTTTTTTCTGTTTTCATTCCAAAAAGTCTACCAAGTGCCAGCATATCTATTTCACCTCTTAATGAAGTCTACAAACAACAAATGTACATCCACCATTAGGGGATGTGTAATAGCTTAGAGATTTATTAACTTAGAGAATCGTTTTTCCTTCGAAGGTACCGTGTTATAAGTTAGAGATCGACCTGTGTAATAAGATAGAGATTCAGTACTGTGTATTAACTTAGAGACTACAGTGCCGTCAAGTGTGTTGCACCGTGTGTATATGTTGCCGACGTTGCTGCTTGCAGGCGCTTCAGTATCTTTTATCTAACAAGTGTAACAGCCTAATCATCATTATTTCGTTTTAGAGTTTACAGTTATATATATTGTCAATACTATGGTCAACAACATATATAAATGTTTATTTTTGACAATTATCTGTATATCTGAAAAATAGAAATATTGGTGTTTTATCGAAAAAAAAACAACGTAAGTTTATATGAATTCATTAATTTAGGGCTGTTTTCTTAATTCAATTCGGATATTGTTTGAATAAAGCAGCCTTCAAACAATATTTTTATATTACTATTACTATTACTACTACATATGTAAATTAGTATACATTTACAGCATTGCACATAAGCCTTTAAGAACAAAACCCATCCAAATCAACTTTATATCTTTCTTTAACTATGCAAGTTCTACTTGTTAGATAAAAGATACTGAAGCGCCTGCAAGCAGCGGTGTCGACAACATATACACACAGTGCAACACACTTGACAGAACTGTAGTCTCTAAGTTAATACACAGTACTGAATCTCTATCTTATTACACATGTCAATCTCTAACTTATAACACGGTACTGTCGAAGGAAAAACGAATCTCTAAGTTAATATATCTCTAAGCTATTACACACTCCCCACCCACCATTACCGCCTCAATGAACATTAAATGTGACCAACTTACCATGAAAACCATCACATTCTCCCGAAATCTGTCGACTCAGGTTGCGTATATTCTCGATATGAACAGACTTATGAGCAGGTGTCCCTTTTAAATGACGAAATTTAGAAACACGTCCTGCAAGCAAGGAACAATTTATTTAATGAAAACAAAAAAAAATATCTTTTTTATACACAGAGACTGACTTATACTTTATGCTTTCGTAATTATTAAAAATTAATAAATTAGCAGCTGAAAACATTAAATATAAAAAAGAAAACTATTTATTGTAATAAAAACAATCTTGTTTGATATAAATTAGTATGCATTCAAATGAAATTAATTAATTAGGATTATGACCTATTCTTCACATCAGTGGTCTATCCACTCATCTCATAAAGGCTACCGCAGTTTCGAAACTATCGTTTCATCTTCAGGCCGTTATACAAAGTGTTAAATCCCTTTGTCAAGGTCATCACAAAGTCAAACAAAACATTAAAACATACATCACAAACACTGAGCACAATTACACGTTTAATATATTCACCATTTGTGATGTATGTTTTGTATGACTTTGTGACGACCTCGACAGAGAGGATTTAACATTTTGTATAACGGCCTGAAGATGAAACGATAGAGTTTCAAAACCGTGGTAGCCTTTATGAGGTCAGTGGATAGACCACTGACGGGAAGAATAGGTCATAATCCTAATTATTTGAATATGTAATCCGGTGGCTAGGTTACAATAATGAAATTAATTAACAAACTGCAGACACTGTGCTATAAAAACCATGTTAAATACTTATTAATCGATACATAACAAAACTGCAATAATTTGTTATTTTTTAATCTGTATAATTACTATGAATGTATTACACTGTGAAGTACTATACCCATAAAGCTGTGTGGTGTTACACTTTCATTAAATAACTGTACTCCACACATAACTATTGCCACTTGACATAAACTTACTAGAAATTCAGCCACCATTATAAAAAGTGTGCTTGATATCAGAGACTAAAGTCTAAGTAATTTTACAGTATTTAATGTTAATGATAGAATACAAGAATATAACTACCAAAAACAGTAGAAGTCCTCTTAGGTGCCACTGGTGCAGGAGCTAAGTCTTGCTTGTGTCCCACTGAATTCCTTTTGTTAGATGTGTTTGTTTCCTCTTCTTTCACTGTACTGACTTTAGAAGCCTACAAGAAATAAATCACCTGTTAGATATACTCCTTTGGATTTGTTAGTTCTAATTACTTTAATAATAAATTTAATATATTTTTTTTTACTTTACATTAAAATGCTTTTCTTAAGCAATACATCTGGTCTCTTTAAACAAAGAGTTTCCTCGTTCATGCAATAACGCCAGAAAAAAAATTATTTCCAAACTGATGATGCGGCCAAGTCTATATTGGTGCAAAAAAACTCAGATAACTTAATGTCCATGCAAGTGGACATCTGAGCTCAGAGGACATTCGGTCAAGAGTCTAGCTTACGAATACACACTGCCTGATCAACTGGGCCTAAACTACAATTAAACTTAATTCAACAAATACTGCAACTACTAGAAGCACTTCCCCCCTCTCAATAGCATATAAGATGTATAGTGCCGCATTGAAGAACAAGTCGGCCATGTTAATTGCACTTTAGCCATCAGATCATACCTTAGTCTAAATACTCTGCTATTCTAAGTGAAACAACACAGAGATTTTTACCGTACATTCTAGTGCCACCTAGATACATGTGAGCCGCCTTGGTGGCCTAGTTGATAGCGTACTGGACTTTCACCCCGAGGACCCGGGTTCGATTCCCGGCTAGGGCTTGGCATTTTCATACGCTATAAATCATCCCATCGTCTGCATTAGCCCAAGTGTGCACAACAGTCAGATGTTAAACACCAAAAAAAGATACATGTGAGTTCTAGCTCGACATTTTCTGATGGTTGCCACACGCTAACAATAACCACCTTTTATAAGGAATACTAATTTTTTATCTCTATGCAATCAATTCTGAATCACAAACACAAAAACTAGGTTTCCTCTGTTTCATAAATCAGTGTAAATATCCATTGTCTAACAAGTCTAAGCATAATTAAAATGTACACATTGTGAATTATATACTTGTATTTTGTGAACTGTTATGGATCTGTGATGATTCATTAGTGACACTGTTTAAGTAAGCCGACAAAATCATCTCTAGGATCCAGGCTAGCCTGCGTCATGGGAAAATATCACGCTGCAACATGCTGTTTACAAAAGGTATTGTGTTCAACCTATATTATTTAGAGTTGCTTTATTTATTTATTTTTTTTTTGTGTTTAACGCCCAACTATTGCGCACACTTGGGCTAATGCAGACGATGGGATGATTTATAGCGTATGAAAATACCAAGCTCTGGCCGGGAATTGAACCCGGATCCTCGGGGTGAAAGCCAAGTACGCTACCAACTAGGCCACCGAGGCGGTTGCAGAGTTGCTTTATAAATGTCTATTGATTTGTCCTGCTGAACTGTTCAGCTGGTCCTCCAGTTCTTATTAAAAATCAAAGGAATATTTATAAAGACTGAACACACATTGTATAATACACCAGAGCACAAAGGGTTATTAACAATATTCATAGCAATTACTACAAATTCCTAATAAGTTAAGCACACATATTACCTTCAAAGAATCTCTCCTCCTCAAAGGAGTTGGGGAAGGATTAGCAGGTTCTTGAACCGACTGCGACCTAGACTCGTACATTCTCCGCCTTTCTGCAATACTACTTCGAGTACCTCCTCTCTCTAACCCTTCACTATCATCAAAGTCTTTTTTATCTTCACAAAAATCACCCTCCCCAGATCTCTTCATTTCATTATCCGTGTCCGGTTTCTGTTCGACTACCTCTGCTTCAAAAAGTTTAACTCTCTCCGCGGTGCTTGGTGTACGTTGTCCATCTGAAGGTGAATCTCCTCCTCCTCCACCATTCATAATTTCGTCCTAAACAAATAAAATTATTTACTAATAACCTCATTGCTAATTCAATGGTCACAATTAACTTAACAAAATAGTCTTCCATGAACCAATCTACAACAAAAACACAAAATTTATGACATGTGAAACAAAAAAACACTGACACCAACTAATGTAAGCTGTTGAAACTGAATCTGGCAATACCTACTTCAGATGGAACAAAAAAACACCATTTAAAATCTTGATAATGATTATGACTCCTAAATTTACTTTTTAGGCCAAAAGTCCTAATTGATTTGTAGCATATTTATAAAAGGGCAGTACCCAGATACTGTGCAGACCGTTTTTATACTTTCACTCTCAGAGATAGATTTTGAGTATAATATTACATGGTATCTATAAAAACTAGATATAATTTTTGTAATGTTAAAATTTTAACTCATATAGTAATGATTTATGATATTTTCATTCATAATTAATAACAGTCAACTTAAAATAACTGATACTTTATGAAATAATGGTAGTTTTGTGTCAAAGGTAATCTTGTATAAAGGCAGTCTGGTAACATTAACCTAACTTGTGGAACCAATAAATAAAGCCAATGACAATCCAGTCACAGTTGCACAAATAATTTTGGAGACTATAAAGAACCTATACCCATCAGACGACTGGTTGTGAATAGACATTGACGAATCTAAAATCAAAGGTGAAACAGAAGCGGGAATATTCTGTGAGCATTTTTCTCACTACTTTGCATTAAGCTCGGACACCACCGTTTTTGGGGCGGAGTTATTTGCAATCGATGAGTCGTTGAGGTAAATAATAATGAGACCATGGTTGAATAATAACATAGTGATATTAGTTGACTCTAAATCAACATTACAAGCAATTGCTGACAACACATCTGCAGGCTCTATGATAGAATCGATCCAGAAGAAATACAAAATAGTTAAACACATTACAAAGGAATTGATACTGCAGTGGATCCCGTCACATATAGGCATACAAGGGAATGAGTGGGCAGACAAGCTGGCCAAACAAGGAACCCTTATAGTGCAGAAACCAAAAAGAATGCTCACACTGGAGGCTAGGATTAGTGCACTGTAGTGAACATCTTATCCTGAATTTACAAACAAAGTCAAGGAAGATATAAAGAACAAGCCTTATGAGAATGTGTTCGACTTGTATGGGAAGGTCAAGGACCTCCAGAGGAGGACATCTGTCGCGGTCTTTCAGCTGACAACTGGACACGACTGTCTGAATGAACACTTGAAGAAAATTAAGATATTAAACTATGACAACTGCACATTGTGTGAATGCCCAGACACCATCATGAACAAGGACCATCTCCTGGTCTGCAGAAAATTAGATGAAGAGAAGCAGAAAAGAAAAGTCTTGCTACCTGGCCTCTATTGGAAAGCAAGATCAAAGATGGCATGAGCCAGCGGAAGCCACTGGAAAACAACAACAACATTAACCTAATCAACTATCAGGTCTGTCAGTAAATGTAACCACCTGCAATGTGTTAATAGTAAAGGTACAGAAATAAGTTATTCACAAACTGAATGATTGTATTGAAGAAAATATATTTCAAACTGAATATTAAAATTCACACCAATATACTGTCAACAAGACAAATATTTAACGAAGTATAACTTACTGATTTTAGATCTTCATCAGGCATCATGTCAGGGCTGTGATTAGCTGCACCATTGTGCGAATGTGAATTAAGAGATAACGGAGCTACTGGCACATTGAACACTCGATCAAGTTCGTTTACACTGCTGCCATCTTCTGACAGATTCAGTTTAGGCGGTGTGAATGGCTTCGGCCCAAGGCGAGGCTGGAAATAACCAAACTGATTTAAAATTTTTGAATGTAAACGTATTAAGAAAACAGAGCGAATCAAATAAACAACTATCTCATTTCCACTGGCATATTTACATGTTAAAACATATTACTGCTGAATGAGTATTTATTTTTCAAGTACTATTTTACAGATAAGTACAGATATTCTTGATGTATAAATATACAAATTTAAATCTTGCATAGAATATCTATAATATACCTATTAATAATTATTTGTATCGAATCTTATAAATTGATAAATAATTATAATGTTGTAAACTAGTTTTAACCACTACAAAACTATAGTAATATAATTTGTGCTATTTTAAAAACAAGCAAGCAGACTTAAACAAAAACAAAACAGTTAAATGCAGAACTAGCAGATTCACAGAATTAATTTTTATATACACATTAAAAAAAAACCTTTATAACTGAAATAACAATTTCATGCTTCTAATCGGTTATCTTCAAATCTTATTTTATAAACATTGTTATTTACACAACTCTATTTTTCATTTAATACTGCAACTTACTCCATCTTATATTAATTCAAAAATTAATATTACTTCAGATTTTATTAATACATATAAGAATCAGATTTTGCGTAATGAGATGTATTAATTGCAAGTAATAATTGTAGGAATAAACCCAAGCAAATCAAAAGAAGTTGTAATGATCGATTACAACTCTTTAAGGCCATTTTGATAGCAAGGTTCATCATCCACAAAAAGCATATCAAGTAAACAAAAAGAATTAAATAAAGGTATGCAACAGCCCTGTGGCACTGTGACAAATACTGAAAGGAAACCCACTTGCAGAACAATCTAATTTGGTATGAACAGAATTAATATCAAACTAGTCAGATTACTATACCCTGTTGTATATTTCATTAACATGCTGCTATCTTCAAAAGAATACCAAACAGAAGTAACACTAAACTTGTTACCACAGCTGGTTACTTCTAGAGTAAAAAAATTTGACTAGTGTCATATTAGTCTTTTCATATCAAATTAGTTTGTTTCATTTTGTGGCAAAGAGTTCCTTTTTGTAAAAAGATTTAACATAGTGATAAAGGCAGCCAATCTCATTCACATTCTATTCTATCTGGCTTTCTATATTTATAAACTATTGATAGATAAATATATGCTTTATGAAAAGTCTGTTATACTGCACACCTTCTTAGGGGATGGTTTGGATGAGAGAAGTGTACAGAGAGCTGAAGCATTGGATGTAAATTTATCCAGAGCCAAGGAGGAACAGCACACTCTAACACCTGTACAGCTAAGAGGGAAGTATGCAGACTGGAGACAGGGTGACCTCCAGCTTCATTTAGGAAAAACAACATCTATATATGCAGGGCTCTTTATGGATGGACATCATACGTCCTTATTTATTTGTGGGACCTAATGTTAGGTACCACTAAAGACAAAAACCACCTAGAAGACATACCGAAGTAACCTTGGATAGAAAACTTGGAAGAGGAGGAAACTAGGATTGCAATTAATCCCATCAAATCCATCAGTGAAACCTACTGGGAATCAATCCATTGGTTGATCAGTGCCTAACACAAAACATCCAGATCTGATGGGGATTGGTGCAGGAGACTGGGGTTGTACTTTATCTTGTGGAATCCACCAGCGGTGAATCATAGCAGACAGTGGGAAGCTGAACAGACATACCCAATCTGTGACAGAAATAGGGATAAACTTGCTTGTGGACCTAGAGAGTAAGAACTTGGGAAAGGAGCAAAATTAAGGTTGCACTCAATGCTGTGGAATCCACCAGTAGTAAATTGCAACAGACTGGGGATATTGGGTGGATCCACCCAACTTGCGGTAAGAGACATGAGAGATCAGATCAAACATCTCAAAATCAGTAAAAACGCCTTGAAGAGTGGCTAGCATACGGGTTTCCAGCGAAGCCTGGAAGCAGGAAACCTATCAATCCATGGGTTGACTTATCCTCAAACCAGGCTGAGGATACAATGAAAGTACCCCAAAGGCTGAAGAAACTGATGGCAAACTGTACCCCCCATGATTGGAGGCCTGTCAGCCAGAAGAAGGATATAGAGTTGGAGATGGTATTTGCTAAGGCTGTATTCCAGATGGCGAAGGTCTGTGAAGGGTTCCAGGTAGCATCAGATAAGAATGCTGAGCTAAGGGCAATTTAGGACACCATGGTGCTTACTATAGGGCACTGTGGTCTGATGGTGTACATGAGCAGGATATGAATGTACCATGGGAAAAACTGCATGTAAGTTATGCAGGAAGTAAGAGAAAACTGCAGACCATATAATCTAATTGTGAGGTTCTTACAAGCAGGAAGCAAAGGGTGCTTGACTTCCAGGATCTTGGGTATTCACAACAGAATAAGTTAATTGGTGGACTGTACGAACTCACCATGGGCACAAGTCTGCTGAACTAGTAACCTAGAGGCTTAGTTGCAAAATAGGTCTTGATCACAATGCCTAATATTTATAACTCCCTTACCTCTAGTATTTAATCTAATCTAAATTTAAATAAATAAACAACAATAACAAATAATAAAACCGAATATTCTGTTCAAAGAGTGGTAACAGTTGTCAATAAACTGAAATTTAAAAAATATTGTCTGTTAAGTAAATTTTATTTTGATATTTTGTTCACTTTTTGGTAAATAGTCTGATCAAGGACTATAATTTATTTAATTATTTTTTAAATATCTTTCTAAATTAATTACAACCTTGTAGGAGGATGTTGCAGTGAAACAAGTTCTACTTTATACAAGGGCTATCCAGAAAGTCGGTTACATTTGGCTCTGTAGACACTAAGGGTGGGGATATTGCGGCCATCTTGGTGTCAGAGCGTTCGTCTATTCAGTGGCTATCCAGCCATGCTAATGTGAGTTTATCGTTGCTGCTCATTTTCGTACAATACTAGTTTAAATGAGCGCCGCTATTGAAATTCCCACGACCTGTGAAGTGCGGTCAGCGATATGGTTTTTGTTGACTAAGAACAATAAACCCATTGAGATTTATTTAGAACGTGGCATGACAATAAATTCTGCAAGGTATTGTGAAACCTTGGAAAATTTAAGAAGATCAATTCAAAACAAGCGCAGAGGAAAGTTGAGTTAAAAAATTTGTTTCTGCATGACAATGCCCGACCACACACAGCCAATCAAGCTCAAGAAGTCCCACGAATGTTTTCAAGTGGGAGGTGTTTCCACACCCACCTTACAGTCCGGCTCTTGCTAACAGCGATTATCACCCGTTTTCCTGCAATGAAGACCTGCATGCAAAACAGTTTTTTGACGACAACGCGGAACTGTGGGAGGGCGTGACAACCTGGCTGAAGTCTCAGGCGAGAGAATTCTACGACACTGGAATTTCAAAACTGGTTCACCGCTATGATAAATGTCTAAATTTATATGGTGACTATATAGAAAAATAGTATTTTAGCGCCACTTTCAAATGTATATAATTAAATTTTTTTCTTGTACTTCGTTTTTTTTTGTATACCAAAACGTAACCGACTTTCTGGATAGCCCTCGTAACTTGCTTTATTGAACATCATGGGTGCTTAACTTAGCCAATGCAACATGGTTGCTTGTTTTAAATTGCTTTAACTTGTTTCAGGGTGCTTAACTCAACCCACACAACATGGTTGCCTAACTTGTTTAAACTTGCTTTAACTTGCTTCAACATGTATACAAATCATATAGTTACAAACAACAAAAATCATGTAAGAAACAAAAATCAGTAAGGATTATGAAGGAAGGTGACTTTCCGTTTTTTTGGTGTGAATGTAACACACCAAAAAAAGATAAATCTACAACAATTTTAATGCAATGCCTGAAGACAAATGGAGTAATCCATATAACAGAAACAATTTGAAGAACTGTTTAATTATTTGAAATACTTGATGCCATTAAACGTTTCTGATATATTTGCCATTGAAAATTTTAATAAATAATTTACCACTCTGAAACTTTAGAGGTTATAATTAGGCTAAAACATATAAATGAGATAAAACAAGTTATGTGTTCATACTTTAATAATATTACCTTAAATCTGGTTATATACAGCAAATAAGCATTGCCCTATAAATTTTCATTGCAAGTGAAATAAATTTACTCCATTTTGAATTAACTTATTATGGTACACCTTAATAGACGTAAATAATAATAATTAGTTTTTTGTTTTTCCGTTTATTGTAGGAATTATTGCAAATTTTCAAACAGTCAATTAGCATGAGAATATATGCAGAAGACCAATTTAAAAAGTGTATTTTATTGTAGAAAAAGGTTCTTTTATTGTAGCAAAAGGTTCTTATTAAATGTATCCATTAATGTCAAATTTAATAATTAAAAACAAAGATTGTTTATAAAAACTAAGTCTACTAAAATGAAGTTTAATGATATTAAGTTTAAAGTAGAAAATAGTGTGAATACTTGAAACAAAAATATTTCTTAATATAACTACTACCTAAAAACTTTGTGCAAAAAGTTCCAAAACAACAAGCAAACATAACTTCAACAAACAACAAACAATGCTACTTACTTAATACAATTATCACAGAAGTAACTACATAACAAAAGCTGTGCAGAACAACAAACATTACAAAAGTTAACCTTGTATGTTGTCGCTACATGAATAGCTGTAGTGTAAGTCGGCGGGGTAGATACGGATGTTGTGACAGGAACTGATGTCGAAATAATTGAATTAGTTCTCGGCCTTGCAACAGGCTTTGGAAGTGGATCGTCGCTACTTTCTGACAGAGAAGCTGTTCTTCTAGGCAATGGTTTTGGCGGTGTTAAGTTATCACTGCCTCCATTCTCTAATGAAGCTTGAGCTTCTTCGTTAATTTCCACTTTGTTATCTTCGATTTTCTTATCCTCAATTTTATTATCTTCAATTTTATTATTATCAATTTTATCATCTTCAATTTTCTTGGTAAAATCATGTTTGGTCCGTAAAAATTGTTCGTTTGTTTCATTGTTGTCTTTCTCAAATAGGTTTCTTGTTGCTGCAACGTTTTTAATACTCTTTTGAGGTGATTTTATTTGTTTAGGTACAGTTTTTGGCGTGTTATCAATTATCTGTTGCCGAATTGTAGATAAAGGTCCCCTGTGCACCTGTGTTGTTTAGATAAGAAAAACAATGTTTCATTCACACATGACAAAGTTCCAAATAACTTAGAATTAATTTTTGGTGATGAAAAGATTAGACTTTATTCAAAAAAACTTTAATTTTTTGATTAATATATTTGCAATATATCATTTTATGATAACATCGCTTTTGCTTTTATTACCAGACTTATTCAATTCCAATGAATTAATTTTAAAATCATTCTCAGCATATAAATAACATTCATAATCGACTACAATTTCAATATTTCTTGCTGAATTTCTGTGATATTTTAAAATTATGTTTGTTTGAAAAATTCATATTCTATACATTTACAATATGTTTTCCTCGATTTAACCAGTTAAAACAATATAACTGAGAGAATTTTATGATTACTGTACATTTTTGCATTAGTTTTATTTGAAAAATAAGTATTTTTTTCAAATCAAAGAAATTTTCTTGAAGAGGTTACCACTTTGTAAGTTAAGTTAAGTTTTTGTAAAAGTTAAGTTTTTGAAAAATAAACTTTTCAATATAATAAACTTTTATTGTTTTTTATAAAAGTAAAATATTTATGTTACTAAATTTTATGAATGTTTTGAAATACTGTCAGTTAAATAAACTTTCTTAACATTTGTATATATATATATATATATATATATATATATATATATATATATATATATACTTACTTACTTAATGCTAAGTATATAATGCTTGACATTATTAGATATAAATATATATATATAGTTAAATCTATTTATATTCTTTCTAAATATGTTTGATCTGATAATGAAATTACTTGTCACATAAATAAGGAAAAAAAGATATGACTATTTTATAAGTGTTTTTGAGGATATTTTGAAGTTTAATAAGAAATAAACTTTTTCTTCAGTTTTCAGACAACTCGAATAGTTTAAAATTCAGTTTCAAGGTTCGCATAATTTCAAAACTGTTAAATACGTGAGACAACACAAACTAGGCATTTCCAAAACAGAAAAATAAAATTATTTTAAATACAGAAACATGTTTTTCTTAACAAGCGTTTGTACAAAGACAAGTTCTTTGTTTTTTTGTTGCTTTTTTTTTAAACAAGTCTTTGAACAAATTTTTTTTACTGTCACCAAGAAACTTTGAGCAAGTACCTAAAAACTTAATTTATGTTTATTGAATTACCTGAACCTGATGTTTGTTGTTAGGGTCTAGAGAAATCTTGACTAACTGCGTGTCCGTTCCTTGTAACCATTGTGAAGGTGACACTCTGGATACAGCTCCTGCTGTATCAGGGAACAGATCTCCATGGAAGTCCCGATATGACTGCAAACAACAAATTTACGCTAATTTCAATACATTATTTTTTCCTAGTTTTAATGGATAACATTTTCAGTCAACTTTGCTTTCAGTGAGTACGTTAATTATTTTCTTCTATTCAAATTTTTAAAGGTCTACCAGTTTACAACAATCTTATCAGCTTATCATCAAGACTAGCTTGAAGATGTTAAGGTAAGTGCTGTAACTAGAAATCAAAAACAATGAACAGTTGTTCATTAAACAAAAGGACTAAATCACTTATCAAAAAATTAACTATGTCATTGCAATTTTTGAATTCAAGCCAAATAAAAGTATTAGATATATAGTTTCATAGTAAAGTAAGCAAAGCTTATAATGAGAGTTTTTAAGTCCTTTTTATGTAAAAAATGAATACTAAATATTTGTTTGGCTTTTTAATACATACTGTTGACTAAGATTATACAAATATCTATGTTTACTTTACCACATAGTTCTCATTTTTATTTATATATTATTCATATTGTACAACACATTTTTGCTAATCTTCCTCTCAGAATTCAGTTGCCCATAAAGTGAGCCACAGGTTATTAACAATTTTTACTTCTTTGTTGTCAATCACACACATTGTTCTTTTTCCCAAGAATGTGTGATACCAAACACTCAGTCTAAGCTAAAAACAGGTGATAGAATTTTAACGAATCTTCTGTTTTCCATTCATCCTTAATATTTTACAACTATCTCTTATTAGCCGCCTCAGTGGCCTAGTTGATAGCGTACTGGGCTTTCACCCCTAGGACCCGGGTTCGAGTCCCGGCCAAGGCTTGGCATTTTTATACGCTAAAAATCATCCCATTGTCTGCATTAGCCCGTGTGCACAATAGTTGGACGTTGTTGTTGTTTTCCAATGGCTTCCGCTGGCTCACGGCATCTTTGATCTTACTTCCCAGTAGAGGCCAGAGAGGTCTCCTCTTCTCTGCTTCTCTTCATCTAATTTTCTGCAGACCAGGAGGTGGTCCTTGTTCATGATGGTGTGTGGGCATTCACACAATGTGCAGTTGTCATAGTTTAATATCTTAATTTTCTTCAGGTGTTCATTCAGACAGTCTTGTCCAGTTGTCAGCCAAAAAACCGCGACAGATGTCCTCCTCTGGAGATCGTTGACCTTCCCATACAAGTCGAATACATTCTCATAAGGCTTGTTCTTAATGTCTTCCTTGACTTTGTAAATTCAAGATAAGATGTTCGCTTCAGTGCACTAATCCTAGCCTCCAGTGTGAGCATTCTTTTTGGTTTCTGCACTATAAGGGTTCCTTGTTTGACCAGCTTGTCTGCCCGCTCATTCCCTTGTATGCCTACATGTGTACACAGGGGGACAAAGTTGATCGCGTCCGCAGCACACTTTAAGCTGTACGTGTCCTCTGGATAGTGCTAAATGATCAACCATAATGATGGCAAATGTTTCCCAAATAGTCGGACGTTAAACACACAAAAAAAATAAATAAATAAAATCGTAAATTTTTATTTCAACTATACTTTTCTTAGTAGAAATAAAGATTAATCCAGCCTAGAATCATTCGCTGAACTAACAAAGTCGCAATGTGAACACAGTTAGTGAATCAATCACAAACATAACTTATGCTACAGACTAATAACATGGGTACTGTCTGTTTGTAAAGCATCCCAGAAGCCCACCTTGTACTCTTTGCAGCAAGATGCAATTTTTAAAAAAATATTTATTATTTTATTTTTTAACATCAAAAGTGTAAAAACATACACCTATAAACAATCTTTTTAAAAACTAATGTACATTTCTTTTTTAACGTAATAAATTTAATGACCACTCACCTTTCTAGGCACCTGGTACATGATTGGTATAACTGAAGAGGAAGTCAACTGTAAGACCCTATTCACTTCTGCTTGCATCACATTTAGTGCGCGTTTAGGCACCAAACAAGCACCTTTAGTTTGTTCTCCAGAATGCCGGATGCCTTCCACCAAGTATGGTTCTCTGAAAATACAACAAATTCTTTAACTTTACTGAATTATTGTCTTGCAATCTATGTTTAACAGTCACGATGATCCAGGTCCTTGCTATCAGGAGCTTATGCTGTTAAAACAGAAATAATCACATATTAAAACATTTGCTAAACATATGAATGACATCTGTAAGTAGCCTTGTCAGTTTTTTTATCAGTGAACAAACAAAACTAGCATTAAGAATGGCTGAGTAACGAAAATTATGTTAGGTAAAATTTATAGTTTTCTAAAACAGAGCTGTACCCGACCTCACAATATGATACAATGCCATACATTCACTCCTCACTAATAGTGACTACACAAGGTATACTTGTACATTAAGTAATGAGATTTGATTTTGTAAAATGTCTTTATGTGAACAGAGTTACAGATCAATACTGTCTCCTTCAAAATACCTTCTTTGGGAAACCGCACAGCACAGGAGATGGTTCTGCCAATCCTCATTGCTGCTACATCTGTGAACTTCGCACCTAAAGGTTTGCAGTCACTCCCATTTTTTCCCTTATCGCAGATCCCTCATCCTTATTTGTCTGACATAAAGCATAGATGTTCAGATAAAAACCTCTTATAGCAGTGCTGGAACTTGGAAACTGTAATAGCCTTCAACTGGTCGATTACAACCTTCAGAATGTTTTTGAGTGTCTCTCTAAATGATATCCCTTTATTTTTCAGTCTCAGGTAAAGAAAGAAGTGACAAGGACTCAAGTCAGGTGAATAAGAAGGCTACGGAGCTACTGGAATACTTTCTCTGGCCAAAAACTCGTTGATTGAAATTGCTCTGACATTGTGCATTATTATTAACGACCCAGTCGTTCTTGAATTTTGGTCTCATGCGCATGATTTTTTTTTAATTCTTCCAAGAACCTCTTGATAAGTGTTAATAAACTGTTTGGCCTTGAGGCACAAACTCTTTGAGGACTATTCTCTAGCAACTGAAAAAACAAATCAGCATGGATATGATCAACTTGTTCATTACAGCTTTTTTGGATTTTGAAAGCTCGGAGTGTGCCATTCCATGCTCTAGCACTTGGTTTCCGGGTTATACTGGAACACCCAAGACTTGTCAACAGTAATAACATGTCAGAAAATGGAAATTATTTGAATAAATTCTAGAAAGTAAAGGCACCTTTCCTTCCCATATTCATCTGGACCTGTGAAAAGTTTTTGGTGCCATTTTTGCAGTTTTTTTTTTGTTTTTGGTGTTTAACGTCTGACTATTGTGCACACTTGGGCTAATGCAGACGATGGGATGATGTATAGCGTATGAAAATGCCAAGCCCTCGCCGGGAATCGAACCCGGGTCCTCGGGGTGAAAGTCTAGTACGCTATCCACTAGACCACCGAGGCTGCTGGTGTGAGTCAAATTAAACTCTTCCCTGATCATTCTATCAACCAATGGTTTACACACACAAGACCCCGGATTCTGTCGACATTTTCATCAGTTCTTGAAGAAGGCCTTCCGCTGCACAGTTCATCTTCACTTGAATTTTTTCCTTCTAAAAATGTTTTAAACCACCAAAAGACCTAACCCCTTAACCTAAATATGCACTGTCTCCATAGGCTTGCTGAAGTTCTGCAAAAGTTTCCGTTGCACTGTGCCCAAGTCTACAGCACAAGTTTGCTCGTTATTGATGATACTCATTTTTAGAACACACTAAAAAACTGATTCACGAAAACAATCACTACAGGCAACCAGATGACTCTACTAACTACAAACTCATGCTGAAGGCATAACACATGTTTACAGTGTACTACCTGCCACTGGTCAAAGTCCAGCATCCCAGTGTTGCCATAACAAACACTATATTGCCAGTCTCATTACTTAATTTACACACCTTATAAGTGTTTATTTGATTGAATTCAGACATCGTTTTTACAAACAAAATGTTTGAATTACGCTCTCCCTTAAAATTAGAATAATTTCTCAGAATTTAATTACATGCAAAGATTTATAAAATGAGTATATCAAATTCAGAAAAATTATGATTTTGGAGTAAATAAAACAACAAATTAATAATACCCTGAGGAAGTAATATTTTTTTAATCAAGCAACATAGTTTTTATTTCAAATATGGTACAATGATTTTAATTGTGAATTTTCAAATAAACTTTAACCAAAATTTCAGACATTATAAAAAATTAATTTTGAAAAACTAGGGCATTTTGATAAACAACATTAAAAACTTGTTTTAGTATTTGACAATGTTTACGAAGTGACTGGGTCTGTATGTAGTTGAAGCTACAATTCCAAAACATGTCATAGTTTTACAAAAGAAGCCATGCGGCAAACCATAGTATGGCAGTATTATAAGTTATTAATATTTTAATCATGACTTGGATACCAAAAACTGTAAATCAAATTTTCCAATGTATATCGAACCTCCTAACCAAATTTTTGTGAGACAGTTAATATTTAAATTTAATATTTAACTGGGTAATTATGTAATTAATGTGTCTGGCTGTTCCTCTAATTAATTTTTATAAAAAAGGGTGGTATGGCTAATCATGGATTTATTTAATCAGTGTAAAACTCAAATGTAAATAAATTACTTAAAATGCACTAACCTGTCAACCACTTCAAGATATGAAATGGTTGTGTCTCCTTTTCCTGCAAGGAAGAGCATGTTCGTGTCTGGATCAAACAGGGGGATCAGGATCCTAGAAAACAAAACAAAAAACGTTATCAAATTTATCGTTGTACTAACATTACAATACAGTCTGAAATATTTCATGAAAATCGACATGTTTCATTTATTAAACATTGTTGTCTTGCATGAACTTGTATACTAGAAAAAATGTGACGACGAACTTTCGGAACGTCCAAAAACTGCAACTACCGACGAAAACATCGCCAAAGTTCACCAAATAGTGCTAGATGACCGCCAAATTAAAGTGAGAGAGATAGCAGACGTTATGAACATGTCAAAAGAATGTGTTTGTCACATATTAAATCAACATTTAGACATGAGAAAGCTGTCCGCGCGTTGGGTGCCGCGTTTGCTCACGTTAGACCAAAAACCTGTTCGAATGAACATTTCCAATGCTCTGTTGGCGCAGTTTAGGCGCAATAAATCCCAGTTTTGGCACCGATTAATTACTTTAGATGAAACTTGGATACACCATTATACGCCCGAAACAAAAATACAGTCCAAACAGTGGACTGCAAAGGGGGAACCGGCTTAAAAAAAAGCAAAAACTGTTTTTTCGGCTGGGAAAGTGATGTCGACTGTTTTTTGGGACAGTCATGGGAGTTATTTTAATCGACTATCTTTAAAAAGGAAAAACCATTACAGGAGCATACTACGCATACTTGACAAGCTGAAGTCAGAACTTGCGGAAAAATGGCCACATTTGCAGAAAAAGAAAATCCTGTTTCACCAAGACAACGCACCGTCTCACACCTCAGCGGTTGCCATGGCGAAAATCCACGAATTACAGTTTGAACTGCTTGACCATCCGCCTTACTCACCAGATCTAGCTCCAAACGACTTCTTTTTGTTCCCTCATCTAAACATTGCGCTCGGAGGACAGAGATTTTCGTCAAATGAAGAGGCAATCACCTTCGTGAACAATTATTTTGTAGAGAAAAACTCAGAGTACTATTTGGACGGGTAACAGAGATGGGAGCATCGCTGGGAGAAGTGTGTAGAGGTACAAGGAGACTATGTTGAAAATTTTTTTAATTTCTGAAAAATGTCTTGTATCTTTGTTAGGTCGGAAACTTTTCAGACCACTCTCGTAAATATAATGTGAGACTTTTAATCCTTGGATTTTTTTTTTACTTACTTCGATTTTGTGAATAATAAACATAGGTTTGACTTCAAAATGATTTGAATTGTCTTTCAATACTCAAAGTAGTACTGACATTAGGCACTGTACTGTTACTGATGTATGAGTACTAGACATTAATAAGATGTCTTAATTAATTGCATGCTAGTGACAGCTAAGCCACTACTCATTAAGCAACAAATACAAATAAAGCAAAAATGTGCTTCATTCGGTGCCTGCTAGGCTTAGCAATAAAGCAAAGATTAAAATTATTTTTCACTGCATCCTGGCTACAATACATATTAGGAGTATTAGAAGCAATATGTATTGTATTATAAGCCACTACTCATTAAGTAACAAATACCAATAAAGCAAAAATGTGCTTCATCCGGTGCCTGCTCAGCTTACCAATAAAGCAAAGATTAAAATTATTTTTCCCTGCATCCTGGCTACAATACATATTAGGAGTATTAGAAGCAATATGTATTGTATTATAAGCCACTACTCATTAAGCAACAAATACCAATAAAGCAAAAATGTGCTTCATTGGTGCCTGCTCAGCTTCATAATAAAGCAAAGATTAAAATTATTTTCACTGCATCCTGGCTACAATACATATTAGGAGTATTAGAAGCAATATGTATTGTATTATAAGCCACTACTCATTAAGCAACAAATACCAATAAAGCAAAAATGTGCTTCATTCGGTGCCTGCTCAGCTTCATAATAAAGTAAAGATTAAAATTATTTTCACTGCATCCTGGCTACAATACATATTAGGAGTATTAGAAGCAATATGTATTGTATTATAAGCCACTACTCATTAAGCAACAAATACCAATAAAGCAAAAATGTGCTTCATTCGGTGCCTGCTCAGCTTCGCAATAAAGCAAAGATTAAAATTATTTTTCACTGCATCCTGGCTACAATACATATTAGAGTACTAGAAGCAATATGTATTGTATTATAAGCCACTACTCATTAAGCAACAAATACCAATAAAGCAAAAATGTGCTTCATTCGGTGCCTGCTCAGCTTAGCAATAAAGCAAAGATTAAAATTATTTTTCACTGCATCCTGGCTACAATACATATTAGGAGTATTAGAAGCAATATGTATTGTATTATAAGCCACTACTCATTAAGCAACAAATACCAATAAAGCAAAAATGTGCTTCATTCGGTGCCTGCTCAGCTTCGCAATAAAGCAAAGATTAAAATTATTTTTCACTGCATCCTGGCTACAATACATATTAGGAGTATTAGAAGCAATATGTATTGTATTATAAGCCACTACTCATTAAGCAACAAATACCAATAAAGCAAAAATGTGCTTCATTCGGTGCCTGCTCAGCTTAGCAATAAAGCAAAGATTAAAATTATTTTTCACTACATCCTGGCTACAATACATATTAGGAGTATTAGAAGCAATATGTATTGTATAATAAGCCACTACTCATTAAGCAACAAATACCAATAAAGCAAAAATGTGCTTCATTCGGTGCCTGCTCAGCTTAGCAATAAAGCAAAGATTAAAATTATTTTTCACTACATCCTGGCTACAATACATATTAGGAGTATTAGAAGCAATATGTATTGTACTAATAATTACAATAATTGTTTTTTTTATTTTATTCATTGGTGTTTTTACAGTTGGGAGCAGTCTGTATTGTACTGGTAACTGTAATTATTATTTACATTTTTTATATATTTGTTGCTTTTAAAATTTCTCTAAGAGTTATGTGTAAAAGTGTAAATTACAATAACATTATATTACTGTAATAAACTTTTAACAATGGACTAACAATTAACTGAAAGTGGTGGTTAAAAAAGTGAAAGTTAATCGTAGTTTCACTGCATGTCAGTATACTTTACATTCAACTGTAATATGTAACATACGTAAAATAATATATTCTTAAAGAATATAATTGTTTATTCTACACCCAAACAGAATAGGCTTTCAGCTATTTCATACCAGTATAGTTCCTGAATTATTAAAATATCTATTCTTACGACAGTTTTACCAAACTTACCCAGTGGAACTATCCAAAACCAATGATTTTTCAGGCTCCTCAAAATTCCTTAAATCTCTTATGTAAACTTCTCTTTGTCGTGCCTGAAAAAGCAGCTCACTTTAATTTTCGTTAAAACTTATGCCAATGTGAAAACGTACAGTACATTATTATGTTTAATTTTAACAATATATGTCTACAATGGCTTCATATTTTAAAAATTATAATTAAGAGTCTAAATTAACGTTAAATAATATTTGCAACATACAGCTGTCCTGCTAACAGAATGGAAACAAATTTTCAAGAACTAACATTATAGAATTGCACAATAGATCAGGTGATCGCAGTGCCTTGAGTTGTACTATCCCTTCCTCTAGTCTTTAACCTAACCTAATCTAACATTACAGAATAATAACAAATAATAGTAACAACAATAAAAGGAAACATTTTGATATGCAAACCATATAAATTTCACAATTAAATATATGAAAATGAACCTTGACCACAGCAAATTCATAACTTTTCAAAACAAATACACACAGAATCCATACAGGAATATAGCGTCCCCCACAAAGAGGTTTACGCATTTGATCCTCCATTATTTTCTCATTCTTCCAGTGATCATTTTGAAACTATATATACTTTTTAAAGAGGGTACCAGAAATAGTCTGTGCGAACTGCATCTGGTTGACGTTTGTAGAAACAAAATGGCGACCAAAATAAAGTTTAAATAAAGTATAGAACTAATTTTATTTTTTTTAAACAAAATGTTATTTTTAATTTAATTAGATACAAACTAAATAAAAGAAAACTAAACAGCAATGAACATTTCATAAAGCAGACCTATTCCAACTGGAAACTATCCACAGCTACACACCGATAACAATGCTAAACAAATGAATCATTTAATTATTTATGAATAATGAACAAATTAATTTTTATCGTCATTTTGTTTTTACAAACATCAGCTAGATGCAATTCTTATACACTATTTCTGGTACCTTCTTTAAAAAGTATGTACAGTTTCAAATTTATCAATGGAGGAATGAGAAAATAATGGAGGATCAAATGTCCAAACCTCTTCATGGGACACACTTATATCCCAATTTATTATGAACCGATGCCGAAAATCTGACAAACAGAGCAAAAACCATTGTTTACTTCAAATGTATTTTTCAAAGTTCTATATTTCTGTTTAGGCTGTATAATCAGTATTTATGTATAACATGTTTACAGTAGTTCACGCTACAAGTTCACTTTTTGTTTGACGTGAATGATAACTACACATAGTATACAGATCATGGCAAACAACTTTTTCAGTTCGCTCAAGTGGTTCACCTTCAGTGCGGCAAAACCAATCTTATCCTTTTTTTCATCATGGTAACCAGTGTTAAAGTCTTCACAAATTATCATTTCAAATTTTCGAGATGGTAAAATAAGACTGAAAAAAGTCTATATTTTGAATGACAGCTCAGAACACATTTTAAACAGACTGTTGAATATGTCCGCTAATGCAGAAGTATTTCAAACAAAATTCTGCCCTGTTTTGAAATCCACACATTTTGTATTGTGAATGTGAACATAATTACACCAGTGTATTGGGACTGGTGTGTGGTGTACGTTAATAATGACATTCATTTTCAAAAAATTATCGCTGTTGTTTCTTTTCTTTAGTAGTTGTATTTAGGCGATGATAGCCTTAACGTGCTTTTCGCCAAAAAAAAAAAAATCACTTTCAAAACATTTTTTCTCTTCAATTTTTAAAATATTTCTTTTACCTGATGTACACATGTATATTTCTAAAATAAAAATTTTTACAAAAGAATTTTCAAAATACACCTTTTGTTCAATACAACTTTTTCTTTTTTGTTTTCTTTTGTTCTTTTATGGCTACCAGAGTAAGTTCTTATTCTGAAGTATAGTTAAGCAACTATAATTAACTAGAGTACCATGTACAGTATATATATTTAATAAAACAACTTGGGGAGCGTACAACTAGAAATTTTTCGTTAATCCTTTTTCCTTCCAAGAGTCAATTGAAATTATTATTTTTTTACTGTAACTACTCCTGTAACCAAATAGGCCTGTTGGTTTCAAAATATTTTATATATGGTTCTGTCAGTGATAAGAGACAATACAGTGTTATCAGTGATTGTAGCAAGCCTGCAGTTTCCTGGCAATTATAATGTTATCAAGAATTTGAATAGTTATCATTATAGAATACTATTTGCATATTCTAACAATTCAGACTGAAAAAGTAATTTTCAAATGATTTCTTCAATCTTACTAAGCAAGGTGGTGAAGTTTTGTAGACCAAGAAAAAAAAGTTAACATCTTTCAGTAGAAATATCTTTTTAAGAAATTAAGTCTGCTACCAAGATCTTAATCTTAACCAATAATAAACGTTTTGTTACCATGTTTCTGTCCATTTATATATTACGACTCATGTTTGTATATTTGTGCATGAACCAATAAAAAAAAATCTTCTTGAATATTTTTTAAATTTGTCATTAAAATGAAAAAAAAAATAAAGTTTGAACATGCATCTGTACAATGTATAATGCTAATCAGAATGTTTAAAAATTTAGTACTACAAGACTGAGTTATACATTGTTATATATTTGTACAATTTTTACAATTTGTATATTTATACTTTTACAATTTGTATATTTATATTTTATACAATTTGTATAAAATTTTGTATAGAAACTTCCACTAGGTACAAAGTGGACAGTGACAGCTAACCTGGTTGGTGCAGGATTGATACTTTCAATAATTTGTTTTTTTGTTAGGCGTGTGTTATAAGTAAATAGAGTCTTTAAATATGGCCGCTGTGCAGCACTGTAGTTGACAGTCGAAGCACACAGCTGTGTACGAGCATCTGTTGGTTACTAACAGACACCGTAACAGAAGCATTTGTCTGTGTTTAAGCCATTTGTGTTTATTTAAAATATTTCAGTTAATTGAAAATCCCGCTGAGTATATAACACATCAAGTATCACAAGACTCTGAGCACAAGACTAGAAAGCAGTTGAAATTCATTAACAGATTAGTCAAGTTCACGAAGAAAACACAACAAAGCAATGGAATTAAGGTAATGTATTAAAACATTCTTACACTATGTGGAACGATTAAGGAAAGTGCCAATTTCAGTAGTATATAAAGGCCCCCGACCTTAACGACCTCTAGCAGAATTAACTATTGTTTAAACTCAATACAGGTACCAGTCAACTGAACTAAAATCCAAGAGGTTTGGTTACACAATAAATCCTTCAATAAGGATAAGGCCAGGGGCCAACAAACTCTATAACCTTTAAAAAATCAACAATCAGTCAAGTAAGTTTCAAGAAGTGTTTTTATGAAATTCTTACAGGATATTTTTAATACTGGAAGTTGTGCTCATACCAGGTACCAAAAATATTAACTAAGATTCACAGCACCAATTAAATAATCAGTGGTTTGAATTTCCTTAAGCCAATCAGTAATGTAGATGATAGATAGTTAAGCCAAATTTACTAGAGGCGAAACATGAGCAACTTATGTTATAACAGAATCGAAACTGCAATCCAATGGTGACACTGAACTTCATCTTTTTTTTTAAGGCAAAAAGCACATTGAGGCTATTATCGCCTCCCTAAATGTAAGTGTGAGTGTAAAGTGTAAAAGTCGTAAGTATAGTGTTGAAAGTGTAAGTGTGCATTAGATTTGGGTACCGCGAGGGACGTCTAGATCCTCTCAATAGGTGCAGTTAGCCTGCACTCCCACCTGCGGAGTGAGCATCATCAAAGAAAGTGAAGTTTAAGTAAATAATTTCAACCATTGTAAAATCAAATTTCACCTTCGTAATCAGTATCATAATCTATGAAGCTTAACACACTGAGTTTTGAAATACCATTGAAAACAAAAAATTGAATCTCTTGGGGGGGTCATGGTTCATTTTCATTTTTCAATATAATTTGAAAGTTTAAAATACAGCCTTTAATGCTGATTGTGAAGGTGAAATCACAATTCCTAAAAAGAGTAAAATAAAAAAAAATTAAAAATTTGCTTCCATCATGTCAATGAGACAGCTGTATACCTCAATTATTCTAAATAAATAAATGTTTGGTCTAAAACCATATTAAACTGATGTCAACTCTCAACTTACACTATTAAACCCAGTGGTCAGGACTCTGTTACTATCTCCCAACCAAACCACTCTTGAGTCCTTGATACTTTGATGGCTGTTCGCTGTGTGTGTAACTTGATTAGTCGTTGCTCGTGGATCGATCACTCGCACTTGTTTGTCTTTACATGACGTCACTACAAGGCGGCCATCTTTCTTCCAGCTTACTGATTGGATAACATCGAATGTTCACTATTACCTGAACAGACAATAAGTCAAATGTAAATAATATAATAATGATATTTAGATATGATTTATGATTTGCCTTTATTTTTTGAATTTGTTGGTTTGATTTATATTCAGGTTAAAGTTATGGTGTTGCTTAATTAAATTTTATATTTTTATATGTAAATCTAATAAAAGACTGACAATTTTTGTTTTATGTATATTATTTTATAAGTACATATAAATATTTTTTTATAAATAAACTGCTTTTATTGTGGTTAAAAAATGTTAAGACTTCATTGTTATATTACTTGCATAAAGCAGATAATTTTCTACAAGAAAACATATTTATCATTATTTTATTTTATATTAAAACAAATTTTAATATTTCTAACGTAAGGCAATGATTTGGTTTTTGATTCAGTTGATCAAATTTCATCTTAGCATATAATCTATCACAATCATGCTCTTCCATACTTATTTTCTAGTTTATAGCCACTATTCAACAGCATCTCTGATACTTCATTGTCACAATTGTTTTTGAAATCTATTTTTACAACAATTCATTTACAAGCACTAAATAAAAAGAAACATCTCATACAAATATTTACAACATTACAAGTAAAACGCCTCGTAAACGTAAAAAAACAGAAACACATCATTTGTGATATCAAAAACAACACAGTCATTGAATTTACACTAAAATAACATAGATCAATGTCATAAAATGAAATCGAAAAGGCTATTAAACAATAATTCTACAAACTAAACATAGAGTATAAGTCCTCACAAATATAAAAAAAACAGATACACATCATTTGCGATATCAAAAACAACACAGTCATTGAATTTACACTAAAATAACATAGATCAATGTCATAAAATGAAATCGCAAAGGCTATTAAACAATAATTCTACAAACTAAACATAGAGTATAAGTCCTCACAAACATAAAAAAAAAACAGAAACACATCATTTGCGATATCAAAAACAACACAGTCATTGAATTTACACTAAAATAACATAGATCAATGTCATAAAATGAAATCGCAAAGGCTATTAAACAATAATTCTACAAACTAAACATAGAGTATAAGTCCTCACAAACATAAAAAAAACAGATACACATCATTTGCGATATCAAAAACAACACAGTCATTGAATTTACACTAAAATAACATAGATCAATGTCATAAAATGAAATCGCAAAGGCTATTAAACAATAATTCTACAAACTAAACATAGAGTATAAGTCCTCACAAACATAAAAAAAAAAAAAAAACAGAAACACATCATTTGCGATATCAAAAACAACACAGTCATTGAATTTACACTAAAATAACATAGATCAATGTCATAAAATGAAATCGCAAAGGCTATTAAACAATAATTCTACAAACTAAACATAGAGTATAAGTCCTCACAAACATAAAAAAAAAACAGAAACACATCATTTGTGATATCAAAAACAACACAGTCATTGAATTTACACTAAAATAACATAGATCAATGATATAAAATGAAATCGCAAAGGCTATTAAACAATAATTCTACAAACTAAACATAGAGTATAAGTCCTCACAAACAAAAAAAAAAACAGAAACACATCATTTGCTATATCAAAAACAACACAGTCATTGAATTTAGACTAAAATAACATAAATCAATGATATAAAATGAAATCGCAAAGGCTATTAAACAATAATTCTACAAACTAAACATAGAGTATAAGTCCTCACAAACATAAAAAAAAAAAAACAGAAACACATCATTTGTGATATCAAAAACAACACAGTCATTGAATTTAGACTAAAATAACATAAATCAATGATATAAAATGAAATCGTAAAGGCTATTAAACAATAATTCTACAAACTAAACATAGAGTACAAGTCCTCACAAACATAAAAAAAAACAGAAACACATCATTTGCGATATCAAAAACAACACAGTCATTGAATTTACACTAAAATAACATAGATCAAGCTCATAAAATGAAATCGCAAAGGCTATTAAACAATAATTCTACAAACTAAACATAGAGTATAAGTCCTCACAAACATAAAAAAAAAACAGAAACACATCATTTGTGATATCAAAAACAACACAGTCATTGAATTTATACTAAAATAACATAGATCAATCTCATAAAATGAAATCGCAAAGGCTATTAAACAATAATTCTACAAACTAAACATAGAGTATAAGTCCTCACAAACATAAAAAAAAAAAACAGAAACACATCATTTGTGATATCATAAACAACACAGTCATTGAATTTACACTAAAATAACATAGATCAATGTCATAAAATGAAATCGCAAAGGTTATTAAACAATAATTCTACAAACTAAACATAGAGTATAAGTCCTCACAAACATAAAAAAAACAGAAACACAACATTTGTGATATCATAAACAACACAGTCATTGAATTTACACTAAAATAACATAGATCAATGTCATAAAATGAAATCGCAAAGGTTATTAAACAATAATTCTACAAACTAAACATAGAGTATAAGTCCTCACAAACATAAAAAAAAAAAAAAAGAAACACATCATTTGCGATATCAAAAACAACACAGTCATTGAATTTACACTAAAATAACATAGATCAATGTCATAAAATGAAATCGCAAAGGCTATTAAACAATAATTCTACAAACTAAACATAGAGTATAAGTCCTCACAAACATAAAAACAGATACACATCATTTATGATATCAAAAACAACACAGTCATTGAATTTACACTAAAATAACATAGATCAATGTCATAAAATGAAATCGCAAAGGCTATTAAACAATAATTCTACAAACTAAACATAGAGTATAAGTCCTCACAAACATAAAAAAAACAGAAACACATCATTTGCGATATCAAAAACAACACAGTCATTGAATTTACACTAAAATAACATAGATCAATGTCATAAAATGAAATCGCAAAGGCTATTAAACAATAATTCTACAAACTAAACATAGAGTATAAGTCCTCACAAACATAAAAAAAAAAACAGAAACACATCATTTGCGATATCAAAAACAACACAGTCATTGAATTTACACTAAAATAACATAGATCAATGATATAAAATGAAATCGCAAAGGCTATTAAACAATAATTCTACAAACTAAACATAGAGTATAAGTCCTCACAAACATAAAAAAAAAAAACAGAAACACATCATTTGCTATATCAAAAACAACACAGTCATTGAATTTAGACTAAAATAACATAAATCAATGATATAAAATGAAATCGCAAAGGCTATTAAACAATAATTCTACAAACTAAACATAGAGTATAAGTCCTCACAAACATAAAAAAAAAAAAACAGAAACACATCATTTGTGATATCAAAAACAACACAGTCATTGAATTTAGACTAAAATAACATAAATCAATGATATAAAATGAAATCGTAAAGGCTATTAAACAATAATTCTACAAACTAAACATAGAGTACAAGTCCTCACAAACAAAAAAAAAAAAAACAGAAACACATCATTTGCGATATCAAAAACAACACAGTCATTGAATTTACACTAAAATAACATAGATCAAGCTCATAAAATGAAATCGCAAAGGCTATTAAACAATAATTCTACAAACTAAACATAGAGTACAAGTCCTCACAAACGTAAAAAAAAACAGAAACACATCATTTGCGATATCAAAAACAACACAGTCATTGAATTTATACTAAAATAACATAGATCAATGTCATAAAATGAAATCGCAAAGGCTATCAAACAATAATTCTACAAACTAAACATAGAGTACAAGTCCTCACAAACGTAAAAAAAAACAGAAACACATCATTTGCGATATCAAAAACAACACAGTCATTGAATTTATACTAAAATAACATAGATCAATCTCATAAAATGAAATCGCAAAGGCTATTAAACAATAATTCTACAAACTAAACATAGAGTACAAGTAGGACCATATAACTACTACATACTGTACAGGTCAGTTATTTAGAAAGTGGCCACAATGTCAAAAACCAATGTTTCAAAATATCTTCTTTTTTTGTCCAAACACATGACAAAATGAAGAGAAATTCCTTTAGAAAGTATATTACTATGCTATCTAGTGACAAAATTTTGAAGTAAGGTCGGTAAAACAGAATTTGTTCATATAACGGTTATGCAAGTCTACATTCAAGCAATGGTACTTGCTACAGAACGGTTCCATATGTCTAGACCAATGGGTTAATATGCAGTGTTTGCTGAAGTACCAAAACTTTCTTTTTTCTACTTTCAAACTGGTCGCTAGTGACCCATATGACTTCTTATCGAGACATAGAATAAATATTCAATACAAAATTTAGATTGGCAACACTGATGTAGTTGTTTGAACTGGATGATTACTCTGAATATGCAGCAATTACAATACAGTGTCAAACCGCCACAGTTTTCCTACATCTACTTTGCAAAATAGATGAACTACCTTTGTTAAAGTCTGAGCGTTAATCATACCCTGTGGTAACCGTGTATTTCGAATAATACTAATTAATGTCATATTCATCACTTGAACTTCATCCAGTTCTCTGAGTTGCAAGGCACAAAGAGTTACCAATAAATTGGTTTCTGCCAACTAACTAACAATTCTTTCTTTTTAGATACTGACCACATGATCCTACTTCTAAAGTTGCAGCTTTCTAACTTTTTTTTAAATTTTTAACCATTTCAGAACCTTTTTTACCTCAATAATCATGTATAAAAGGCATCAAATAATGATTTGTGTAAATAAAGAACGTGTTTTGGCAAGAAAAACTAACTTATGAATGCAATAAATAAACTTCACTATAAATACATCTAGTCAGTTAGCCTGCTTCTAATCAGCAATCTACACATGTAAAGGCATGTAAAAGAGTCAATCTTCACTAACAAAAAATTGTGTAAATGATCGAAATATGACTATGATTACCAGACATTTACTTTAGCACATTCAAAGTGTCTCGCCTACATTAGATAAACCTAGTAAGAACCTTTTTATGTTACTGATTTACTGAATTTAAATTAAATATTATAATTTCTCTGACTTACTGTACACTTCTTTCTCTGCCGCTATGTCCCATAAAGTAAGCGTTGTGTACGATGAAGTGGTCAATAAACAATCTACAGTTGGATGAAAACTAACAGTCTCAACTCTTCGCTGTTTGTGGGAGAATGTACATTCAGCGGTAGTTAGATTTTCTTCTAGACCTTTCCCAGGGATATGCCATACCTTGACCTGTTCCAGTAACAAAGCAAATTAATAACAAAATTCAGTGAAACTTCGCCAATCATAACTAATTGGGACCAAGGCCTGTTCAGATCAGTAAAAGTTCTAATTCAGTGAATTAATAATCAGTATAATTACTTGTATTTATGAAGATTGAACACAATTGTTGCAGCTGCTCCAGGGTTGACACGCAAGATTATTCAAAGACAACCTGGCCCTCAACACTCTCCCACTACATTACCTTTCCACAATTCCTAAAACTACAATTCAGCTTATACTGTAATATGATATCTTTCTTTATCATTTTTCAGTTAAATGACTGATTGCAAACAGATAAAACTGGTTTTAAATTTACTGCGCTGTACTGTGTCATGCACATTGTTTTTTTACTCAGTATAATGTTCTTATTTTCTTGTTTGATTAAACATTTAAGGCAAGGAAAATCATAATTCTTTTCCATTAAAAAAAAATTCACACTTTTAAAACGGTTCGACTAAAAACTCAAGTGGATCGATATTAGCAGCTGAATTTGGTGTTGGAAAAGCAACGATCTGATCGAATGAGGGATTATTGGAGAAAAAAATTACAGCCCAATGTTAGGAAGAACTGAAATTTAGACTACAGTGGTCCCATAAGGCCAAAAAATTTTAAAAAGTACTTTTATGGTTTCTATCGATTATGAATGTTATAAAATACATGACTTTCTCTAATCTATGTTAAAACATAAAAATATATTCTGAATTCAAAAATAAACTTACCAAACAATCTTGTGACCCGGTTGCTAGTAATCCATCATCAAAAGGAGAAAAATCTATGTCTGTGATTGTATCTGTGTGTGCATAAAGTAGCGGCATTGATTTACTTTTTCTTCCGCAGTCACCTATTGGCAATACTGCTAAACTCGAACCTGGCAGACACAAAACATGGTAGTCATCACAAGAATTATATTAGATTATAAACAGTTGACAAACTTTTCAAACTGAAATTATTTTAACTTCATTAATCTCCATGAAGGGTCACGTATCACCTCCAGTGGAACTATGGCCAGCACTTTGTAAAGAATTGCTTCACATGTACTCTTTAATTGCAAAGACTGTAACTTCAAAACAAAACACAAGTTAGAACCCAGCAAAGAATAATTTTTACAAATACAATCTGGACAAGATTATTTGTTCTTAACAGAGATACTAGAGCTGGTCTTGAGGATTAGTCTGAAGAGAATGATCTAGTTAGCTGACTTGTATGAGACTTTAGACATAGATCCTACAAGCAGGAAAGCTCATGAAAATATGTAACATACTGTAATGTAACACTATTTCTTCAGAATATATTTTATTTCCTTTAAAGTGACACAATGTGGCCTGCACTATGAGTGTGCACAAGGCTAGAAACATAGTGTGATTTGGGTTATTCAAATAATAATTTCATAAATACTCCCAACCATTTAAATACAGTACTTAGACTGCTAGTTGTTTATTCAACTACACAATTACATAAAATTATTATTTTGTGAATTCTTCAATATTTGTTCTACTGGGCGCTGAGCTACCATTCAATAAATTTTTACTAGACAGTGTTCTCGAATTATATAAACATTATGTTAAATTCATTACAAGAAGGTTCCATAAAAAAAAGTCTGTTGTCTAGGCAATAAATTTTGCAGAAAAATTGAAATTTTTAAAATTTAATTAAATAATTTTAAATATCCATAATTTTACATTATTTAATTTTTATTTGCAATATCTATTCCAAACACTGTCAATAAAAAACGTTAACAACATTCATAGTAGGCTAACTTTATTATATTGTATTTTTATTTAAAATGTGTATACACTATTATTGTTTCTAACTACAGTAATATAGAATATAAAAAATTACCTATTTATAACAGAAACTTTAAAACATATCTAGGCATATTTTATAAATAAAACCTTTAGGCATACTTATGCTTTGAAGATCAGCATCCTGAATCATGACGTTAGTCTAAACTAGTGTGTATGATACTAGTGTGCATCATAATTCCCAATACCTCGCTTATATAATCGCCACTTATTACATTCCAAACATGTGATCACAATAACTGGCAACTATTGTATATAAAAATCTTGAAAGAGGGATGGCCCTTTTAGTAATGATTCACCTATTTTACTTACCATTATGATCCACATTGAATGCCATAAAAGCAGCTGATGCTGCAATATTATTGCCATAAGTTTGATAAGATCCAACAGATATGTCTCGCACACAAGCCTCAGGCTTTGGTACAATCGGTGCTGCATTTTTAAATTTCGATGCTTTAAACCTCCACGCCATCGTGTTAACATCAACAGTCCAATGTGCTGTAAATCAAAGTGTTTTTTTAGCCTATTAATATTTTCTGAAAACAACTTTCTTCAAATTAAATAACATTTATTTCAATAATTATAAACAATGTTATCTTAATACTTTATTACATTATTAGGATAAAGCTACAAGTATGGCTATTGGCCTAATGCTTACACTCCAATTAATAATACAAACAACTTTGGATAATATTCTTCAAAGTGAAAAGGTCTACCCAAAAATTCAAATTACACAAAAATAAAATCATATATTTTACAAAGGGACTTTTTAGGTACTGCATTTTGAAAGTACAGTGGGCATAAGGTTTTCTTGCCTAATTACAACTGATATGCAAAAAAATTAATTTTTTGTTCATGCTCTCACAGACAGTATATACTTTTTCGAAAATTGACATTTATGTGGTAAGAAATTATAAAACAAATAATTACTTTATTTATTATTTTTATTTTTACATTCTATAATTTATAAAATCATACTTATAGGCCAACATCAAACAACAAAAGACATTGTCGTGTCAAATCATAAAATACACTGAAAGGCTGTTGTTCTGTACATTTGTATTTATTAAATATATCTGTTGTTTTGAAATCTTTGCTGACAGGTTAGGCATATGCTCTTTTCACTCATTTACTGAATATAATCTAATGTTATGTTATGTTATTGTTACTTCTCCTTTCATTAAAAAAAAAATTACTTCATCCAAAACCATGTTGGGTTATAATTACACTATAAGTAGTTGTACAATCTTTATAATTTGAAAATTTACATCTCTTTACAAAACCATTTTAGGTTAGACTGAACCTAAAATTTACACCTTCATTTAAAAAATAGTTTAACCTTATTTATTTAGAAATCCTCCATGGGAGCAGAAAACATGAAATATATATCTAAACTGATCCAAAATTTATCACATAATTTAAAAGATTTATAAAACACTTCATTTTAAAATATGGAAACAATGTTCAATAACAAAAGTTAAGGTAAACGTGTTTAATAAAAGCGTTCAGGTATTAATATATATTAAAACTGAAATTAGATCCTAAAATTAGATTCTTTATTGAAACTCTTTTTTTTTATGGCTACCAGTCAGTCAGTCTGCTACATTTCTGAACGTTTTTCACCTCATACTCATATATTCAGGACTGCAGTTATAGCCATAAATATTACATTTCCTTCCAATTAACACCAATACCCTCATTAACCTAACTGGTATGGACATTAAGAAAAAAAACAAATTATTACTCCGCAAGTCATTTTTAAAAGAAAATCACCACCGCATCAGAAAAATGAGTAGGACCTACTTTCAAGAAAAATTTTAGATATCGCTGGTCACACTGTTTTAAAGATTTGTCTGTAATAATAACTAGACTTTTAACAGAATAAATAAGTGTTCATAGCAAACAATATTATTAACAAAATCATTTCAAATAATTTTATTTAGGCTAAAATATTTTATGAATTTTTTTAAGATTAAAGGGAAATAGATCTTTTACTATGACATCAGTTCCACTTAAGATAAACTTTTACACAAAATAAAATATTCACATTTTAGCCTAATTAGAATACAGTAACTAAATTCAATGACAATTCAATCCAAAGGCCTAGGGCAATAGCCTACTTTGTTTAGGTTAGAACTGACCTGTCTTTGCCACAATAAATAACGTAGACATAAGTAAAAACGAATATTTTAAAATCACTTACATGTCAAAACTGCGTTCATTGCACTGATTAGTTTAACCTAACATAAAAAGAACTTAAATAGATGACAACTGTTTCTACACCCAAGCCCTTGTTGATAAGGGGTGGAGAGCTTCAAAATACCATTTCCTTTTCTCTCACAAATTAAAAAAAAATCTGTTTCAATTCAAAGGTTTAAGAACTATCTTAGAATGTATATTATATCTGTTATAAAATATGAATCTTACCTTTGTAATCAAATTCGCAGTGTTTATATATTACAAAACATACAGGCTTTAAACGATACTGTAACTTAGCGTCGTCGGTCGGTCTACAACTCACTCACAGTATAAATGACAGAAGGAACCGGAAATGTTTTTTACAACTGTCAATTAACAACTAAATTGTAAAACTATATTTTTTAAGTCTACTTCAACTTACTTTTATTTCTTTTAATTAAAACGTAAAATTTAATTTTAATGTTTCAACTTAAAAAGTAAATTTATTTTAAAATTAGTTATAACCAAATGTACTTACAGGGTTACAAGAATGACTCCCCATGTACATTTAGTGTCAAACTTGTGTTTTGCAAATTTTAAATGTGTTTTATCTAAGTAAGAATTTCATTTCATATTTTTTTAATAAATAAATAAGAGTAGTAATTAGATCATATTACGTTATTTATAAAGCCTAGTTAAACAGTTTTTAATAATGGTAAATTTATTGTACGAAGTTTTTCACATGCAATCTAATTAACAGAATCATCTACTTTGTAGTTTTACCCTATCAAAAAATGTAATGTGACGAAATAATAATCAATTGTTGTTGTATTGATGTGGTAATCATAAATACAAATATTTTTAGAACCTAAAAAAGACATATTGATCTTCTCCTTCTTCTGCAAAAGTTCCACTTTTAAAAATATTAGCTAAAACTTTTCAAAAACATCTAATTTAAAAAAACATATTTAATGTCAGATTTAAGAGTTAAATCTTTTTCATATTCTAAAATTAAATGTTAGGCATATGAAAAATCAAACATACAATAAATCCCTTAATTCTGATGACATTAAACCTTGTAATAACTTTATATATGAGTATAACTATGCAATGAGTATTTTATGTCAGTGACACAGCAGAAACTTTCTATTAGAACTATTCAGTTACATTGTAGACCTGAAATAAAACAAAAGTTTGTCACCAGTCTTAACTTTTCCCAAGTATAACATGCTAGGAAATTTCTAATCACAGATATGTTGTACAGATGTACAAGATGGGTAAGATGGAAATCTAAAAGATATGTTTCATAAAACACTTGAAAAAACAGGAACTCTAACAATGTTGCTTCAAGTGTATGTATAATTTTGTAAACTACTCTACTGATTATGGCTTCTGAAATACCACGAATATCACTAAAAATATAAATATCAAAGTACGTGGCCCAGGCCCTAACCGATGTAGAATTATTTGTAACTAATGTTGAGGGTTCCACTATGAGCTTAATCTTAATTCATACATACTCATCTCTCAAATGCCACTTTCTGAGAAACATAAGGAAGGAGATAAAATTCCTAACAGTCTCCTTTATGCCTCTGTAGTCAGCATATTTGGCGCCATTGGCCTTTAACTTTTCTGTTTAGGTATTATTGTACTGTCTGTATGGCAAATTTTACCTGTATCTGAATCATCGGTAATTGTGTGATGTATGCTTGAAGTCATTATTACAGTTTTCTTCTCTATTGGTACAAACGACATTAAAGTAATGTCATCAGTGAACCCATACAATGATGATTGAACATCTCGCTCTTCATTAGGCAGAAACTCAATAGGAATGCCTACTTTATTTTCCTTCAAAGTGCCTACATATGTAATATTCTTTTTCTTCAATTCCTTTGTTAGTTCAACTTATGAAAACCAGTTATCAGCTGTAACATTCCTTTTGCTATACTCTATAGTTTTTACCAACCTTAGCATCAACTGAGTTGGTTCCCTAGGTGCCTCTCGCTGTCATTTAGTGTTTTACCATGGGAATCCTTTCCTGTACAAATATAAGCGTTTATTACATAATTAGTTCTTGTGACTGTCATCACCATGATCTTCAGACCATATTTGGGATGTTTTTAGGCATATACATTTTGAACTTGCACCACCCTGGAAATGCTACCAACATCTCATCAACACGTGTATTCACCAGTGCTGTAATATTTTTGGCAGTTTTCAATAAACTGCTCAAAAATTTCTGCAATTGCTGTAGCAGGATCAACTTTCTCTCTTTCTTTTTTTGTACTTGGATCATCAAGCCTAAGTGCATTTAAAAGGAAAAGTAACCTATCCTTGGCCATGTAGATCTAAATATTTCCCGACCGGTCCCATCTATTGCAAAAAGACTGTGTACAGACTCATTCCCAGATTTAAAAACTAAAAAGAACACAAATAGACCAATCGACACCATAAGTTTCAATGTATCTGTTTCTTTCACATAAGGTAAATCTTTCTTTTTATATTTAACTTGTGTTTGTAAAATTTTTTGATTGGTCCAAAGAACACTTTTGTCTAACACATTTTGAGGAAAAAGCAACTGCCATCCATACCTCTTCAACTGTAGGATTTTCTCCAAGTATGAGAGCTGCATTTTTGAGTCCTGGTGGTTTAGAAATAATATTTTATTACTCAGTGCAAATATTTTTGTTTGGTTGTATTTTTTTCAACTGCAAGGTGGTATTTGATGTTTCATCATTTGTTTTGTTTGCCTGCCACAAAAACAGCTTTGGAAACCATGTAACAAACCTATACACTCGTCAGGCACTGTTCCTGCTTTACCAGCTCCAGCAACAACAATTTCTATAATTTCATTCACATGACCATTGACATCATCATTTGTCCTTCTGAAACAATCTCATCTGGGGCATCTGCACCACTACTAACTACATCGTCAACCATCTCATTTTTACCCATTTCTTGTTCACTTTCTCAATCGTGATCACTTTTTTCGGGTTCAAAATTAGGACTTTTATCACTGTCGAAATCTTTAAAGTCTTCATTAAGATATTCTTCCGACATTTCTTCAATACCTGGCATGACACCAAATCTAACTGGACAAAGTATTCTCCTTTGCGTCGGACCTGCAGCTTGTAAATCAGATGATCCGATACAATGTCATATTCAATTATAATTTGTCTTCCATCTTCATATAAAAAGATGATTACATTTGAGCAACAATGGTTGATATTTTTATGTTGATGTTCGATGTTTTTCACATTTATGTTAGGCAGTTGTCTTTATACATTGTTGGTTGATAGTCGATGTTTTTTTAGATATTTTTCACAGTTATGTCTTTTTTATAGATTTTTAAGAGTTTTATAATGAAGATTTTTAAATGTTTGATATTGAAAAGAAGTTTTTTCACCTTTTTTAACATCAAAACAGTCAAATTTTGACTTGACTTTCAATCTCTATTCCAACAACAAAACACACTCATTTTTCTGTAAATGTCAACAAAACAAAAGTGGATGTTGTTATCATGTTTTGCTAGTGTTTAAGAATATATAGAGAAACTGATACACTAAGTTACATATAGTGTAATTACATTATGTTTCCTTCTTATTGCTGTGAGAAAAAACTTGACGAATGGTTAAAGCTTAGGTTGTTGAGAGGACATCACTATAATAAATTATTCTTAATGAACTGACAATTAATTTTATCTTAATATATATATTTTTTTTTTTAATATCCGACTATTGTGCACACTTGGACTAATGCAGACAATGGAGATGATTTATAGCATATGAAAATGCCAAGCCCTGACCGGGAATCAAACCCGAGTCCTCGGGGTGAAACCCTAGTTCGCTATCAACTAGGCCACCGAGGCGGCTCTTTATCTTTATAATGACAGTTCTAAATATTTTAAATGTAATATCATGGGTTGATTTATTTTTTATTTTGTTTATCTAAATGTTTCAGATTCAGACATTTTGTTTTTGACAAAACAGTCTTACCAGCATTTATCCAAATCATACAAAATTAGGAAAACAATCAAAATTAAAATTTGTTTCTGCATTATTGGTGTAAACCACGGTTTTTCCTTCTTCACTATATAAAAAATTATGGTGATTGAGAAAATAAATTAATTTTCACTTTTAGGTCCAGAAGAGTGAAAAATAGTAAGATTGTGGAAATTTTAAACCTTTAGAGTGGAGTGCACATAATTTTTTTAATATATTTGTTTTCAATTCATAGGACATACTACCGTAGATCCAGTCATGAAAATGGAATACTACAAAATTTATTGTATACAGTTACAAAATATTATAAAGATTGAATTTATAAGGACTGAATTTATAAAGGAACTTTATAAAGAACTGAATTTGCCCCCCCCGCCAATAAACATGGAAAATGGCATAAAAAATGGAAATTCCTGCATCTATTGCATTTTAAAGAGGCCAAAAACCAATTAAGTATATATTTTTTTTATATATATATTTTTTTTTATGTTTAACGTCCGACTATTGTGCACACTTGGGCTAATGCAGACGATGGGATGATTTATAGCGTATGAAAATACCAAGCCCTGGCCGGGAATCGAACCCGGGTCCTTGGGGTAAAAGCCCAGTATGCTATCAACTAGGCCACCGAGGTGGCTCCCACTCCCAATTTAGTATATCATATGATTTCTAATTATTTCAAGTAATGGACAATGGATTCTACTTTTACAAAAAAATTTATATTTCTTTAACATACTTACACTGCAAACAATAATGTAGTATAATATTTCTATTTTGAAATGTTGGTGGGGGCCTTACCTCGTCCTTAATGTCACTGGGTCACTGGTCATTACACTGTAGTACTAAGTATGAAATCAAATTTCGCTGAAAATTCCCACTTGCTGTCGATAAACAATGGATTACCCGTTTTAGAAAGGTTTATGAAAATGTTAAGACTCACACATGACTCTTTTATTAATGTTAATTCTTACATGGGTTTTTTAATACTTGATTAAAATGTGTTTCAATATTAACTAGCTAACAATATTAAAGAATAGATTTGCAGATGTAAGCAGCTATGAGGGTTTACATCTACCATAGTGTTTAAAACCAAACTGACATTTTATTTCTGCGCTTTAAACTTTATCTTATTTACAGAATAAAATCTTATAAATAATAAATACTGTTTATAACGAAAATTTGTGCTATTTATTTTACAAACATTTCAACAAACGCTAAGAATTAGGCATATATATTTTAAATAAATATTTGACAATTTAAAATAAATATTTATAATAAAAACAATAATATTGTAGCAGTCGGGAAATTATTTTTTAATTTTAGTTTCATTTAATTTAGGTAACTAGAACAAAGAAATTACTTAAATATACCAGGTCTTATAAGGAATCCTCACAATACTCTATGTAATTATTGAACCAAAGTTAAAGTTTTTTATTTAAATTTGATAAAAAAATCTATTGGCAGTGGCAATTCTGAATTATTAAAAATTAAAAACATATTTATATGTATTTCTTGACTCTGAAAATCAATGGCAGTTCATAATGATTTGATTTAGACAAATCAACAAAATAAGAAAACTATTACAAAGAAGTTTTAAAATAAATTTGAAAAAACATTAAGATTGTTGTATAGATAAGTGGTCCATATAAATCAAAACAAAAATAATAATTGTAATTAATTGCTACAATTATTTTTTTTTATTTTATGTGCAATTTCATACTAACAAAAAAAATTAATTTCTCAATAAGGTTAATAAAATAAAAAATAAATCATTACTCTTGAAGAAAATTGTTAGCTAGTTACCTAAACTATAATGTGATTCTTGTTACAGTGTGTCTAATAAAATGTGAGAGTACCAGAAGACTTTGTTTATTAATAATAACAATAAGCATACAATTACTTTGGATAATACCTTAAATAATATAAATATTACAATACCTTTTCAAAGTTGAAGCTGAAATTAAAGTATCTAAACATGACATGAAACATTTCGTGTTTTTAACAACATAACACACCCAATTAACTATTCAGTTCAATGTTCTTACAACAGAAATATATTACTGTAAAAAATTAATTACTTCCCAAATTATATTGTAAACATTTGTTAAGCAACCAGCAAAATTAAGCAAAACTATATAGTATGAAAAATTTAACTTTCTTGCTAAAAATGATAGTAAAAAATGAACTGAACATTTGTAAGAATCTATCAATTTTTAGGCCTCCTAAATTAAAAAAAAAGAAAAAGATTTTTACTTAGATGTGTGTCTGTACGTCAATACCCTTCTCTGGAGAATAAACTAACTGAACAATTCTTATGAAATTTGGCATGTAGGTTTTATGTATAACTAAATTTCTATTTAAAAAAAAACTAATTTGTCAAAAAAACATTAAAAATATATTTTTTCAAAATAGGCAATAACGGTTTTGATAAAATTTTTCTTGATTGTAGGCCATAAGTAAGTAAGTACTTACTAAAGTACTAAATAAAACATAAGTAGCTGAAATATTCCTAAATTCAATAACAGGAAAATCAACATATTTCTTTTTTTCAAAACGACTTCCATCAGAATTTCTTAAAATTTTAGTCTAAATGAAGACTCACAACTGAAGTCAGTATATCAAGTTTAGAATACCATAAGAAATTTATGGATCTAATGGGGTTGAGTAAATGGGAAAAACTCAAAATCAGAACACTGGGTTTATTTTGCATTTTCCTATTTATCTTAAACTATAAATTTATTTACTTTTCAAATTTGATACACCGACTTCAGTTAAGAACCAGTATATAATAAAAGTCTAAGCAGAATATGAGGAAATAGTTTTGATAATTTTTGTTTTTGTTTTCATTAAACTTTCTGAACAAGATTTTTTTAGCAAGTCTATGTTTTTTGCACTATTTATTTTTGAAATATGAAAATATTATGTGTGATGAAAAATTATTTTTCAAGTCAGATTAAAGATTAATTCATTTCATTATTTTAAATTAAATTAAATCAAAATATTCAGTGACAAATAATCAAAATCTTAACTGACATTAGTGTACTTAACATGAAGTACAGAAATGTGGATGCTTTATATAATATATATATATTATAATGTGGATAAATTAATCTTTTGTCTGACGTGTGTGTGTGTGTGTGTGTGTGTGTGTGTGTGTGTGTGTGTGTATATATATATATATATATATATATATATATATATATATATATATTATGGTAATAGCAATAAAGAAAATCAAAATTTTTAATTATAAAAATTTACATTAAGATACTTTAATTTCCTTTCAAATATGTATGTACTAACAAAACAAAATTTTTTTTATTAAATAAAGAATTTAATTTATTGAAATAGAACACTTAAAAATCTATGCTAACAGTCTGTCATGGCATAGGCTATCTGAACACCTCGCATAAGATTCAATGAAACAATGAATTTAATGATAAAGCTTTAACGCAGTAAATATTACGTTTCAATTTCTTACATAAAATCACAAATAGTACATATTTATTTTAATAATTGGAGAGGAAAACTTTGGGTATTACAGATTATATTGAATAGTAAAAAAACATCAATTCTATATACATACAAGTAGCAAATGGCAGGACCGTTTTTTTTTTTTTTTATAATATACATTTAATAATTACATTTTTATTTTGGCTAGGCGCAGGTTCTGACCCTATGAGCAAGTATTCATGGGTTATTTTACAAAAGTCAATTTTACCAGAAGGAATGGTACAATATAATTAGGCGTAATCAATACAGTGTTTTGTTTAACAATTAGTTATTTTATAAAAAAAAATTTTGCATTTTATGCATACTTCACTGCAAACTTTAATCAGTTGGAAATATATATAATATTGCACATAGTATTCAAACATATATAAAAATTTTAAAAACAAACATATTCTACAAGTTTTATCTGTAATAAAAACTTTATGCATTCTCACTGGTAAAATTGCTTCAATGAAGAAGATAATTATTTAACAAAACAGCTATCTACTATACATATGTCCGGTCTATATGCAGCATTCTTGCCTACAAAAAGACGACACAATAAAAATTAATACTGTACTAAACTTCACTGTACACAAAATATATACAAAAAAAGAAAACTAACTTTTTTACGGAATGTATTTAAATAAATCTTTGTTAAAATTAGGTACAATTTTATGTCGACTGTTCAAATCAAATCATATAGAATTTCAGGTAACAAATCTCTTAATTTGCTAATATATTATTCACCTCTTGCTGGTGTACAATTTACATGTTGTGTTTTAATACAAATAAACTGATGTTACTAAATATTTAGAAAACAAATTCCTTTGAAATATGTTCAAGTATATATTTTTAAGGATCACTAGGACTTACTGTAATAACACTGAAGTCATTTTATGCCTTGTAATAGCTTTGTGTTTTGGGTTAACTTAAAAAAAACAGGAAACAAACGTTTTACTGAAAATAACAAGTTAACATTTTGCGCAAGTTCTCAAGTGAAATGTCTACAAGAACTTTAGAAAAATGTCAAATACTCAAAGAGTAACAATGCGAATGTGAATTATTGTGTTTTTAAAATGATTATTTTTTTAGGGGTTATAATGTCGCAGCATTATTTAGAATACAGTTATTAGGCATACAAATGTGACACTATGAACAGATAAGTATTTATTTCATAAAGCAATGAAAATATTTTATTAATTTTAGTCTGTTTTTAACAAAACAATCTGCTCTCTCTATGCTTAACGGAAAAACCGTAAGCCTTTACAGTTACAAAACTGTAGCCCATACAATTATTCTATTATAAAACTTTTGTTTAAACTTTTTTTAACAAACGAGCAAAAATAATACCAAAATGAACATTGGTTATTTTTAAGTAAATACAAGGTCACAAAAACATTGTGTGGAAATAACTGATTTGTTGAACAAAACTGTAAATGAATTAATTACAAATGTTACTCTAGAAAATTTTAAGCAAACATTAAAAACTATGTTTCAATGTAAAAATAATTGCAAGGAACAGTTTTTTAAAATAACGGTTAGTTTTACTCACTTACGAAGGCTTTACTTTCAGCATTGTTTGCAATATAAATATTGAAAAATCGAATACAGTAATGGAAAAAGCTAAAAAGGTTTCATGTAAGGTGCACAAACATCATCACAGTGTAGTAATAAACTTTATTCTTTGTACTTCCCCTAAGTAATTTCCTTTTGTGAACATTTTACAAATTAATGTAAATCTTTACTTAATTAGAACAGTTCCAATAAAATTAAAACAAGAGTTACCTAGTCTCGTTACATAAAACAGAGTTCTAATTTTAACAAATTAATTGCAAATTTATTGACTATGCAAGCGCCCAGAATTTGATTTTGGAACCGCGCCTACAATCCTGACTCTTGTGACTAAACGTGAATCAGAAAACTGTGGCGGAGGAGCTAAGACTTCTTCTACAACTGGAGGGCCTGTTGTTTCAGTAAATTCAGGAGGCGGCGGTACGAACATTTCTTCTCTTTCGTCTAACTCTGTTTCTATTGGTGGCGGCAACTGTGCTAACGACACTGCATTCCTTGTTAGAGTCGTTCTTTGTTGTGATGTGCGTGGTAAAGTTTGAGTTGCTGAAGGAGTGGGTCCTTCATTTCCTAAACCTGCTTCAAAACCAGTCGGGGGACCGACAGGGATTTCTTGATCTGAACTTACACCGCTTGATGAATTATCCCCGTCTTCTCCTCCCTGTGTTAAAAAATCATTTGGGTAAGATTTTGAACTTTTAAGCTGTGTTCTTACTTTCTGGATTTCATCAACGCTAAAACTGTGCGGTATGCTCCCCGAACTGGAACTGCTATTCCCACTACCTTCTATATTGCTTACACGAACAATTGTTTTATCTGTCTGGACTTCTTCATTATCGCTTTCATTTTCACTTAAGCTATAATCAGGATCAGGTATCGGTGGTGCTGCCAAAGTTTGTTGTTTACGATTACGAATAGGTTGTGCATAAGGGTTTCCTCCATTCGCTGGCGTGCTTGTTGGTATGGGTGGTTTAAACGAAGACGATGGAGAACGTAAACTGTGTGATTTACGCACCTAAAGAAAAAAGAAAATTCAATTCAATTTAATAGGTTTTCAGTATATTATCGTATAGTTTCAATAACAATAATAATGGTAATATGATGATGATGATGATGATAATAATAATAATAATAATAATAATAATAAAAATTAATTTAAACAATAAATATTTTTAGAAAATTAGACTGAGGCATAGTTTTTCTTAAGCACAAAAAAACAACAACAAAATGTTTACCAATAGTTGAGCACAGAATGGATAAAGTCTTAAAGTGATACTTCTCAACTCATTAATTATGAACCGATTACTTCTCTCAGTCAGGTTTACTAACAACATTAACAACAGTTTTAACAAACAAACTTACTTGTGGTCTTGAAGAGTGTGCTGGTAGAGAACGTGATCGATAACCCACTGATTTCACGTCTTCAGGCGATGCGTACAATTTAGCACTGTTGGCAGGCCTAAAACTAGACATTACTCCATCGCTACCTAAAATTTTAAAAAATTACACAATTTTACACAATGAAAATATATATGTTACAGAAAGCATGATAAAAAAGGGTCATTATCACTAAACTTAAGCAAGATCAGACTTGTGAACTATTTTTAACAAACACTACACTAAATAAAAAAATAACTACGTAAAAAAAAATTTAAACTGACCAATGAGGACTGACCTAACTCAGATGAATAAAGGTTGGCATCTATAGATTTTAGTATCAAATTCACACCTGACATTAGAAATTAAGTTTTGTTTTTAAATCACAATTTTGTGAACAACGAAAGTGAACAAAACACTTACGTTTGTTCATTAATTTACAAACAGGTAATAAAATAAAACAGAATAATAACCTAGCCATTACCGATAACCTCAAACATTTAGTAGCATTTGACCTTCTTTGAAAAATTGTTCTGTTGTTTTTAGAATTTGGCAGATTTGTTTATTATGTAATTCATTTTTATATATAACTTATCAATATCAACAAAGATTGATAAAAAATTGAACGTTAAGTATAAAATGAAAGCTGAAGATTTTACTGGTTTTCATTAGGAAAGATCTTAAGAGTCCTGTTTAACAGGAAGAATGGATCTTTTCTTTACACTAAATTATTTTATATTACAATGTTTCAGGACACAATTTCATCTCTTATTTGGGCACTATTTTAGTTGTATATTTTGCAATCTGTAAATGAAATGGAAAAAAATTAAGGTGACTTACTCGTATGACTTTATAATTCCAAAATCAGGTAATAACTTATAAAGAACTAACCATTCAAACTTCCGTCTCCTGAATTGATGTTTCCGTACTCGACAGCGCCTTCTTTAACATCAACTTTGATGAGGGTAGGGGTGGGTGGAGGTGGAGGTGGGTGTGTTGGTGGAGGTAACGGTAGCACTGGTCGTAATTCTTCTTGACTGTGGTGCGCTCTTTGGCAGGCAACAGGCCCACTGGAACTACGACTAACTGCTGCGGCTAAGTCTGGTGTGCTATGGAAATCTCTATGAAGTTCAGAACCCAAGCCAGCACCAGCGAGACTGAATCTTACACGAGCGCTTGACTAAAACAAGCCACAGTTAAAGTTGCAATTAAATTATTTATAAATACATAAGATTAAGAATAGAGGATTAAATGGCTAAATACAAAAATCAACAATTTTTTTATCTTACACACAATATTTATTTACACTATATGCTAATGATATTAAATAAATATTTAGAAACTAAATAATTACTAACTTAATGCTGCTAATTATCATAAAAAAGCCGAGTTTTTTTTAACAAATTAGTAACCAATATCTAACAAAAGCTAATATTGAAATCAAGTCTTAATAGGTATACTAATTTAAACCGGTAATTAATAATATATTTAATATATTTTCATATATTAATTGTAATAAATATATTATTTATATTTAATATATTTTAATAACTTAAAATATACATTTCACAAGAAAAAAATACACAATGAAAATTTTATAACTACAATTCAAACACAAATGATATATTCTTTATTGCTACTTTACTCAAACTTCCATAACTTTATGACTTATGTGCAAGACTAGCAATAATGGTTTCTCAATATAATATATTTAAAAAAATATTGGTTTATAATTTAGGGAAAAGCCCTTAGTAGTCTTGTAATTAGTACCCTTACATTAAAAACAATAGGTTCATTTTTTATATCACTAAATCTAGTTCTGATGTTCACTCTTTACTAAGAAGCAAAACTAAGAAATCAAAGCAGGTAACACTCATGTTGTAAAATGTTAATACCGTTATTAGGACTATGGATTATGTGACCACTTGACCTCTGCAAGACTGCCGATGCTCTTAATAGACTGTGGTGTTGGAAGATTGTTCATAAATTTTATGGGAGAATTGTGGGCACAATTAATTTTACACGGCAGACTTACCTAAGAATTTATTATGAATGGGGAAGGATTACTAGTAAGTAATTTTTATTCTTAGATCCTGTAAAAAATTAGAACAAAAATTTTGCATTTTTTTGTACAACTTAAACATATAATTTATACATTGTAAAATTAATGTGTTACAGTTCCCTGTTCTTTAACACTCTGATGCAGTTCTGTTGATTTTAATGTTCTTAAACTTGTTTAGTATTGTTTACGGTTATTTTGGCTGTTTTCATTATTTTCAGTTACAAATAAAGTTAATTAACTTTTACTGCATTCTTATTGAACATTCTATTCTTTACATAAAATTATTGGAAAGAAAATTTATTTGGAAGCATTCATAGCTCAGTCGATACTATAACAGGCAGATCACTAGGACTTGAATCTGTATGCAGGTTCAACTCTAATTACTATCATTAGCTTTTTTTCATGTGTTACATCGATTCTCCATCTTTATTAGTTTAACTGGTATAAAATAAAGACATTAAACAGAACAAACAAACAAAAATAAAGTATAACAATAAATACCGACCTTTCCTTTGCTGCGTTTCATTTCAGCTACACTAGCGTAGACACGAGGGGTACGAGCGGGTGACGATGGCTGTGAGCCTCCGCTAACCTGACCACACTTTAACACAACAAACATAATTACAGTAAATAAACAATTATAATTCACTTCATTAAAAATATTTTTAAAGTATTTTTATTTTTATTTTATCTGTTGGGTAACACTACAAAGCCACAAAATAGATTTGTATTACCTGAAAGTTAGAAGTGGTCATCATGTAATTACAGACACCAGTTTGCCTTTGGAATAACGATTCGAGTTCAGCAGCAGTGATCCTGCTGGACGTGGGTCTCTGGCGTATAGAAGCTGTTCGAGGTTGAACCTTTCCTTGCTCCAGACTCTCTCCACTCCCACTTGCTCCATCTTCTTGACCAGAACCATCTGTAATGAAGCAAACAAATGATATATTAATTCAGTGTTACATTTGTCAGAACTAAGCAAATATTCTAATCGAAAGTATATCCTGATGTAGTATATCCTGATGTAATTACATAAATGTTTAAAGGCTATTAAATATCACTGAAAAACCCATGTAACAGATATTTTTGGTAAATCTATTATTATTTATTTGATTTATCTTCCGATACCAAATTTTTAAAACAAGTTACTGGTTTTTACAATCAGATTTATTTTTTAGTTGCCCTTGAAATAATTAAGAACCAGCTTTAAAAATAAAATCAATTAACTATTCCAATGCTATATTTAATCAAACATATATTTTATTATCTTAATCTAAAGCTAAGCTTACTTCTTTAACCTGGTTTGCAAATTTCCAATATGAACCTATTAAAATAAAACTTCATCTTTAAAAATTACTGCCAAATACTAGGAGTTCTAAGGACTCTATTAATGAACAGTCAACATCAATATTAAATTGATTGTTATTGTTGTTAAGTGTGTGTTTAGGTCAGTGCATGTGTTTTTATTATTAATTTAATTTTTTTTTAGTTAGTTTTATTACTAACTGAAAATTAAAATTTGTAATATACAAAAAAACCTAATTTTATTTTTTTTAAATCTTCACCAATAATGCTTTCATTAAAAACAGTGAAAACATATTCCCAATCTGAATACGATTCTGATACAAAAAAGTGTAAAGATAATAGTGAATTTATATGTCTGTTGAAATGAATAACTAACTTCATGGCTTTGTGGATATTACATTTAACAGGTGTGTGTATGTTGAACATCAAACCAAAAATAAGTAAAAACATTTTCTGTTTTAAATTTTATAAATTTTTTCAACAGTACTTTGTAACACACAGTATTTCTAAGTTGAAATACAAAATTTGTAATCTTATTAAATCTTTTAAAATCTAAAATACACTATGTTTACAGGCTCAAAAATAATCTATCATTATGAATTTAAAGTAGAGCCTAATTGTGTAGTATTGTGACCTTTAGTTCAAGTTTTTATTGTGTACATGTACTCTTTTATTTGTTCCACTGTTTACAACAATGACATCTCTTCAAAGAAAAATGCTGTGATTACAGAAATTTTCCTCAAAATGTATTGTATTACTAACAGAAATCACAGATGGAAAATCTTCAAAAACTTTTTTTTAATAAGCTCTACTCCTGATTTACTTTTTTACTTTTCTACTGATTTATATTTTACTTTTTATATATTACTACATTACTACATAGTTACCTAAATTAGCTGACATATATTACTGAATAGTTAACTAAATTAGATGACATGAATTACTGTATAGTTGAAATTCTTTTTACATTCTTCTTTTCTGCTACGATTATTGTCACTATGTTCAGTATAATGATCTGCCTTCCCTAGCTTCGTCAATTCTACTTTTGTTGACGCGTTTCAGAGAACCTCCATCTTCAAAAACTATATCTCTAGCGATAGATATACTTTTTGAAAACAGAATAGTCAACAAAAGCAGAATTGACAAAGCTAGGGAAGGCAGATCATTATACTGAACATAGTACTGTATAGTTAACTAAATTAGTTGACTTATGTATTACTACATATACAATATGTAGTACCAAGAAATTATGTTGAAGTTGTTTATGGTGATAATGCTATGAAGAAAACAGCCATTTTCAAGTGGATTAAGCGCTTTTCAAAAATCAAAGTCATGCTCCTGGTTTTCTTTGATATCAAAGGTGTTGTTCATCATGAATTCCTTCCTGAGGAAAAAACGGTAAATTCTGAGTTCTACGTTAACGTTCTCAAGCGTTTGAGAGATCGAGTGCGCCAAAGTTAGGTGCGACCACATTTGACTCAAAACGATGGATGGATTCTTCATCAAGACAATGCACAACATTCGGCTTTGATTGTTCGCCAGTTTCTGGCTAAAAATTCAATCACTATCTTGATCATCCCCTTATTCAACGGACCTCAGCGACTTTTTCTATTCCCTAAATGCAAAAATGTGATCCTGCTGAAAAGTGACTTCCGAGGACTACAAGGGTGCTTTGAAGAGTGGAAAGAAGATGGGATAAGTGCATAGCAGTGAATGGAGAGTATTTCAATGTAGATGAAATTTTGTAAAATAAAGTTTTTATGACCTTAGTTCGCGTATTTATTGGACAAACCTTGTATAATATGTAGTACAAATTATAAATTACATAACTGTTTAAATTATATAACTGTATAAATTATATACAAAAAACAAACCTCCAAGTCCTGCAACCATAGATCTAGCTCTTGCTCTTCCAACGCTCAAAGTGGTTTTAGGGTCCCGCCGAGGGGGCAAAGGGGCTGGAGATCTTCCTAAAATATCAAAACAACTTTACTATTTAAACCTTAAAAATCCATTTCAGCAAACCTTCAGCCCATCCTGCTGTCTTATACAATCTTTTTTTTTTAATTTTAAATACTACAAGTAATATAGGCTCTACAAATTATAAATTATTAAAATACAATACGAAATGATAATTAGAGTAAAATACTACTATGTAATTTGTAAACTAAAAACAAATTACATTTTAAATTATTAAATAAATCAAATAAAATTTATATTATTAAAAACATCACATTATAATTTATCTGAATTTGGGCAATTCAAATCATCTTAGTTGTGTATTTTTAAATTAGGACTATGTTTATATAACAGTACAGTAGAACCTCCCGATACGATGGGTTCACGATACGATGTGTTCAAGATACGAAGTGAAATATCGCAAATATTCGTGCTAGCGAAACGATACGTTTTTCGTGATACGATCCCAATATCTCTTGCCGCTTGAAATTGTTTTGAAGTTGGCACACTACGGGCAAACCTCACGCGTCACTAAGCAAGCCTCAATACGTCACTATTCAAGCTTTTATACGTCACGAGGCTTTTATTTGTTGAGTGGGTTAATTGCTGCTTCGGACCTGCAGTGAAAAAATATTTAGAGGAGAATGGTCTTCCTCTAAAATGCCTCCTTGTGCTCGACAATGCCCCTGCTCATCCTCCTGGCCTTGAAGAACAGATACATCCCGACTTCGACTTCATCAAAGTGCTCTATCTGCCACCGAACACCACTTCCATCCTCCAGCCTATGGACCAGCAAGTCATTGCTAATTTTAAGAAGCTTTACACGAAGCACCTTTTCAAACGATGCTTCGAAATGACAGAGAGCAAGCAACTCACACTCCGTGAGTTTTGGAAGAGTCACTACGACATTGTCCATTGCTTAAAATCATAGAAAAATCATAGAAAAGGCATGGGGTGAGGTCTCAAGGCGCACCTTGAACTCAGCATAGAGGAAATTCTGGGCAGCTGTGGTTGCAGAACGAGACTTTGAGGGTTTCGAAATCCCTACTGAAGAAGAAGCTGTGGATGATCCTGCTCCATTGGAGGAGATTATTTCTCTGTCAAAGTCTTTGGGGCTTGTTGTCGATGAGGCTGACATTGACAACCTACTCGACGAGCACAAGGAGGAGCTCAACACTGACGACTTGAAGGCATTGGAGGCGATGCAAATCAGCGATCTTCAAGATACGATTTTTTTACGATACGATCCCGGTCCAGGAACGGATTAAGATCGTATCGCGAGGTACCACTGTATTATAATATCGAATATATTATTTTCTAAAATATTTGTTCTATGACCCATAAATATATTTGTTTCAATTTTTACTGTAATGCACCTTGCGCAAAATTATAAATACCAAATAAGCTTTGTTTAATCAATACAAAATGGCAACTGATCTGATCAAATTAGTTTCTCGATTCTCTTTTATTTTAAACTCTCATACCTAAAGTTGGGAAATTATTATTAAGCTTCCTAGGTAGAGTTGCATATTGGCGAGGTGTAGGGGTTACTTCCTGTTGGGCTAAACCGGCTACTGCAGATTTTGATGATGGTAAAGCACCTGGTGATACAACGGACAATGACACCAAATCTCCAGATTTCCTGATAAGATCAACCACATGTTCGTGTGAGGCTGTAGACACGTCTTCTCCATTAATCTGTAGAAAATAAGTAATTAATAATCAAGATTTAATTATGTTTCTTGCAAATAATATGTGAATTTACTAATTACTATATTTTTAGGTATTACTGAGTTCTGAAATCACTTACACTTGTTTAACTTGGATTAAGATTGGATTAAAATGGTAAAAATTGAGAAAAAACAGGTTTCCAACTATGTGTTCTTCAAACGTGTCGATATCGGCACAGAATTTAGTGCATACTACTGTTTGTTAGTCACATAATATAGTGATATCTGCAGTATGTCATGCTGAATAGGTCTACAATATAACTTCAGCTAAAAATCAGTCTACAAACATTGCTAAACTTTCTTCTGTCTTTTCTGTTTGATATTTTGTTTTTTAAAACTTTCTTTATATGTTTCACCCAACTTTGGGGAACACTAAATCAATCACTTTTTAATGTTCTGTGCCTTCCTCATAGCCCAGTATTTCTTCATTCGTTGTGATTTTGCTTTTCTTTCTTCATCAGAGATTTGGATCGTTCGCTTGGATTTTACTTTGCCTTGGAACCGTTGTTTCTTGTCCTTGTTATTGTTTTGGCTGTTCTGTCCATGAGCTGTCAGTGATTTGTAGTTCCGTTATGTCTTTCTCCGTTTCTCTAAACCAAAGTAGTTTGGCTCTTTTATTATTAAAGTAGTCAAATATTTTTTTGGTTAGTCTATCTTTGTCCATTCGGAGGATGTGCCCATAAAAATCAATTCTCCTTTTTCTTATTGTGTCTGATAGGGTTTCAGTTTTTTGGTAAAGAGTTTCATTCCTGATGTGGAGTAATTGGTTGTTACGGAATTTGGGGCCTAAGATTTTTTGTAATATCTTTCTTTCTTTGATCTCTAGCCTTTCAAGTGGGCCCTCGGTTGTGAGAGATAATGTTTCAGCTGCATATAAGGCTTCTGGTTTAATTACCGTATGATAAAGCCTTATCTTTGTATTCCAGGAGAAGGACTTCTTGTTGTATGTGTCTTTGGTAAGTTGGAAGGCTAATTAAACTTTAGTTCTCCTAGATTCCATAGCTTTTTTCTCCATTTTAAAACTTTATTACACCAAATTATTATTTAATTAATGTTTCATTCAAAAACTGTCCAGAACATTTCTGTTTTTGTGCTTAACATATATACATTATGTCAATTAGACTAACGAAGACAAAGAGATCAGTATTAACAGTAAGCATAAAGCAGCAACAAGTAAATGTAGCAGACTAAAGAATGCTTTAGCCACATCAACCACTGAAACCCCTTTTTTCAGTAATAGTGCTGATATTATAATTATTAGCTTTAATGTCTGTTTAAACTTTATACACATGACTAGATCATAAAATCATGAAATTATATTACTTCTCTTCCTTAGTATTGTTTTTTCCCTTTTAGTTATGATTAAATCTTCTTACCAGTGAACAGCAGGGATAAGACTTTTTGTGAGGGAAATTTACTTATCTTCACAAACTGTTTCTTACAAGTACAGTCAATAAGTACAATAGGTAGAGATATTTGATAATAATTTCAGGCTTCCAAAAATGTACAAGCCCGAGTAACCTTGTGACCAAAATACACTTTTTGTAACTAAAAAAATATAATAAAACTAAGAGAAACAGACAGCAAGAGATATAAAACATATTTTGGTGCATCAGTAGAACATGAAACATTTAGAATCTATATCAGTTACTAAATTAAACTTACTGCAATAAGGTAATCCCCTTTTCTTAAGCCAGCCATATCTGCCACACCTCCTTTGTCTACATCATCGAGGTACTGCAAGGCAGGACACCTTGCGGATGGAGTCAATTCCATCAGCGGTGACGTAGCTTTTGCCCCACGCAACACAAAACCAAATCCTCTCCTTGCTCGGTGCAGTACCACAGTCCGTGGTTCTGCAGGTAACCTTATAAAAGAAAAAAAGTTTTAGTAATGTAATGGCTAATTATTACCAAAACTTAATTAATATAAACATAAATTTATGTACACAACATGACTTTTATAGAATTTGGCAAAATTTGGAAAAAACATCAGTGTAAAAATAATTTATCATTGAAAAATTATGCAAATAATTGAAGTTCAATAAAGATCTGACTGTAATCGTTTTAAAAATAATTTTAATCTCATTTCAAAATAAACAAAACTATCTACAAAATTAGAAAGACAATAAAGTAAAATTCTTTTGAATTCAAATTTAGATTTCCTTTCTTGGAAGAAAGTTCACTGTATCTCTTGAAAAATTATGATTGATATTTAACTAAAACTATGTTAAAATAATTTTCTTAAATATTGTCATAACTACTTCTTTGTTTCTTTTGTTAAAATAAAAACATTTTTATTTTTTCATCAAGTTTTTAAATTTGGTTGCTTTCACTTCATCATGCTTAAGATATACCAAATAATTAATTATTGGCAGTATTTGTATTATAAATAATACAGTGAAATATTTACTGTTTTTTCGATCGTGGAGCTGTTGCAAAATGCTTAACTGACGTCGCGTTAGACTCTCTTCTACCGATCACTCTGCTATGGCGATGAATAGGCAGTGGAGGAGGTGGAACTAAATTCTGACGTAAACGTACTTCTTGCACGCAATGTGGAGGAAATAGGCCACTCTCATTCTCTCCACGTAATACTCCTTCTAACAAGCCACAATCTGTAGCACCAGTTACTGGAAGAACATATTAATATGATAGAAATATATATATGCAAAGTTTATATTTAAATCTAAACAAAAAGTAGCAAATTTTATCGCATAAACAACGTAACTTACCTTCCAAAATATCACCTTGAGATAACCTTAAATGCCCAGGTTGTGAAGATGCATAGTTTTCTATACAGACAACAGACGTACCAGGTAGTGTTACTGTGTCACTGTTGGATGTACCAACACCAGAGCTGTCACTGATTATATCACTCGTGTCACAAAGGCTCTTGTCTGAAATCAAAATATTCATTTCTACAAGCTTATAATGTTGAAGGGAAATAAATACTATATTTCCAAGGAACATAAAAGAAAAAATAGAAAAATAATAGAAATGGTATCCCACCATAAAAAGAAGTAGGATCTCAAAGTTATTTTGTGGAGTAAATATCTCTGCCTTTCTTAGATTAAAACACTTTATATTTGTTGACATGTTTGAGAATACTTCCGTTTTCAAAAATGTTTACAGTATATTAAAAAATTTTGAAAATGGAAGTATTCTGAAACACGTCAACAAGAGTTTGAAGCTACAAAAGGCAGAGATATGTACTCTACAAAATTACAACATTCTTAGTGGAAAAGAAATGATTACATTAAGAATGTCAAAGTTACCTTAACGAAATAGGATTTCATTAAACTGAGTGTTTCACAATCGCAAAAGAAAACGATAAAAATGGTTATTAAGTTTAGAAAAATTCATTCTCACAGTTGAAGATTATGTTAATACAGAAGGTGAATATTGAGATTAAATCCTAAAAAGTAGTAATACTGTAATATTTGTATGGCGAATTATATTTTGTTTTTAAGTCAAAAATCTATGATAAAAACTATTAAATACTCAGGTTTGAAAAAAAAAAACAATTTGGAAATTAAAATACATTTTTTGAGAGAGGAATTTCCAAAAGAATATGCGAAATAATAAACACTATAATAAAAACTATAGTTACAACTGGAAGCAAAGTGAAGCAAAGGACATGTATGAAATATGCTAAGCTCGACTGACATGTATTTTAAGAGCCACATATTAAAGGACAATAAAAGAAAGCAGATGTTTTACAAATAGTTGAAACTGAACGGAAAATATGGCTGTAAAGAATGATTAAAAGCAAGTTTGATATTTGAGGTCAGGAATAACAAAAACAAGGAAGATTAAAGGATAGCAGGTGCAACAAAAGAGATAAAAGAATGAGTAATTGGGGGTGCACTAATAAAAACAATACAGATGCTTTCCTTGAATTAGGAAAAGTAAATTGTCCACTAAAACTGCCAGTTTGGTTCAAAACAATGATAAATGAGTTTTATTCAATGTGATGACTTTCATTGCTGTTTCTGTGTAATTATAAAATAAAACTAATTATACTTTCTCAACCAAAATTAGTTTCATCTAAAAGCTGAATCAACTATATATCAGGCATTATCAAAAACAAACTGTCAAATTTAAGGTTTTCAGTTCGTCTTAAATAACAAGACAATATATTTAAAATGTTGATGAATAGACTTTTGTAAATTAAGTTCTTAAATTTATTTCTAGCAAGCAATTTGCTTATAATTTTATTCTGTTTTACTCTCTGTAACCTCTCTACTTGTTGCAATATTAGGTACTCCACTATGTCTCATGTAACTTGATAGCAGTTGATGCTCTATTGATAAGAGTTGGTCCTTTAAATTTAGCAGCAGTCATGTTAATTTTATTTTGTCAATAATTTGTTTTTTGCTACTATTATTTTACTGCAACTATTTAAATGTAATATTAAAAAAATTATATTAATTATTATAACATTTACGTTAACATTTTTAACACCTTAAGGCTGTTAAAGCATTGTAAGTTTTATTCCTTTTAACTACTAAAAAATTTACCTTATAGTTATTTTATTTATTTTATACTATTAGTTATTTTACCTTATAGCGCTTTTATACTAGATAAGGTGTTACCGTAAAATGTTTTATTATTCAAGTCCACATAACCTTTAACTTGAGACCATGCTAATTCTGTTGAGTTAAATTATAATAATAAGGGGGAAAACAGGGCATTACATAATGATACAATTTGGCTATTTCATATAGTCTGTATTTATTGTATTCTGCTATTATATTTGACACTAATACTGACAGTTAAATCTTTAACATACTAAAATCACAGAAATATTTGTATTCTGTAGCTATTGAATTATTTTTGTTTTTTTGGTAAAACCACTGTGAATTTTTACTTTAACACTACGATAAGATGCATTGTCTACAACAATTACATTTTTTGACTTAATAAGAGTTACAATTTTTTTTAACCTTCATATGCACTTCCAGTCCTTTCCTTGTGGTATTCAAAGCTGTTCTTTGAAAAACTCATAAACCTTCTGCTATTTAACCTGTATAACTTCTTATATAAGTTACTGTTAGTCTTTTGCATTTACCAGTAAGATTTTTTAAACTGGTTGTTAACCCGCTTTGAAATGCATCTTTTTACGACTTGACCTCCGTATCAACAAAAATGTTTTTCTTCATGGCGTTAACTCAAGATTTTATCAAAATAATAGGCTATATTTTCCGTTCTTTTGTTTTTTTAACATGTTTAAAAAACAACATAAATATGTTGTTACACACAATAATTATAATTTTACATAATAATGTCTTTTCATTTTATTAAAAAAACTGTTACTTCCCCTTAAAAAAAATTAAATTTGAAATATTTTAGTAGTCTGTGAAATATAGCGCACAAAGAATTTGGCAAGTCACTATCGGAATTCACAGCTTTCAAGATTTTATTAAGTGTAGGAATTTCATTTCTATTATAGAATTTATAAATGGTAGTTTTTTCAATCACCTAATTTATTAACTATATTTAATTTTTGTTGACATTTTCACGGGTATGAATGGTTTCCTTTTTCTTCAAAGTCTTTTACTGTCAAAAAACAGTAGCTACCCCTTCTCATGTATTTTTCACTACAACCAAAGCAATTTTATACATAAGAAGTTCAGGTTTTTCTTCTTTTAACGAATTAAACATGTTTCGCACTACCTGTTTTTCCCCACTATGTAATTCTTTACCACACCTGTGTGTCAAAAGTGAATTCAAGATATATTATTAATATTTCAAGTACAGCCTTTTTAAAAATTGAATTAATCACACAATAGGCCTACTATTAAAAAACACTGTTTTTCACACTTTAAAACACTGTCAAAAAGCTAACATCTTTAAACTGTTACAGTGAAAAACTAAATACAACCAAGATTTATACAGAAAAATGTACTTGTTATGGATGAAACTGCTGATGCTGGATTGGTGACTATAGTAAAAACACCAATGTACCATAAACACAATCTGTTACCCTCAATTAAGGAGAATGCTCATCAAGTTACGTGAGACATAGCGAAGTTCAAATTTGTAAAATTATTATTAATATCCAAGATCTCTAAATACAGTTTACATAAAATACAAAGGGATATTATTTTTGTATGCTCAGATATTTGCATCACATGTATTTATAAGAACAACAGACAATGTTATGAGATTTCGGATCAACTCTCGTTCTCAAATGACTAACTTAAAACCAAAACATGTAACCTTGATGCCAAAGCTTATGTTAAATAAGAACAAACACTTATGACAGATTTCCTGAACACTCAAATCGGACTTAAATTGTAATCAAAGAAAACAAAAACAAAGTAGCTACACAAGAGCTGATATGATTATGATATGATATGCTATGATATGATATGATATGATATGATATGATATGATATGATATCGGACAACAGTACGCAATTTACTGAGTACTGTCATTGTTTTCTTTTAAAATAATTCAAAATCAATTAAGATATTGTTACCAAAATACAATTTTACAAAATATTTAAACTATTAATTTTGCAATTCTTATAAAATATTAAAAGTTTAACTTGATTATTTTTTAAAAATTTTAATTTAAAAAAAATTAACTAAATATCATATTAAATATGTTTATATAGGTTTCATAAATATGGTGTACAAGAGCATGTTTATGAATACATGTAAAATGAATATTGCGTGAAGATACAATATATATATATATATATAGAAATTCTACATGGAAAATAAAGACGGTAAGATAAGCATTCATGACAAGAATAAATAATTTGAAAGTTATATAAACCGTTTATGGAAAGATAGAATATAAGAATATAACATTTAAAATGCAACATGCGCCTCAGTATTTCAACAAATATAGCGAACTGCAAAGCAGTACCTACATCAACAAGTCTACAAACTTAACTAAACACATTAACGTTGGATCTTTAATCATACTTAAGTACTAGTAATTTTTTCTAAAAATAATTTTTAATGGTATGGTGTGGCAGTGGCTCCACTCACCCGTGACGTAGCTCGCTGTGTCTTCGGTTGTATTCGTCTTAGTCGAAGCAGAAGATGTCTCGCTGAGACTCGAAGAAGCAGAACTGAACGGTGGTAAGGAACGCGCCGAAGGGGAAGGGGATGGAGGGGGTACAGGAACATTGATGGTTTGTACGTGAGGGGACGGCAACATACTCCGCCGTCGTGGGTTGTAGCGGGGGGGCTCCCGAAACGGGACTGCACATAAAACAACAGAAAATGGGAGTGAAAAGTTAAAAAGCGAAATATACAGTACAAACAAAAAGAAAGCAATTATGAATAAAATAAGATGTAATGAGAATATGATTATTGAAATGTAAATGGTTATTATTAGAAAAAGGAAAAATTAAATTAATCATGAATACGAATAATATCTTAGTGAAAGAATAGGTTTTACAAGTTATACTATACATGTAAAAATTATTTGGCGTAAATAGAATTTATAACAAAAACGTTGCAAACCTTAAATGATAATGCATATTTTTTTTTACTTTACTTGATCAGAACTAAAAAGTAGTGAAATATTTCATTTGGATTTTGGTATTAAATTAAAAATTTTGTTTATAATATTTTTCCTTTCAGTCAAATTTAGTTACCATAATTTTTAAAAAAATAAAAAAGAATACACAAATAATGATCTTGTAAATTTAAAATTTTTTAACTGCTTTAAAAAAAATTTAAGTAGCTTTTCTTTGTGGTATAGTTATAAATTTCTAAAGACAGAAATTTTGTTATGAAAAAAATTGAGCTACAGTTCAATTCCAAAACAATTTACTATTTTCTTAAAATATAAATTTTAGCATAATCAATGTAAGTAATTAAAAGTTGGTCAGGTTATTTTAGTTATTTGATTATTTCAAACAAAATGAGAGGTTTATATCGAAACACCCCCTAAGGTGAAAGTACCTCCTAAACAAAAACTGAAATGTATTATTGAGTTAGAAAACCAAATTATTCATTGAACCACATTATATTAAAAATTTATTTTTACAGCACGTATGTATTAATATTTGTTTTTTATATTAAAAACAGGTGTCCTTTTTTAGTTTAATTTCTGTAATATTTATTTAAGTCAATACAAGTAACCTGTTTTATTTGTTCAAAATATTTTTAAATAACTGGCAATAAAAAAAAATAGAAAAAATATACACAATTAGGTCCTAAATGTTACTTTATTATTATTTATTTTTAAAATAAAAAGAAAAAATGCCCTATTAGTAATGTTAATGTTGGTAAACTATACACTGTTCCCAATAAACTGTTAAAGGATACATTTAACATTGTAACATAATACATTTAACATAGCTGTTCCTAATATACATTGTTAAAGCTATAAACTGGTCCTAATAACCTAAACTTAGGAGGTAAAAGTTAAACTATAACAATACGTTATATTTAAAAATTAAAAGGATTTTTACACATCAATTGTGTTTTGAGGCCAACAAAACCACGTGAACCAAGGTGCTTTCATTTAAAACATAAAACTGATTTTTTTATTGTTTCAATTTATGTTAATTTACATCCACAATCCTTGTGTATTTTCTCGATACCATTCGGTTTTACAGATCATCCTCTTAACAAAATATTTTTGGGTCTGTAGATACAACTCCATAGTACCAAAATGGCAAGTCCAAAAATTACACAACTTGATGGTTTTGTGAGGTGCTGAGTCCAAAACATGAATATTTAAATTTATTTTTACTTTTGATAAGAAATATATAAGCAAGTGATCAAAATAAATGTCTCCAAATGATGTCATATCTGCTATCAGATTAAGGAAGCCTGATTGCTGATTACAAAGAAGTATTTTTATATATTTTTTTTAATTAATATGGCGGCAACAGAGCACAAAGAAGTTGGCAAATTATGTGTGACTTGTCCTTTGATTTCAATATTCAGTAAATATTATCATACAGTACATAATCTATACAAAAACATAAACAACAGTACTTTTGAAGTATTTAATTACTTAAGCATTTTTAGAGTTATACAAATATAGAGTATAAAGAAATGCACATTCATTTACAAAAAAAAAAATGTCAGATTCAAATAAAGTTATTTGCAAAAAAAAGAAACACGCAGTTTCATCCTAAATACGTGAAATTATAACTGTTGCAACTCATTGCTTTTCCTTGTAAGTAAAATATTCTGCAAGTATGCAGGTAAATGCTTATTCAAATGGTTCTTGTCTTTTTTTTAGCTCTCAATGGAGCACATTTAGTCAATTTTGGTTCTTTTGGGCTTTCAACATTGGTTCTTTTAGGTTTTTGAGATTCTCCCAATACTTTTTCAGTCTTATATATCTCTGTAGTCTAACTTCCTCTGAGTAAAAGGCAACTCTTTTTGTTCCTTCTTTAAATTTTAATCTAGTGTTTTTATTCCTAAAGATTGGTTTTTCCCTTCCTTCTTTCAGACGTTCCTCCGTTATCCCTAATTCTTTTAGGTCATGTTCCACTTCCTTAAGCCACTCATTACTTACTTTCATCTTGAGTTGGTAATTTAGGAGTTTCTTCGTCAGTCTTTCTTCTGGTAGCCTTATTAGGTGTCCATAAAAAGCCAATCTCTTTCTAATATTATCTAACAGATGTTCATTATCCTGATAGATGGCTGAACTTGGCAGCAGTCTTTCTACCATGTGTTTTTTGTTGATAATGGTTCTCAATATTTTTCTTTCCACTTTTTGAAGCTCCTCTGTTCTGTTTCAGCTTCTTAGATTAAATAAAGTTTCCGCGGCATAAGTCACTTCCGGTCTTGTACCGTACTATAATATCTGATTTTCGACTTTATTGAAAGCGACTTTTTCTTATATGTTCCCCAAGTTAACTTTAGGGCCTTCTTTAATTTGTTCGTTCTATTTTTTATTGCCAGTTTTTCGGCTATGTTTCTACTGATATTTTCTCCCAAATACTTAAAATTATTCACTATCTTTATTCGTTCGCCTTCTATTTTTATAGACTTTTGTTCCGACTTTTTAGTCGGCATTATTTCCGTCTTTTCAAAGGATATCTGTAAGCCCACCTTTCCTGCTATGTTTTTCAGCGATCTGATTTGCTGTTCTTGTCTTTATTAATGTGTTTCCATTTTTTCTTACAGATTTATTTTCAATGCTCTTGAATTTGGTAACTTACTGTGAGTTATTAGCTTTGACAATTTATTTTGATTAATTTTACGGTACATTGTGGTTTGGTCATTACATTTTAATGAAATGTGATACAAAATAATTTTTTGTAAAGTAGACTGACTAGATCTCCTTTTAGCGAAATGTAAACGAACCCTCAATAACATAGCAAAGAGTTGTGCTCCAAAAGTGTTTTATTTTTAAAATTTAAAAGAACAATGTCTTGTTTTAATAAAAACCATCCCTTCACAGAGCTGAGGGTGATTAAATGCTGTAAGAACATAAAAGACACAAGTATTGCGGATGATGATTTTAAAATTTGTTCTTAAATATTTTAATTTACTTTTCTACAGAAATTACCACCTCAAATACTTAAACGGCTAAAAAAGTATTTAATAAATATTTAACAAAAGAAATTATTTTGAAAGTAATAAAAGATAGTTTTATAAGTTTTGTCACACAACTTAATATTAAGTAGGAATTTTTTTAAACCAACATTACTTAAAATATAAAGTTCATACTGGTGTTCATTTTTTTTTTAAATAGTAAAACATGCAAATATCTCAATAATTATTGAAATATATTTTTAACAACAGAAAACTAACCATTTTCTAAAATGATTACAGTAGTAAAAAAAACACACACAAATTGGACAGAACACAGAAGAATGTTTTAAGAAGAAACAAAAGTTAATTAGAGTATAATGTACATACACCATTTATAAAAGAAATTGCAGTTTTTTATTTCATTAAGGAAAATTTGTAAAATTTAATTTATTGTGTGTTAAGTCAATTAGATTAACACATAAAATTCTATTAAAAATATTATTTTTTTGTACTTAAAATATTTTAATAAAGTAAGTTATATTCTATTGCACAATAGGTCAATCGATCACAGTGCCTTGGGTTGAACTATCCCTTCCTCTAGTAAGTTATATTCAAAAATAATCTCAAACTTACTTAAAATAATATTAAAATATTATAAATTGATTATACATTAGTTCTAATTCAATTATGTGTATCTTATAATTTAATTATTTCTGTTAATGCAGACAAAAATGCTTAAACAACTGGGTATTTTTTCCACCAACTTATTTTTCTTATTTTATTTTATTATTACTATTTTATTTTTTAGAAAAGACTTGTTTTTGAAACCACAATAAACTACTAAAATAAAAATCTGTCTATATTTTTTTAGAACAATTTAATCTAGACATTTTAAATTCCTGTTATCCTGCATAACCATTCTAATTTGGTATATGAGATCCAATAACAAGTAAAACTTTGTTTCATGCAATCAAACTATGGTTTATAGTGAATGGCTATGGACTTGCATATTTTGTTCTGCACATCCATCAAAAGTATCACTAAAACCAAACTATTCCTTTAACATGGATAACATGGACAGTAGCGCAACTAGTGGACTATTACTCTTGAGTGGTAAGTAAGAAAATTTAAGTTTTTGTTTAGAATAAACCAATTTTTTAAAATTTCTATTGAATCAAAATTAAAATGCAAACATTTTTAATCAAGATTTTTTACTTTTCCATTCCTCATATATCTATGTAGCATTTGACTGATTTCTTTTCATGAAGTTTTTCGATAACTTTTGTTTAAAATTTTCAGGTTTTTTCGTTTACCATTACTGGAATTTGGAATTATAAGCAAATCCGCTTCATTTACTATATATTATCAAACTAAAAATAATATGATTCTGACTTTAAATTAACCTTAATAGAACTAGAACTGGTAAAATAAATGGCAACTAATTGTAGAAATAGCATAAATATTCCATTTATTAAAAATGGAAATTGTTAACAAAGATTTTTTTTTCTTTAATGCTCCTTACACTTTACGGTAGTTAGACCAATGATGACGAGGGATCTGTTTTAACAGAAAAGGTAAAGCAATGGGAATAACTGTGACTCAAACTAAGAACCTTTGAAAATATATATATATATATATATATATCTTAAATGGAGTAAAAATAATACATGTTAATTTATGAAGCCTACACATTCAGTTTGTGATTTTTCCATTTGTTTGGATGAATAATCAACTTTCATTGGATATTGTAAGCCTTTCATTGTTTGACTTAAATATTCAAGTATTAAATCTTATTATCAATATTATTGTATCTAAATTATATTTTAATTGAGTTTATTTAAAGATGTTTATAATAAAACATTGCCCTTGAAAATTATAAAAGTGACATCAACATAGTCATTATACATGATAAGCCTGTTACTGATACAATTGTAAATGCACTGTTAAATAATGAAATATGAATGATTATGAAATAAAAACAATGAAATATGTCGGAGAGGAAATTAATGGAATGGAGTAATAAACACCACCACCAACACCAAAACCACAACTAATTAAATGAAACAATGCAACTATTATAGTAATATTCTTAGTAACTAAACAAATGACAGCTAGAACAATATAGGTCATACATTCGTGTGTAGGAAATTAATTATTACAAACTAAATGATGTTCGATTCATTGTAATTTATTTATGATAAATCTACTCGTAAATTTACGAGTTTGTTTTTAATTTCATAATTATTGTTTCTTTTGAGCGATAGCTCTGTGAATTTCACTGAGAGTTGAAATAAAATAAATCTTTTTCTGAAATACACAGCTTCCAATCTCAGTTGAGATTCAGGAAATGTTCTACTACACAAAAGAGCCGAATTACTAAAATTAATCAATTTATCCATTAATTTTGATTAATCCTGTAACAAACACTTCCTCATAAATCCAAAAGCATGTGAACATATTAATAGCTACATTCCTAGTCATTCTAATTTTGAGAAGCAATCAGAAAGAAAGCAAAATATAAGCTTTAGTGAAAACGTAAGGTCCATTTCTAAAACTAACGATAGAATTTTTAGTCAAGTCTTTTAGATTTTCTCTGTTGTCCATAGCTTACAAACCAGGTTTATGAGAGAATAACAGTACCAATACACATTATTGCACTCAATAAAATCTACTTTTGAGCAAATTTTGATCAAAATGTATGGATATATTTTTGATTTTTATGTATGACATCTTAATGTTGGGGCTAACTAAATCATTCCAAAACTCCTTCACTAAAGACTCAGAAACAATTAATTTTAAAATTTAAACCAAATTACATAATAATTTTTGTTTTAGGATCAATACGTCAAATGGTATACATGCACAAATAGACAGACAAAACCCCAAATAAAAATATTTTTTGGCATCTAAAGTTCAAGAAATTTGCAAATCTATAAAATCCGTGCCTGGTTAGCTTGTGTGGGGGTTTGGCTATGAACTGAGTAGGAGACACTCTGTATAAGTAACTGAGTAGGAGAGAATGTAACTCTGTATAAGACACTTTAAAACTAAAGTGTCTCAACTAAAGTCGGACCTCAACCCCGACACGGCGCGCCCCATATGGCTGATAGGGAAATTCCTGTAGATATGCAGGACAGGTGTGAAAAAGGCGATGCCAAATAAACACCCGTGGATCAACTGAGGTAAAAAGAAAATGGTCAACGGTCTTAAAGGCAGGAGAAGAATCTCATTTCTCAACAGCTGAGAGGGCGAAAGAACCTAGCGGAGTCAAACACGAAAATAAATCATTTCAGACTAACAATCTGATCTTACTTTGGAATTTCATTCCTACCAGTGAAACACACAATTTCAATTGTAGAATGGAGGATATTGAGTATGGAGGGATTCCAAAGAAGATTGCAGAAGACACCTGGTGCGAAGTGGTCCGAAGACAGAAAGAAGTTGCATAGTGAAAGGATGACGGAATATTGGAGGGAACGGAAGAGAAAACAGCTAAGTGTGAAGAATTGAAATTGTCACGTGGTCCCTAGCAGGCCTCATCAAAAGAAGAAGAAGAAAAACAGTAACAAAGAAAACAAAAATTTTATCAGATAATTTGAACTTAGTACTGAAGTAAACTTGAATTTGTTATTCATCAACATAGATAGAGCCAACAGTGTTCAAAGAAAAATATATGGTCATTGTTAATTAAATACAGTACACTATTTTCCTCATTCTTTAGATTCATTGTACCTTCTCTCGCATATAAAAGAGAAAAAACTAAGGCTTATTTTATCTACTATTAGAATGTGCAACTAACAATTTCGATTTTGCACAAATAGTTATTTTTACACAATTTATACAGGTTTGTATGCAGACAATGGTGATCTTTTTTACGGTGAAAATAATACGATTTTAAACATTTTGAATCATTTTGCTGATTGGATGCAAGAATTAAACAGATATCCATAACTTGTCTACTTTATTACAAAAATTAATCATTGTGCCAGGACTGAATGAAAATCAAAAGAAAATTGAGACCCATTTAACATATTAATAAATAAATTTATACTCATATTATGCTATCAAAAGTCATGAATGGACCATGAAACTTGTTCTAGATGCCAAAGTCAGTGCATGATACACACCTGTGATAATTCATAGCCTAAAGTCTGTACAAAAATCTAATTATTACATGCTCTTTTAAACAAAAACATTCCACTAAAACTTATTTGTCTGGTATTTACAAAGGGTATCACTTAATAGCTAGGAAACAATTATAGAAATTAATTTCTTAATGGATGGGGAAATGAGAATTACACTGAAAAACTAGTGAATATCCTCATTAGACCAGTTTCTACAACAAGAAACATTGTTTCGATATTTTGTGAAAATTTTACATGGCATTTTCATCTCATATTAGAAGTTTTAATGAATGAATATACACAAGTTTTAATATGGATTAATTATTTTATATTTATTTTATTGTGTATAATTTTGGATTGTTCAAAGAGAGACTAAGAAACAATTGGAATGGTATACAACACTTTTAAATAATGTATAACATAAAAAGATTAATATGGTAATTTAGATGCTCTAAATTTATTGCTTTTAACATAAACAAAGGAACGGCAAACAAAATAACCTAATAATTTTGAGCAGGAATGTTCATATTGCCAGACTGAGAACAGGTGATATAGACTTAGTGCTTCTTCAAGGAAAATCATGTCATTGTTTTAATTAAATGGGACAGTAATGTAATAGTTTTTTTTTTTTTTTTGTTTAACATCCGATTATTGTGCACACTTGGGCTAATGCAGACGGTAGGATGATTTATAGTGTATGAAAATGCCAAGCACTGGCCGAGAATCGAACCCGGTCCTCGGGGTGAAAGCCTAGTACGCTATCAACTAGACCACCGAGTTGCTAGTAGTAATGTAATAGACACCATGTTTTTATTACAGAAATAATTTTTTAAAAATATTGATTGTAAGGAGTCATCCATTGTTTTTCTGGTAGAACTTCCTCATTGACCACAATGGCTGTGTATCCAGTTTTTAAATAATAAATAGTGCTTATTTTCAAAAATTTTCTAAATTCAAGCATAGCTCAAAAAAAGGGAAATAAAAAGACGTCCACGGACTGTGCATATGCTGGGAAATTAGTTTTTGTGCCCTGCTTCACAACATTCTGCTTTTTGTATGAGCTGCAAAAGTTAGGCTCATGCAGACGTCATGTTGCTTGCAATTTTTTAATCCTGAATTTGTCTTCTAAAGTGGTTTTGTGTTACGACTGAGTGCATAACCACTTACGTATAATAAGCCTGTTATTGTAAAGGTTCTGTTAAATGAAGAAATATGAATGATGATGACGTAAAAACAATGAAATATGTTGGAGAGGAAATAAATGGAATGTAGGAATAAACACCACCACCGACACCAAAACCACAACAACTAATTAAATGAAAAAATGCTACTTTTATTATAATTATTCTTAGTGACTATTTTTAAAATAGATTTTTAATATTTCTAAAACACAGTACCAATACCATTCCTTTAAATGACTGTACTTGTCAGCATCCCTAAATACAACCACAGGATATTTACAGATGTCAGGCTATTCTGCCAGTTACAAGTACAAAGCATGCGTTTACCTACTTTCACAATGCAAGCATCTCTAGTGTTACCTGGTGATATTGGCCGATTACTCACCAACATTTTCAGGCCGATGAGCTTGAATAATATCTGCTAAATCCAAATTCCCTGCTATAACGGCTACTTGGTACGGCGTTTGATTCGCGTAATTCAATGCATCGTGCTGACAGCCACGGAACAACAACACACGGGCACATGACTCTTGACTGTTGACGGCACATACGTGTAAGGGCGTGTTGCCTGAAGCATTTCTTGCGTTCATGTCTGCGCCATAGTACAAAAGATGTTCTAAATGTTGGACTAAACCGTTCCGACATGCCTGCAACAAAGAGAAAATTTAAAATGTTTGTTTGATACATATATACTTATTAAAAATATTAAAACTGAAAGTGAAACACCATTTTTTTAAACAATGTGTCAGTGCACATTCCTTCACCAATCTCAAAAACCTCACTTCAGGCTTGCCCTAGACCAGGGGTCTCCAAACTTTCCAGCCTTAGGGCCATACTGATTACTCCAGTAAGTTCCGAGGGCCAAAACTATATTATCATTGTTGCTGGTGGTAAAAAGTGAAATAGTCCACTGATGAAAAAAAAAGTCCGAAAAAGTACGCAATGTTTAAAAAAGGCTGCAAATCGGACTAAAGTCCGCAAAACCTTTTAATAATTGGTACAAGTAAAATTAGTCCACAACTACAAACTATTGTCAGTGGAAAATCTCAATTACATAAATCTCATTAGTATTTCATATGTCATTATGCTTGTTATAAGTTATGTTTTTATTTAAAATGTATAAAATGTTAGTTGGATTCATTTCAATAATTTGTTAGTTATTATATACTGAAGTTAAATTTTCTGCATATTATACATGTCTTTACTCATTACAATTCTGTGTTTCTTTATCCAACTTATCACAAAAACAATAACAATAAGCCTACAACAATGTTATGAGTAGTTAGCCCATGACCATATCAATGTAGATGTCATATTAATAATTATTCAACATAAAATTAGAATACTTCAGTAAACTAAATTTAATTTGCTATAAAAAATATGTTCTCTAAAAGGAGTTTTCAAGTATGCTAGCTCTCCGCGGGCCGGACAAAATCTGTCCGCGGGCCAGATGTGGCCCTCGGGCCGTAGTTTGGAGACCCCTGCCCTAGACCATTAGTACTACTACAACTCCAACATTCCGAACAATACCACAACAAACTATGTATTTGGTACTTAATTCCTAAAATATTAATTAACTGGACTCACTAGTCCTTATTGTCTATTTATTTCATTGTCACCTACAACTAAGGAAAAATATTAAGAAAATTCAGTGAAAGAAACTGTAAAAAAATACAAAATACAAAAAAAACTACTTAGAAGTGGTTAAAATGATATCTGGATTACACTTGGCTCAAATACATCCATTAAGCATCTTTTACCATTCTAAAATGTTAATGCCGCCTTGGTGGCCTAGTCGATAGCATACTGGGCTTTCAACCCTGAGGACCCGTTTGCTCGTTTCCATTTCATATTTCCGTTACATTAAAAAGATTCTGAACACTTTTCTTCTATTCACTCCTCTCGCCAATGCTAACATTAAAAGCTTCGTTTCAAAAACGTTTGAACAGATTTTGAGCAATTAGGCCATTTTTTCAATAGCTACTTGACTGGAATATACTTTCTGATGATATACTTCTTTAATTTAGTTTGGGAATGCATTTGTGCAAAATGTAATGAAAATTGTTCATATCTTTTGAGAAAATCTGTTTTTTAATTTTTTGTACAAAAATGGTTTAAACATTTCTTTTAAAAAATTTAATAAGTAGTTAAAGATATGAACGAGGTCAGATCTACACACCAGATTTCATGAAAGTTTTAATTGATACTACGTTTTCGAGGAATGACATCTGTATAACTTAGAGATGTCCTACATAGTTACATTATTTGTTGTGTTGTTATACAAACAATGTTATAACTAATCTAGCTTGTCTGTTTATCGTCAACAAATTTTAAACAATGGAAAACCTCACAAAAACTTAATCGGTTCAACAAAAACTTGAAATGCGTTATAATTTCTGAAAAATGGTTCATCTAAATTTCACACATTTTTTTGTGTGTAAAGATTTATAGCTCGAATCGAAATGCCAAATGCCGCCTCGGTGGCCTAGTTGATAGCGTACTGGGTGTGTGCACAATAGTCGGACATTAAAAAAAAATGAATTATTTAAATGGTTGGTTAGGGTTTATTATTTTTGTTACAGTAAATCAACTACTATCAATTTCTTTTCCCTTCTCTGAGGACAAAGTTTTGGACTAGAATATTCGGGTATTTTTTAGTCAAGAGCCCAAATAGCCCAAGCGGAAGTGCAGGTTTCTGTCTACTGCTCAAGCTTGAACAAAACCAAAAAGTTTCACTTCAATAATCTGATCTTAAAGATATTTACAGCTTTACAAAAATAAGCTTTTAAGACATAATGAACCTTAAAAAATCACCTGCATTTGTCTACTAAAAACTTCAAATTGAATTTTGTAATCCAGTTATATAACTTTTCTTTCCATTTAGCAGAAACGTAAAATTAAAGCAAATAAGACAAACTCTATTCAATATTGAAGGTTGTGGTACTGGCTAAATTGCGATGGGGTCATATGACCAAAAGATCAAACAACCAAAAGTTCATTCAACCAAATTCTATACTAATATTTTGGCCCAATGAACTTTTGGTTATATGAACCATGTTTTTAAGAGGCGAGATCATATGACCAAAAGATCAAACAAACGTTCATTCAATCAAATTATATTTTAATATTTGGGTTGAAGTGTTAATTCTATAACAGTGACGTTTTATATATTTATTATATATTGGTAGATGTGAATAATAAATGTTTAAATTATGTTAAACACAATCACACTACTTACCCAGTCCAAATTAATTATTTAGTATTGAAGGGTTAATTGTATAATGGCGTGTATTATTAATTTAAATATTTAGTATTGAAACTTACCTATATGCAATAATAAAAAAAAGTTTATATATAAAATATTGACAGTATATTCAACTGTAGGCCTAAACGCTAAAACAATATAGAAATGACTGGTCTGGGTATGTAGTGTAATGGCGTGTATTATTAATTTAAGTATCAGTAATGACACTGATCTGTATGCAATAATAAAAAAACCGTGTTTTACAAAATATCCTCCTCTGAAGGAAATACGAACCTCGATGTTAATAAATCTCTAAGTTATTACACATTTTTGGTCGAATGAACTTTTGGTTGTTTGATTTTTTGGTCATATGAACCACTCTGTTAAAAACATGGTTCATATGGCCAAAATTTCATTCAACCAAAATATTTAAGTATAATTTGGTCGAATAAACAAAAAAGAGGGTTATTTGATTTTTTGGTCATATGAGCTCTTCCCGCTAAATTTTGCTTCCATGCCAAAATTATCATCTAATTATTCCTTTCATCAAAGTTCCACATAATTGGAGCTGTGTGCGTGAATTATTAACCTGTAAATATTTAATCATGTTTATAATGTGCATTAGAAGACTGCCAATCCAGTAATAAGAAACATTCCAACAGAATTATATAGAAAAATAATATAGTAAAAATGCACATAACCTTTGTCATATAAAATTTTAATTTTCACTAAAGTAAATGCTTTCAGAGGCAAGTATATGCCTAAATGCCTAGTAGACCAGAAGGGTACTGCACAAGAAAATAATTCAGGAGCTATAAAGTTTATATAAAGAAGAAAACTTTATATAAATTTCATAATGTGGCCATTAAGTTTAGGTGATTAGGACAAGTGGAAAGAAATGAAAACTTGATGTATCCTGATACACGGTGAGACAGAGAGAATTGAAGACTTTGGGAACCAGCTGATGGAGAAGATTTGATATGGACAGTGAAGAGTTAATACGCTGTAAGCGAAGGCCTTTGCCCCGCATGAACTAAAACACCCATCTAAAAAAGTGAGTTTGAAACGTTGATATTACACACTATTTCTTTAAATTATCTTCTACATTGTATTTTTAAAATAATGTATACCACACAGCTGACATTAAACTAAGGTACACGCTTACCTGGTGAACTTCTTGCCAACCCTGCAAATCTTGGGCACCAATAATTCCCCTGTTGTGCAACAATCCTTCGCACAACAAGGGATCCGTATTGTGCGTCACAGCCAGGTAAAGCGGAGTCAACCCTTTAGAATCTCGATAGTTGGGTGAGGCACCTAGTTCTAACAGAGTGTTTACTGCTTCTAAACTATTACGTTCGACAGCTCGGTGGATGGCAGTGGATCCATCTTTTGTCCTAAAGTCTAAGAGAGCACCACCGTTTACTAAAGCTTTAAGCACGTTGGTTGGTTTGCGAATTCCTGTGGCTAGAGTTAATGGTGTTTCTGTAAATTTAACCATCAATTAATTATTACTTATCCTTTTAGACATAGTTATTAAATTTGTTATTAACTACAGCAAATACAGAAACATTCTTTAAATATGAAAACATATACAATAAAACAACTCTAATTTTAAACGTAGAAAGGTAGTGAAAGGTATATTGACATGTATGAAATAAATAATCGCAAACCTTACTAATCCAGTTCATTAAAAATGCTCCCACTCTATCAGTGCCTCAGGCAATATTTGCTGACCATACAGCATTGTGAGTGGGTGTATTTCCGAATAGTTTTTATGTAATTAATTTTTTCTTGGAAGTTAGATGTCTGGTTGACGTGTTGCTACCTTCTAAACATATTTTATCCTATGTTAATTTTACATGACACTACCTATAATAGCATTATATGTCTTTGTGAAACCTTTGTGTTTTACTGGAAAAACTATAATCTCTTTTCTTTTACATCTGTTTATGTTTAATGTTAAGAAGTTCTAGTTAATTTTAGTATACAAATAAATAATTATGTAGATTTTAGTTATTTAGAGCTATAACATTATTATAACCATGGGGCCCTGTAGCCCATGTCAATTTTTTTTCATCAACAAATATTTAAAACAAATTAATCAAGTGATTTCTACTTTACGAAACTATCTTTAGTTTTATATTTCTATTTGAACGAAGTATTCATATAATAAGACTACAATAACTATTATAATAAGATAGAGATTCTTATAACTTTTTTTCCGGAGATTCTTAAAATGTTCATTTTTAATAATCTGTTAAAATGTCGTTGCCTTACCTCCTGTTTCAGGGCAGTGAAAATTAGGGTCCAAGCCTTTTGAACACATCTTGTTGATTTTCTCCACCTGTGCGTTGGACACATATTCAAGCAGCCTACGAAGGTTAGCACGAGTATGAAGTGCTTTTAATTGCTTCTCATCTAGGTTTACCATCTTGTATACTCGTCTTTTTGCTTTCAACTGAAATCATTAAACATTTTTTTAAAATTTATTTGAAAGTTTTTATTAAACATTTATTTAATATATTTGCTAAAACGTTTGTATGAAGTATTTATTAAAATATTTAAAAATGTAAAATATATTATTTATTTTTTTAATATTTGGAGCAACCCTGCTCAAATTACTCATTCCCAGCTCAAAATGTTTACAGCAACAAATTGATTATGAATTTGACCAAAGTTTGTAGTCAAAATTTTTAGTTATGGAATTTTCTAATAATGAAATAAACTTCTAAATTAATTTAACAAAGTAACCTTTTCCTTTGAATTCTATAAAGTATTAAAATACTAAAAAAAGTCTAAAGTTACTACCAGCACTTTAAAAACAATAACAGAAGTTAAATTATTATTATTATTGTAATAATTTTGATTTTGTTCAAATGAACCCAGAAATCAAACAAAGGGTAGGGGGTTGAAACATTAGAAACTTCCAGAAAATTTCAAATTTGGTGCTATCATAATTGAGATTTACTAAAATTTAATTCAATTATTAGATTTACAAGCACATGATGTCAGCATCGAAAAGTTCAACTGAAAAAAATAATAAAAGATACTGTTCAGGAATAAATCAAAAATATTTTTTAAAATATGCCTACCGATACTGATTGAATTATTTTACAGAAATTTCTTACTCTGACTTGACCTAAAAGTAAATTTTGAAAGTTGAACTATCAAATACGGTATCTAAAAATGCAATCAAATTTTTTTGTTTGTAGCACAAAAATTGGAATTTGCAGATAATTAATGATCTTGCTTACACCATATATTACAACAAAAAATCGTTAGCGCTGTGTTAAAAAAAAAAAAAATTTATTTTAAGTTTTAACTCAAGCAGTAGCCAGTATTAAAACCAGTAGTATTTTCCAGTAGTAGTAGCCAGGTTAGGTTAGGTTAGCAGTATTTTAGTTTTAAAGAAATACCAAAATGGGGAGAGGTATGGATAAATTACAAATTTTAACTACAGTAGTTATGTGTACCAAAATTCCCAGAAGTACTTAGGCCTACTGAAAGCCAAGAAATTGGCCATAAGTATGGGAAAAACGTCTATGCATACATAAATTATTTAAAAATTCCATTGATATGGTAATGAATATAGATTATAGAATAAAAATTGTTTTTCAAAAAATAGCTATAAATTGCAAAATAAATAAATAATGAAAATCTAAATGACCACATTTCTGAAAATCTGCTTAATATACTGCAAAAAAATTATCACAAAAAATTATAACACAAGCTAATGTACGTAATTTGAAATAAAAGCAACACCTTTACAATCAAAATATAAAACTATAGTAGCCTAAATTCTAACAATTGCTGTCAGCTAGGCCTATTTTTATAACCAGAGCTTTTACATATTTATTACTTTTTTATCCTGACACGAGATGTTATTCAGAATATGCTAAGCCAATATTGCGAATAATTTTGTTTTCCCAAATAGCTTCTGAACCACAATATTTTGGTAAAAACGAATGGTGATTTCAATAACGTCAATGTGATTAGCTGTAGGAATGACAGCATGTATTAACTATTATAGTTATCTGACACCCGTTCTGAATACTTTAGTATTTATTTTAAGGTAGACTATAATGGAGAAAGTAAAAAAGACGGTTTAACTAATGTCACGTAAAGGTGTGAAATCTAATCATTTGAAGTAAGCCTCTAACAGGATCTAGAGGCGTTTAATCACTTCTAAACAAACAGTTCCGCGAAAATAACCTAACCAATTTTTAAATTTTAACCGAAAAACAAAACGAGCTTTTCATTCCGCTCATAAAATAGTACTTGTCTTGTCCATGAAGGCTTATGCATTACAAAGTGTACATACACAACACAGGCATTAGGGGTAAAGGAAATATACGTTCTTGTACTGTTTAATTTTAACATGTTACTCCTTAAGTCAGTTTTTTTTATAGCCCACATGTTAATTAGTAAAAGTTTATTTAATTAACTTTTAATCCTCAGACACTTCAGTTCTAAACAAAGGGCTCGGTGGCCGATGTGTCTAAGGCACCGGTCAGTCTGCTGCATCTCAAGGTAACAACCTTGACTAACAAGTTCGAGACACAGTTACTGCCGGGCCTTTAACGCTGATCCCTCGTCCTCATTAATCTAACTAACATAAAATATAGGTGCTAAGAAACAATTGGATTTAAACTTTTTTTTGACGTCTGTCTTCTGGCTATGCACAGACTTATAGACACAGTTGAAGAGAAATTTTGTCTATGAGGGTTTACGGGTATTTCAGTATTTTCTAGATTATTTTTGACTTTTCCGAATTTTCTATTTTTAGTTGTTTTTTTTTAGCCCTCAATGGAGCACATTTAGTCAATTTTGGTTCTTTTGGGCTTTCAACTTTGGTTCTTTTAGGTTTTTGAGATTCTCCCAATACTTTTTCAGTCTTATAGATCTCTATAGTCTAACTTCTCCGAGTAAAAGGCAACTCTTTTGTTCCTTCTTTAAATTTTAATCTAGTGTTTTTATCCCTAAGGATTGGTTTCCCCTTCCTTCTTTCAGACGTTCCTCCGTTATACCTAATTCATTTAGGTCCTGTTCCACTTCCTTAAGCCACTCATTCTTTACTTTCGTCTTGAGTTGGTAATTTTTTTTTTAGTTTAATACACACAAAAAACTAAAATTAAAAAATAATAATTGCCTCAATACCGTTCCTAACGCTGGCTTCGAATAAAACACCGGGTAGGAAAGTGTAAACAAAAACCGTAAAAAAGGCAAACGAAAAAACCAAACTACTTTTCAAGACGAAAGTCTAAAATAGCTATACATATATATTGCGTGAGGATTCAAGGAAACCCAATTTTTGAACATATGAGGACGTATACGTCAAGCTGCACTAGCGAAGAATTAAATAGGCCTATTCCTAGATTTTTGTACAAAAATAAATTAGTCTATATCAACTTTTAGGCGAGTTTTACTGTTTCAATCCCGAACGTATGGATATACTGTAATCACTGCGAAAGGCTGTTAAATACAAAGCAGGGTGTACTTGGTACGATGACTACGCTATGGTGTTGAAGAGTTGGCGGTCGCACTCTAGGCTCGGTTCAAAGGGCCTCATTACGTTAAAAGCTTTACATTTAGAAGTGGTGAGAGATTTCTCGCTAGGCTGCCAATACTAGAGAGAGAGAGAGGGAGGGAGCAATGAGTTACAGAATTGTGGCAAGTAGCTGCATAGAAGGAAACGGATTTCTAAAAAACAACAATAAGTAAACTAATATTTCGTTAGCTAGATTCGATTTGAGAAAAGCTTGTTTTTGTAAAGCCTCACGCAAATATATTATCCAGAAAAATCTGTTTCAAAATAGCGGCCAAACATGACGCTAAATTTTATAATTCTATTTTAGGCGTGCTGATCACGATGGTAAGACAAGAGACCAGATAAAGATTTAACATTTTTTTAATGAGTGCTTTTTTCAAACGGATTCTTCTGAGTAACTTTAAGAACTTTTTCCAAATTATTGCCAATATCAACATTTTCCTTGCTAAGTTTCAATAAAATCGGACCAAAAGTAAACACAAATATGCCCTCCTAACGTAACCAACGGCCATTCAAAACTTGATAGAGGTTACGGTACATAGGAGTCACGTGTAATAGAGGTCACGTGTAAACATGACCAGTGCATCATATTTCACTGTTCCTAGTTTAAATCTTATTTACTACAGCCCAACAGTTCTTTTTCCAATGTAAAGTAGCTAAAATGTTTGCAGTATAGATTTTATGAACGTGGCTACGTACCACCTTATTCTTAACGTGTGCAGGCGTACACTGTTATTTGTGCATTTTTCCTCTCTTTTTTATGTTGTTTAACGCTTTTACTTTGTCCCAGTTCAACTAATGAAGACGGTGGATTGTTTTACATTGTAAGAACTGTCCGTTACCCTACCGACTGAGCTACGGCACTCCACTTCTTAGGATTGTAAAGGGCCAACAAAATATTTCCTTTTGTAACCGAGGAAAGCACAGACTATTCAAAAATGCAATGCAATTTGTTGTACACTAATTCCTAATTTTACTTACACGGAGAAAATAAAACTCGACAGAAAGTTGAAATCAGCAACTAATTTTCTCACAGCTTTGATTGTTTTTAAATATTTTGATTTAAATTTTTAAATTTCGCGGGCTTGGAGAGTCCGATTGTCAAACATTTTTTTATTATGTTGGTATACATGCCCTTGAAGTATGATAAAACTTTCAGCTGTTTTCATTGTTGACTTTGTCTGTGACAACCACTAAGGTTAGACGTGTTTTTATGAGATCGGCGATTTTCGTTTGTTAAAAGAAATGGATCAAAGAATTTGTATCAAATTTTGCGTAAAAATGGAATAAAGTGTAACAAAGTGTGTGAAATGTTAACAAAGGCCTATGGTGAGTCTGCTATGAGTAAAGCAAGAGTTTACGAGTAGTATAAGCGTTTCCAAGAAGGCCGTGAAGACGTTGAAAATGACGAACGCCCTGGACGCCCCAGCACATCAACAACCGATGAAAACGTGGAAAAAGTGAAAGAATGGTTATGAACAATCGCCGAATCACAATTAGAGAGGTCGCTGATGATGTTGGCATATCGAGTGGATCATGTCATGATATTGTTTCCAATGTTTTGTGTATGAAACGCGTGGCAGCAAAATTCGTTCCAAAATTTTGAATTTTGAACAAAAACAGCGACGAATGGAAGCTGCTCAGAGTCACTAAATGAAGTCAACTACGATGCAGAATTACTGAAATGTATTATAACAGGTGATGAAACGTGGGTTTACGGATATGACATCAAAACTAAGGCTCAATCATCCCAGTGGAGGCATTCTGACTCGACAAGTGCGGTCGAACGTGAAGGTTATGCTCACTGTGTTCTGCGATATTAATGGCATAGTGCATCATGAATTCCTGCCACCAGGTGAAACGGTCAATAAGGAGTACTACCTACAAGTTCAACGCCGTTTGCTTGAAGCAATCCGAAAAAAACGTCCGGATCTGTGGAAAAACAATTCATGGCTTTTTCACCACGATAATGCACCAGCTTCATTGCTTGTTAGTGAATTTTTGGCCAAAAACAGTACTGTAACGATGCCCCAGCCTCCATATTCGCCAGACATGGGTCCGTGTGACTTTTTCCTATTTCAAAAAATAAAGAGAACCTTAAAGGGCCGTCGTTTTACAGCCGTAGATGACATTAAAAGCGCATTGCTGAAAGAACTAAAAGCTATCTCAAAGATCGAGTTTGAGAAGTGTTTCGAGGATTGGAAGAAGCGCTGGCACAAGTGCATAATCTCCAATGGGGACTATTTTGAAGGCGACAACATCAATGTAGAAGAATAAATAAATATTTTGTTCGCGTTACTTTCTGAACACACCTCATATATGCAATGGTTGTGACAAGGTCTGTTCGAAGATCTTGCGATGTTTAACATTTTTACAATCGAAATCAAGACGTAAAGGATGAACTGAAAATCTAAAGGTAAAACCAGACACTATATCTAACCGACAACAAACCGACTTGTACATTTCCCTTTGATAGTTCTAAGACAGTTACCTCTAAGTATCCGACGGGACCATTGAAAGGGTAGTCGCCAAGTCGACGCTCTTCGTCGAGGAATTTCCCGGCTTTGCCGTTCACCGGAGGACAGAACAGGCCGTAGTTGAAACTCTCCTTCAGCTCCTGAAACATAAAGTAAGAACATCAAAGCAAGAGAATCTCAAAGCAATCAATCTAAAGACCGTAACGACACTGGTGAATATTTTCTCAACTCGGAAGGAATTGTTATGTAGCCGCGGATTTACTTTGTGAAAGGTGAACATTTTACATACTATCATATGACTGGAAGTCATGAAAATGTCTGCCATATTCGTTACCAATAAATATTTCTTTTTTACGGTCCGACGAGATATTTCTGTGTGCTTAGTATGAAGACAGACTTTATGTTTTGTCAGACAATGTATGTCAGAATACGGTTTTTTGTGTTCCTAATTGTTACAACCTTTACCAACCTTTTGTTTAATACATTTACTTTATAATGCACTACTAAATGTCATAGGAATTAAGATATATATGTAATGAAATAAATAATATCGTATAACTGATCCAAACTAGGCTGAAATTATTTTAAATTAATTAGGTGGCAAAATATGTTGTAATTTAAACACATTTACAATGTTAATTAGGTGGCAAAATATGTTATAATTTAAACACATTTACAATGTTAATTAGGTGGCAAAATATGTTGTAATTTAAACACATTTACAATGTTAATTAGGTGGCAAAATATGTTGTAATTTAAACGTATTTACAATGTTAATTAGGTGGCAAAATATGTCGTAATTTAAACACATTTACAATGTTAATTAGGTGGCAAAATATGTTGTAATTTAAACACTTTTACAATGTTAATTAGGTGGCAAAATATGTCGTAATTTAAACACATTTACAATGTTAATTAGGTGGCAAAATATGTTGTAATTTAAACGTATTTACAATGTTAAGTAGGTGATAAAATATGTTGTAATTTAAACACATTTACAATGTTAATTAGGTGGAAAAATATATTGTAATTTAAACAAATTTACAATGTTAAATAGGTGGCAAAATATGTTGTAATTTAAACATATTTACAATGTTAATTAGGTGGCAAAATATGTTGTAATTTAAACACATTTACAATGTTAATTAGGTGGCAAAATATGTTGTAATTTAAACACATTTACAATGTTAATTAGGTGGAAAAATATGTTGTAATTTAAACAAATTTACAATGTTAATTAGGTGGCAAAATATGTTGTAATTTAAACACATTTACAATGTTAATTAGGTGGCAAAATATGTTGTAATTTAAACACATTTACAATGTTAATTAGGTGGCAAAATATGTTGTAATTTAAACACATTTACAATGTTAATTAGGTGGCAAAATATGTTGTAATTTAAACACATTTACAATGTTAATTAGGTGGCAAAATATGTTGTAATTTAAACACATTTACAATGTTAATTAGGTGGCAAAACATGTTGTAATTTAAACACATTTGCAATGTTAATTAGGTGGCAAAATATGTTGTAATTTTAACACATTTACAATGTTAATTAGGTGGCAAAATGTTGTAAAATATGTGGCCAAAAAAATACAAATGGTTTTATTTTATTTCAAATAATTTTTTTAAATATAATAAGGAAGTAAAGTAAAATAAATAAACTACTAAAAATAAATTTGAACTTATAGTTTCAATTTACTCTAGATCAGTAATTTCTTTCGAGAGTTGCAGCTGAATAATTACAAATCAGGATACGAATCTGACATCTTGAACGCATCTGGCATCTATACCCTAACGTGAAAAGCACACCAAGCCATCCATCCACATTTACCCTGTGTACATCGGAATGCCAGCCCACCCTCCTCCTGGACAATTAGTTACACTGCATTTACATAGTTAGCCGGGGAATCATTAATCAAATCTTACGTCTTCTCAACAAGGGATCATAACACCTGAATCCTTCATCTAGAAGCGGCCAGGAATGCAGTAATCTCTTGATACAAACAGCTTATACATTGTGTTAAAAAAATAAAGGTGAAGTTAAATAACATAAAAAGCTAATACTACAGAAATGAATTTTAACGCAAAATTATCTTCATCATTTTATAACATATAAATTCAATATATTCACCCAATCTCTAAAAATCGTATTACCGATAATAAGATACGATTATCCCCCTAAAAACATTTTTAGAATATAATAATAAACACACGCAACTGTCTCGCTGACGAGACGAAAGCTTTTGTTAAAAGTAACAAAATTTAAGTGAAATTTACAACTAAAATACAAAAATGACTCCTAATACCTGTAATGTGTGCGTGCAGCTTTGTCAACTTACACAGTTTTGAAAAAACAGGTTTGACTATTTTAATCAGCGTTAAAATGTAGAAAAATTAATATTTTCAGTTTTCAATAACATTTTATTAAAGTGAGCTATATAAATGTCTGGACAAACAAAACATCTGGCATTAAAACATGTTTGCATTAGCCTGGTCCCAGTCTGGGTTTTATCATGATGGTAACATCATTTTAAATGAAAATTCAAACAAGATTCAAGCTAAATTTACTAAAATGTGAAGAATACAGAAAGGTTTATAAAAATACAAAATACAGTACTCGCGGGGGCACATTTTGCACTTTGTTTATGTTAACCAAACCTAAATCTCACGTTGTCGTGATAAACATTTCCCGTAAAACTGCAACGCCACTCGATTCCCAACATATTTTTTCTGTAAAATTGCAACGCCACTCGATTCCCAACATATTTTTTCTGTAAAATTGCAACGCCACTCGATTCCTAACATATTTTTTCTGTAAAACTGCAACGCCACTCGATTCCCAACATATTTTTTCTGTAAAACTGCAACACCACTCGATTCCCAACATATTTTTTCTGTAAAATTGCAACGCCACTCGATTCCTAACATATTTTTTCTGTAAAACTGCAACGCCACTCGATTCCTAACATATTTTTTCTGTAAAATTGCAACGCCACTCGATTCCTAACATATTTTTTCTGTAAAATTTCAACGCCACTCGATTCCCAACATATTTTTTCTGTAAAACTGCAACGCCACTCGATTCCTAACATATTTTTTCTGTAAAACTGCAACGCCACTCGATTCCTAACATATTTTTTCTGTAAAATTGCAACGCCACTAGATTCCTAACATATTTTTTCTGTAAAACTGCAACGCCACTCGATTCCTAACATATTTTTTCTGTAAAACTGCAACGCCACTCGATCCCCAACATATTTTTTCTGTAAAATTGCAACGCCACTCGATTCCTAACATATTTTTTCTGTAAAACTGCAACGCCACTCGATTCCTAACATATTTTTTCTGTAAAACTGCAACACCACTCGATTCCCAACATATTTTTTTCTGTAAAACTGCAACACCACTCGATTCCCAACATATTTTTTTCTGTAAAACTGCAACACCACTCGATTCCCAACATATTTTTTCTGTAAAATTGCAACGCCACTCGATTCCCAACATATTTTTTCTGTAAAACTGCAACGCCACTCGATTCCCAACATATTTTTTTCTGTAAAATTGCAACGCCACTCGATTCCCAACATATTTTTTCTGTAAAACTGCAACGCCACTCGATTCCCAACATATTTTTTTCTGTAAAATTGCAACGCCACTCGATTCCCAACATATTTTTTTCTGTAAAATTGCAACGCCACTCGATTCCCAACATATTTTTTCTGTAAAATTGCAACGCCACTCGATTCCCAACATATTTTTTCTGTAAAACTGCAACGCCACTCGATTCCCAACATATTTTTTCTGTAAAATTGCAACGCCACTCGATTCCCAACATATTTTTCTGTAAAACTGCAACGCCACTCGATTCCCAACATATTTTTTTCTGTAAAATTGCAACGCCACTCGATTCCCTTCATATTTTTTTCTGTAAAACTGCTACGCCACTCGATTCCCAACATATTTTTTTCTGTAAAATTGCAACGCCACTCGATTCCCAACATATTTTTTCTGTAAAACTGCAACGCTACTCGATTCCCAACATATTTTTTTCTGTAAAATTGCAACGCCACTCGATTCCCAACATATTTTTCTGTAAAACTGCAACGCCACTCGATTCCCAACATATTTTTTCTGTAAAATTGCAACGCCACTCGATTCCCAACATATTTTTTCTGTAAAACTGCAACGCCACTCGATTCCCAACATATTTTTTTCTGTAAAATTGCAACGCCACTCGATTCCCAACATATTTTTTTCTGTAAAACTGCAACACCACTCGATTCCCAACATATTTTTTCTGTAAAATTGCAACGCCACTCGATTCCCAACATATTTTTTCTGTAAAACTGCAACGCCACTCGATTCCCAACATATTTTTTCTGTAAAATTGCAACGCCACTCGATTCCCAACATATTTTTTCTGTAAAACTGCAACGCCACTCGATTCCCAACATATTTTTTCTGTAAAATTGCAACGCCACTCGATTCCCAATATATTTTTTCTGTAAAACTGCAACGCCACTCGATTCCCAACATATTTTTTCTGTAAAATTGCAACGCCACTCGATTCCCAACATATTTTTTTCTGTAAAATTGCAACGCCACTCGATTCCCAACATATTTTTTTCTGTAAAATTGCAACGCCACTCGATTCCCAACATATTTCTTCTGTAAAACTGCAAAGCCACTGGATTCCCAACATATTTTTGTCTGTAAAATTGCAACGCCACTCAATTCCCAATATATTTTTTCTGTAAAACTGCAACGATACTCGATTCCCAACATATTTTTTTCTGTAAAATTGCAACGCCACTCGATTAACAACATATTTTTTTCTGTAAAATTGCAACGCCACTCGATTCCCAACATATTTTTTTCTGTAAAATTGCAACGCCACTCGATTCCCAACATATTTTTTTCTGTAAAATTGCAACGCTACTCAATTCCCAATATATTTTTTTCTGTAAAATTGCAACGGCACTCGATTCCCAATATATTTTTTTCTGTAAAATTGCAACGCCACTCGATTCCCAACATATTTTATTCTGTAAAATTGCAACGCCACTCGATTCCCAACATATTTTTTTCTGTAAAATTGCAACGCTACTCGATTCCCAATATATTTTTTTCTGTAAAATTGCAACGCCACTCGATTCCCAACATATTTTTTTCTGTAAAATTGCAACGCCACTCGATTCCCAACATATTTTGTCTGTAAAATTGCAACGCCACTCGATTCCCAACATATTTTTTTCTGTAAAATTGCAACGTCACTCGATTCCCAACATATTTCTTCTGTAAAACTGCAAAGCCACTGGATTCCCAACATATTTTTGTCTGTAAAATTGCAACGCCACTCGATTCCCAATATATTTCTGTAAAATTGCAACGCCACTCGATTCCCAATATATTTCTGTAAAATTGCAACGCCACTCGATTCCCAACATATTTTGTCTGTAAAATTGCAACGTCACTCGATTCCCAACATATTTCTTCTGTAAAACTGCAACGCCACTGGATTCCCAACATATTTTTTTCTGTAAAATTGCAACGTCACTCGATTCCCAACATATTTCTTCTGTAAAACTGCAAAGCCACTGGATTTCCAACATATTTTTGTCTGTAAAATTGCAACGCCACTCGATTCCCAACATATTTTGTCTGTAAAATTGCAACGCCACTCGATTCCCAAAATATTTTTTTTCTGTAAAATTGCAACGTCACTCGATTCCCAACATATTTCTTCTGTAAAACTGCAACGCCACTGGATTCCCAACATATTTTTTTCTGTAAAATTGCAACGTCACTCGATTCCCAACATATTTCTTCTGTAAAACTGCAAAGCCACTGGATTTCCAACATATTTTTGTCTGTAAAATTGCAACGCCACTCGATTCCCAACATATTTTGTCTGTAAAATTGCAACGCCACTCGATTCCCAATATATTTCTGTAAAATTGCAACGCCACTCGATTCCCAATATATTTCTGTAAAATTGCAACGCCACTCGATTTCCAATATATTTTTCTGTAAAATTGCAACGCCACTCGATTCCCAATATATTTCTGTAAAATTGCAACGCCACTCGATTCCCAATATATTTCTGTAAAATTGCAACGCCACTCGATTTCCAATATATTTTTTCTGTAAAATTGCAACGCCACTCGATTCCCAATATATTTCTGTAAAATTGCAACGCCACTCGATTCCCAATATATTTCTGTAAAATTGCAACGCCACTCGATTCCCAACATATTTTGTCTGTAAAATTGCAACGCCACTCGATTCCCAATATATTTCTGTAAAATTGCAACGCCACTCGATTCCCAATATATTTCTGTAAAATTGCAACGCCACTCGATTTCCAATATATTTTTTCTGTAAAATTGCAACGCCACTCGATTCCCAATATATTTCTGTAAAACTGCAACGCCACTCGAATCCCAATATATTTTTTCTGTAAAACTGCAACGCCACTCGATTCCCAATATATTTCTGTAAAACTGCAACGCCACTCGATTTCCAATATATTTTTTCTGTAAAATTGCAACGCCACTCGATTCCCAATATATTTCTGTAAAACTGCAACGCCACTCGAATCCCAATATATTTTTTCTGTAAAACTGCAACGCCACTCGATTCCCAATATATTTTTTCTGTAAAACTGCAACGCCACTCGATTCCCAACATACGTTTCCTGGAAGATTTGCAAACCCGCTCTATTCTCAACATTCGTTTTCAGTAAAACTGCAAAATCACTCGATTCCCAGACAAAAGTTTTCCGAGAAGAATTTTCCGTAAAATTGCAACGCCACTCGATTTCCTCTCTTCGCTCAACAAACTGGTCACAGTCGGAATGGAACTAATTCTAGGCCACAATTCAAAACACATTTTCTAGGTTGAAGCATAAAATGTGCAAGTTTTCCGGTCAAGAATATTAGGTCAGTACATGCTGCCAGATCGGTTCGGTTCTGTATCGATTTCATACTGAATCGATTATGTGTGTAAAATTGTTACAATTGAATACCGCGATGACTCGATCTATATATAAACTGGAACTGGCCTGAACATATCGTTCTTGTATCATGTGATACCGAAGTTAGCCTATATGTGTTTAAAAAAGGCCTATTTCTTTCTCATTGCGGGGGAAATTACTTTTTAATTAAATTAATTAAATAGTCATCCTTTGGCATATTACACATTTTATAACAATCATTTGAACAAAAAAGAAACAAACAAAACGGCCCCTTATCCTCACTGCATTTTGTAGACGTTAGCCATTTGATGGTAGCCTGCTGCACGTATCAACGTATAATTTGCGAACAGGTTCACGCAAGACATCTTGAATAAAACAAAGATTAAAAAACAAAAAAGATAAAAAAGAAGAAAGGTCAGTACAAGCCTTAGTAAGAACGTTAGGGGATAATGATGTTATTGTTACAAAGGCGGATAAGGGGAACGCGATAGTGTTGATAAATAAGGAAGTTATTACATACTGAAAACCGAAAAGTTTATAACGAAGACAGAGTGCAAAAACCGGGAAAAGACAAAACTGATATACATTAAAAGGAAATTAGAAAAGTAGTCCAAAATTCAAAACACTTAATCCAAGAAAACAAAAAAAAAGTATATAGTTTTTGAAGATGGAGGTTCTCCGAAACGCGTCAACGAAAGTAGAATTGACGAAGCTAGTTAAGGCAGATCAGTATACTGAACACAGTAAGAGAATGAATTTGACAGCTTAAAGTGCTAACGTCTGCACAGATTTTAACGTTAATTGATGATGTTAAATACTTTCAAAAAAGTTTGAAATATACCCAATTACTGATGGGAATTTATTACCATTACGCGAGAGAGACACCTGCGTCCGATTCAAAAATTTCTGAATGCACAGACTCCCCCTCGTCCACAGCAGTTTGACACAGACAATTAAATTCACAATGACCACACCTTTGTCCTTGTGCGACACACCTTTTCCTCTTCCAACATCTTGCCATTGTAGTTCTGCTGACTGCTTCGTGTATCCGTCATTGTTTATCTGTCTGTAGTTTATACAGATTACTTTATATGCCTCGGGTGACAATGAACGATAACATATTGGCCAAAACGATAATTCTCACTTCGAAAAAGGGCTTTTAGTGTTTGACGAGTCCGCTTAAAAAATTTAAAAGCTTAATATTCGCCAACTCGATGACAGCTTTGTTGTAGCTTTGTGATGTCCACAATTGTTACATAAATTTGTTTTTGTTTTTTAACTTAGGCTTTGTTTGTATCTATCGGCCTAATGACTTACAAATTTGTTTTGGTCAGTAAAAAAAATTGACCTGAGGTTCACGATCGTTGCTCATCAAAATCCGTTTAACCGTTTAGCTGCCTCGGTGGCCTAGTTGATAGCGTACTGGGCTTTCACCCCGAGGACCCGGGTTCGATTCCCGGCCAGGGCTTGGCATTTTCATACGCTATAAATCATTCCATCGTCTGCATTAGCCCAAGTGTGCACAGTAGTCGGACGTTAAACACACAAAAAAAAATCAAAATTTGTAGCCTAAATTTGTATAAATATCCATTTTGTTATATATTATTTAAAAATAGAATCCCAATATGTGCGTAAAACCGGCATAAATTAAGCACTTTTTTTTGTAAGTTCACTGAACGTACGAAACTGAATCCAGCGTCGGCGCAGGTTCAATTACGTGTTTTTCAATAGAATACGGAAACTTAAAATGCTAATTTACGCAGATTTTAACGCTGATTTCAATTTGAAATCGGATTTTCAAAAAGTATAACAAAATTAGCACTTTATGGTGGCCAGGATTAAATTACTATATTTTTATTATAACATTAAAATTATTTTACTCATACATTACTATACTCAATGTTGTTAGTTTATGCAAATTAGCATGACATCAGAAAGACAGCTCCGTGCTTCGTTAATAAACACATTTTCACTGAAAAATGAACTATTGGAGCGGCCATCATGCTAAAACCCGGACCCGTAAACACGTAATGAGCGCCGATCGTGACTTCTAGGTCGCCAATTTTGGCCCTTCAATTCAAATTCAAACTTGGAACAGAAACTGTACGAGTTTCGTACCCAGAGAAATCCGTCAAACTTTTCAAAATGGCGGTCATAACAAAGTAAAAAAATATATAACTTACACTCTTAAGAAAATCTCTTTTCACCATCATTGTCCGATTTTTGAAGTCTGAATAAATGTTTGATGTAACTGCGGCGGTAAAAATAATTTTCAAAAAAGTGTAAAATAGAAATTATAAATTTTACGGCAGTCACGGTTATTTTCTTGTGTCAAATGTAAAATAAAAAAATGTTTATCAAGCCAGCGAGACGTAGTTGCGTTTCGCGATTATGTTTATTTATTATGGTAAACTAACGGCGATGATAACCTGAACGGTTTTTCGCCGCGAAAAAAAAATATGGTAATCTTAACGACTTCAATTCACTTATTTTATACATACATATATATATATATATATATATATATATATATATATATATATATATATCGGCGATGATAACCTTACCGGTTTTTCGCCGGAAAAAAAATATATTATGTGTGTGTGTGTGTGTGTGTGTTTAGATTTTCAATAAAATGTTAAAAGAACAAAAAATAGTTTTGTAAATTCGCTTCCATCGAGTTAGCGAGACATGTGCGTGCCGCGATTATTTACTATGGTTTGACCAAATCTGTGACAGCAGGGGAGGAAAACAATGTTCCGCAAAGACAAATGTATATTGACTGCAGACACCGCGGTGAAGCTTAGGGTATGAATCACACTGCCAGCGGTTGTGAAGGGAGTAGGACAACAGGGGAACCGCAGGAATCTGTCCCCTCCTGCTCCGGTGGCCGTAATCAGTCCTCTGCTCTAGTGGTCCCACAATACCTCTGAGAGTTGCGACACAATATTAAGTGCATTGCTTTAATAATATTGCCGTAGTCACTTAAAGAAATTTGTAGTAATTGTTGCAAAAATATTGCCCACGATTTCTCAACAAATATTAAATTATTTAAATTACCTTAGATGAAGTTGAGCTCCCAAACATCCGGACAAAACGTACGAATTACTCGTATATTCCTTCAAATAATTCCATTTCAACAATTGCACATAGAAAAAACACGAGACAAACCTCGACGTGGTTTACTTTCATTTTTTCCTATTTTATTTCGAATTTGGAACGTTCATTTGAGTCGTGAGGCTTTATGTATGGTGCAAATTTAACAAAATCTGATTGATATTTTTAAAAATTGGGCGCACGAGTTTGTCAAGTAATGCACAGAAAATTAAACACTGATAAAAATGAACGCAGAGTGGAAAAAAGTAAATCAGAAACGAAGTTAGGAAGTTAAGAAAAATTAGCGTTCTTTCAAAGCCACAAATATGTGACTGAAAATAAAGCTAATTTTTAGGCAATATTTAGTTATACAAAATAGAACATTACATTTAAGATGATTTTTTTTAATAAAAAAAATGATGATGAAGAAACAGAAATGATACGGAAAAACTACTTAATGGAATCTTCGTTCCAGCTTTGTTATGTCTGAATGTCACGTGACAGTATAATTATTGCTGTTTATTCGACCACTGTCATCAAAAAACAATACACGACGTTTTGACAGTACGGATCGACTCTCGTTCTCAAATACCTAATTTAAAACCTAAACAATAAAACTTAAATCTAGACACCTAGGCCTATGTTAAAGTAATAAACAAAATATAAGAACGAACGCAAAAGGAAGATTCCTGAATGGTGAAACTTGAAATAAAACTAAGACTTAACGGTGATCAGGAACCATAAGTCAACAACAAAACATTGACTCAGTGACCTGCCCTAACTAAATGTTTGTTATTAGTATCTTAGCTTTTTAACGTGAGTCTAGGCATGTTTGAGTTGACTTAATGGTGATCAGGAACCATAAGTCAACAACAAAACATTGACTCAGTGACCTGCCCTAACTAAATGTTTGTTATTAGTATCTTAGCTTTTAACGTGAGTCTAGGCATGTTTGAGTTGACTTAATGGTGATCAGGAACCATAAGTCAACAACAAAACATTGACTCAGTGACCTGCCCTAACTAAATGTTTGTTATTAGTATCTTAGCTTTTTAACGTGAGTCTAGGCATGTTTGAGTTGACTTAATGGTGATCAGGAACCATAAGTCAACAACAAAACATTGACTCAGTGACCTGCCCTAACTAAATGTTTGTTATTAGTATCTTAGCTTTTTAACGTGAGTCTAGGCATGTTTGAGTTGACTTAATGGTGATCAGGAACCATAAGTCAACAACAAAACATTGACTCAGTGACCTGCCCTAACTAAATGTTTGTTATTAGTATCTTAGCTTTTTAACGTGAGTCTAGGCATGTTTGAGTTGACTTAACGGTGATCAGGAACCATAAGTCAACAACAAAACATTGACTCAGTGACCTGCCCTAACTAAATGTTTGTTATTAGTATCTTAGCTTTTAACGTGAGTCTAGGCATGTTTGAGTTGACTTAATGGTGATCAGGAACCATAAGTCAACAACAAAACATTGACTCAGTGACCTGCCCTAACTAAATGTTTGTTATTAGTATCTTAGCTTTTAACGTGAGTCTAGGCATGTTTGAGTTGACTTAATGGTGATCAGGAACCATAAGTCAACAACAAAACATTGACTCAGTGACCTGCCCTAACTAAATGTTTGTTATTAGTATCTTAGCTTTTTTACGTGAGTCTAGGCATGTTTGAGTTGACTTAACGGTGATCAGGAACCATAAGTCAACAACAAAACATTGACTCAGTGACCTGCCCTAACTAAATGTTTGTTATTAGTATCTTAGCTTTTTAACGTGAGTCTAGGCATGTTTGAGTTGCAGCATGGTTAAGTGTGCTTTTAAGTTTCATAATGACGTTTAATGTTATATTCTTTGAGAACGGCTATGCTTTCAAGCGCCTTGTTACTGGACTCAATTACGAAATACTGAATGTTCCACTGATCTTTGAATTTTCTGCTTCACTATCAATTTTTCGCTTCTTTTCCATACTACTGAATCGCACACAAAAGCAACAATTCAAATCAAAATACTGTTACAAAGATGTCTTAAACTTAAACACGCACAAACACGTTTTAAGGAGGTACGCACTATTTTATTTCACAACAGTGTCATAGGAACTGACTTGTGGTTGCGCCACTAGCCTTCTTATTCCAATTACTGCCATCTAGAAGTGAGTGGAAGACACCAGAACTTTCTCGAACCAACGAGATTATTCTGTACGTGCTATTAGCGCCATCTGTTAGCGATAGAAGGTACTACCTATTTCCGCTTGTGTCCACCAGATGTCGTGTCACGTTACTCTCATGGCTCGTACTCTACGACTAATCTAGATTTTTTTTTTTTTTTTTTTTTTTTAACGTCCGACTATTGTGCACGCTTGGGCTAACGATGGGATGATGTATAGCGTACGAAAATGCCAAGCCCTCGCCGGGAATCGAACCCGGGTCCACGGGGTGAAAGCCTAGTACGCTATCCACTAGACCACCGAGGCGGCTGACTAATCTAGAAATTACAGATAATGACAGGAAAATTAATAATATGCAGTGTTGCCGTTTTACGGACTTTAGTCCGATTTGCAGCCTTTTTTAAACGTTGCGTACTTTTTCGGACTTTTTTTCATCAGTGGACTATTTCACTTTTTACCACCGGCAACAATGATATGGTTTTGGCCCTCGGAACTTACTGGAGTAATCAGTATGGCCCTAAGGCTGGAAAGTTTGGAGACCCCTGGTCTAGTGGATAGCGTACTAGGCTTTCACCCCGAAGACTCGGGTTCGATTCCCGGCCAGGGCTTGACATTTTCATACGCTATAAATCGTCACATCGTCTGCATTAGCCCAAGTGTGCACAATAGTCGGACGTTGAACAAAAGTGTATTGCTTTATGTACACGAATTATGTACACAAATGTTCGAATAAACAGTTACACTAACATAAATATTACATAATTAAGAGACAATTTTAAAAACAGTATAAAAATGAACGCTAGCTCAGCTGCTGTTACAACTCTGTCTGTATGCACAGATCGATTTGCTGCGCCCGGAAATTACCGCTTCTATTTCGGATGCGTCCTTTCGTCGCAGAATCATTCCAATTTGCTGATTAATAACTGTGTAATGGAATGTCCAAGCAAGTCTTTACGGATTTGTACCTCACCCCCCACACACACACACACACTTCTCTGTGTGAGTGAAACCTATTTTCCACTGAACTCCACTAATTCCGAGTAGGAACGGACAATTTCAGTTAATTTTACGGGAGCAAAGAACCTTCACAATACAGGATACACAAAACTGTTTGTTATTTACGGAAAAATTTCGTACGCACACTGCTGCTTGAAACACAGAAATTAAGAAAATTTCTGAAAATAGTCGTCCAGATTTCGATCGCAATGAGTTGTACGGAAGTTTTAACTTGAGTAGGCCTAAAACAAAATTTACATTTTAAATAATAAAAATGTTACTGTTCGTCAGTACACTGTAAGTAACGCAAAAGAGAACAATTAAAAATTGAAATTACCAAAAACAACTGACGCAAAGAAAGACAAATACAGACAAAACTGACGATTCCGACAACCGATGTTTCAGTGTCAAGTAAACGTATAAAGCCTAAACGATTTTTCACTCATCACTTAACTCACAAAAGTCAATCTGACTGTGGTTAAGATTCATTTACTTATTTTCAAAGCACGAGTAATTTGAAAATTTAAAATAATAACGGCACGCAGCTGTCTCGTTGACACGATATACCCTGATTTCCGAAAGTATTTGTCTTTATCATTTTAAAATTCTGTTTTAACATCAAAATCAGCATTACAATCTGTACAAACTAGCACTTTAAACATCCGAATTACATTGAAAATACGAAAATGAACCCTGAACGCCACAAAAATATTTCTTAACTTTGAAAATTCAAAATGTTAATTTATTCAGTTTAAGCTGATTACTATGGTTAAATCGGATTTTCAGAAAAATGTAGCATGAAAAAGTTACGAATTTCTGAAGATTTGAAATAGCCGCCATTTTGAAACCGCTCAACGTATATTGCTGGTTAACGAACATGTCTAAGCTACTAACATTTTTGTACCGGGTTTCAATTAAATCGGACTAAAATTGTGAACGTGAGTGAGTGAGTGAGTTGTGAGTGATCGAGTGAGTTAGTGAGTGTGTGAGTGAGTGAGTGAATGAGTGAGTAAGTGAGTGTGTGTGAGTGATCGAGTGAGTTAGTGAGTGTGTGAGTGAGTGAATGAGTGAGTAAGTGAGTGTGTGTGAGTGAGTGAGTGAGAATTAGTGAGTGTGTGTGAATGTGAGTGTGAGTGGAGTGAGTGTGTGTGAGTGAATGAATTAGTGAGTGTGAGTGAGTGTGAGTGAGTGAGAGAGAGTTAGTGAGTAAGTGTGTGTGTGTAAGTGAGTGTGAGTATGAGTGAGTGAGTGAGTTAGTGAGTGTGAGTGTGTGTGAGTGAGTGAGTGAGAATTAGTGAGTGTGTGTGAATGTGAGTGTGAGTGAGTGTGTGAGAGTGAATGAATTAATGAGTGTGAGTGAGTTAGTGAGTAAGTGTGTGTGTGTAAGTGAGTATGAGTATGAGTGAGTTAGTGAGTGTGAGTGTGGGTGAGTGAGTGAGTGAGAATTAGTGAGTGTGTGTGAATGTGAGTGTGAGTGTGTAAGAGTGAATGAATTAGTGAGTGTGAGTGAGTTAGTGAGTAAGTGTGTGTGTAAGTGAGTGAGTTAGTGAGTGTGAGTATGAATGAGTGAGTGAGCGAGTAAGTGAGTGTGTGTGAGAGTGAGTGAGTGAGAGTTAGTGAGTGTGATTGTGAGTGCGTGTGTGCATGCGCGCGTGTGTATGTGTTAGTCCCTTAGCCCTATACAATCATATAGTTATGCTATACTGAGGACTCTCGAATGTCTATTTGACCGGAATTGCAGACCTGGGCACAGCCATGCTACTAAAGTAGGCTAAGTCAGACACTTAGAACCCGCAACATACTTGAAACGTACAAACTTATTCAACTTCTAGAATAGCGCTAGAAAATTGGAAACAACGCCGCAAACAACACTGATGTTTATAACGCATGCGCGACATATGCGTGTCTTGAATAACAAATGCACTCACTGACTAAGGTGCATCGTCTCCAATACACGCTCAGGTAGGGGGACATAAAAAACCGAAAACAAAAGACTGACGGGAAACCCACAAAGTGTGTAACCCGAGAACTTTGGGCTCATCCGGTCGCACAATCTGGACCCTGATCCCGAAGATCATAACCCGAGTAGGGGGTGATCCGTCTCAAGGTTGTTCAGTCTCAACTCACTTATTAAATTCCGTTACTTTTTTCTTGACAGTTACAATTAAAACTTTCAGTACTTTTAGAGAATTTCCACTGGAAAATGTAGGCTACTATTGGAGCGGCCATAATGGTAAGAACAAGGAACAAGAAATGAGTGCCGATCCTGACATCCAGATAATTTATGAGGTTTCTTTAAGATTTATAAAATTATAAATATAAAAAAAAACTGAGCGATAGTTTTAATAAATAATATATTCAAAGAAATACAAATTTCTTCTTTCCCGCCATGTCCACAGTCCTCAAGCAATCAACTTGTGTACTTAAAAGGGTTCATATCTCCGGAAGGAACACGACCCGTTCCTCGCCTGTGTATCATCTAGAGCAGTGTTATTGTTAAGCACATTCTTCGGCCAAACAATGAATAGCACCAATCATGTCTGTCTGTCGGCTCCGGGCGCTACTCTTCTCGACTCAGTCTACTTTAATAGCCATTACTACAAAACATCAACAGATAGCCAATCGCGTATTTCATCTCGTATATAAAACGCATCTGCTTCGCTGACGTGATGGAAGCGAATTTCTATTATATTTGTCATCTTATAACCTTTTGAAGATCTGCAAAAAATTAGTAATCATATGTATATTTTTTAAAGTGTTAGATAAAAGAGTTACAAATTTGTTTAATAATTGGAATGGTTGTCTTTTGAAACTGCGGTAATTAAGAGTCGAACCTACGTGCACCACAGCCTACCGGTAAACTTGTTACATACGCTTACAGAGATATAAAATTTTCTTTACTGCAACGTTTTAATTTAAAATCTGTTATCGGTACTGCAAGTTGCATCGAATTTCAACATACGGTACTAATTGTACAGTTCTCTACTAGATAACGCTACTGTTGCATAGAAACATACAACACAAAAAAGGAAAATATTACAATTTCGTTGACACATTTAATGTTGCCATAACTACTTACCTTTACAAAATTTGTATCTACAAAGGTATTTCATTTTGCTCGGAAGGATACAGTACTGTATTTGATACAAAACGTGTTTGGATGGCCTTTGCAGAGCCGAACGCACGCCTATTGTTTGTTTAAAGGTCTACAAAAATATAATTTCGCCTCAGGTTTACGGAAAGGTCTTATGACACGAGTCGGTTACAAAATAAAATTCGTTTTACTACTTGTAAAACACCGTGTCTGTCTGTCTGTACGTCAACATTTCTTCGAACGAGTAGGCAATATATCCCGTTTTAATTATCCGTTTGTCGTGAAGTTTATATTTGTTTTAATCGGTCAGAATAATTTGGGTGACGGGCGAAAAAGGTTAAAAATTGTAATTTCTGTGAACGCATTTATCCCGCGTTCTAATCATACAATTTTTGTTAAATTCATATTTTAGTTGGCGTAATAATTTCACTTACGTTTTAGCACTATTTAAAAATTGATTGATTAGAAATACAGGCCTAATCAACCATCCTTTTTCATTTTATAGGCCATATTTAGGCCTACTTTAACGTTACATTCAAACAAACTAATTTAATGAAACTATTATTTCGATAAACAATTTTAAAATACAAAAGTAATAACTAAATTATAATTCATTATAAATGTATAACACTGTATGAATATACCAGAAGAATAATTTCGAAAAATGTGTAGCTAGTGGGTCAGTTCTAACTTCATTGTGAAAAAAATGTTATTTGAAAATAACTACGGTACTCTCTCGCAGACGTTATTGAAGCGAATTTAAATTAGTATTTTTCTTATATTACTGTTTGTTGTTTTTTTTTTTTTTTTTGAAATTCCGATTTCACCATCATAATACCATTAAAGTCTACATAGCCTATGTTAGCACTTTTAACTTTTAACTTGCGTTGAAAATACGAAAATGTACCCGATAACAGTAAAATTAAATTTCTCAATATCAACGCATTTTTAAAATTCAAAAGACTAATTTGTGTAGCTTTTATACAGTGGTTAATGAAATCAGATTATCAAAATAATTTAAGGGAACGTTACGTATTTTGAAAGATGACCGCCATTTTGAAAACTGTTGAACAAATTTTTCTGGTTAACGAACTTGTTGAAGTTCATATCACATCCGTTTCTGTGTCAAGTTTGAATCAAATCGCATTAAAAAATTGCTCTCTCTCTCTCTCTCACACACACACACACACACACACACACACACACACACACACACACACACACACACACACACACACACAGAGAGAGAGAGAGAGAGAGAGAGAGAGAGAGAGAGAGAGAGAGAGAGAGAGAGAGAGAGAGACCACACAACACACACAAACACACACAAACACACACACACACACACACACACACACACACAGAGAGAGAGAGAGAGAGAGAGAGAGAGACACAGAGACACACACACACACACACACACACACACACACACACACACACACACACACACACACACACACACACACACACACACACACACACACACACACACACACACACACACACACACACACACACACACACAGAGAGAGAGAGAGAGAGAGAGAGAGAGAGAGAGAGAGAGAGAGAGAGAGAGAGAGAGAGAGAAGAGAGAGAGAAATACACACACATACATACAAACACACACCACACAAAACACACACACACACACACACACACACACACACACACACACACACACACACACACACAGGGGGAGACACACACACACACACACACACACACACACACACACAGAGAGAGAGAGAGAGAGAGAGAGAGAGAGAGAGAGAGAGAGAGAGAGACGCACACATTTTAAGAAACTCCCTCAAAAAGTAATCTTAAGAGCCATCGCAATACAACGACAACTATAATAGCTCATTTTTGCTCATTTTCTAATTAAAATTCACTAACAACGATTACAGTGTGCACTAAGGAAGCACGGTTACTTCCTTTGCTATATATTGCAGTTTTATAAGAACAACTTGCGATTTTTTCAAATTTCTTTTGTCAATAAAACATTTTTACAACCTATAACCTATTTCCTCAAGAACCCGCAGGGGGGTGCAGACTAGCTGCACCTATTGAGAGGATTTAGACGTCCCTCGCGGTACCCGAGTCTAACACACACTTACACTTACAACATTACACTTAATACTTCAACACTACACACTCACACTTAAATTTAGGGAGGCGATAATGGCCTCAAAGTGCTTTTCGCCTTAAAATAACAAAACAAAACAAAATTTCCGCGGCACTAAACGAAATAATCGACTTTAGTATAAGGTTGCAATATTTTTGTTTTTTAAAGGATTTTAATTCAACAGAAATAGTGGTTAGTGTTTAATTAAAGAAATAAATGAGCCGTTACCCACATAAATCAATTTCATGATTATTTTTCATTTGTGTTACGTTTTTTTACGTGCGCCTTTATAATTTACCCTTTTTGTAATAAGAAATCTACTGAAGAACCTTTCACGACAATCCACTTTAGTTTGCCATGAGCACTAAGTCGACTTTGGACGATAAAATACCGTTCAGTTTTAATAGCTGGGATAAAGTTTCAGACAGCAGTATCAATTCTATTTAAATACTTTGCAACTTTTATGTGTCTTCTAATAGCACAACACTGTGAAACCACTGTATCAGACGATAAAGGAAGTGACGTCAGCTTTCATTTCCTTTATATCATACTGAAGTACTTATGTATCGATATAAGGTCAATGTATGGTCGGGTAACGTTTTAACAAAATCCCTCAAACTTATTTTATATCACTCAAAATTTATAAATGCAATATGAAAATATAATCTTTTACTAGAAATTAAAGTTTGACTTAGCTCCATTATGTTTCTGAAAGTCTAAAACTAGCTTTCTAGAAGACTTCAGACAGAAATAATTTTGAGATAATTATAATTATCTATAATTTATTTCCAGCTATAAGCAACATATAATTTTAGCAAAATTGTTTCAGTCACTTAATCTATCGACGAGTGTATAGATGGATAAAAAAAAACATTTTCTGTATACCAAATGCTTTAAATAAAACCCCTTAATCTTCTTAACTGATCTATGATCGATTGTTAGCCTATGCTTTCGATTCAAAAATAACTTCCGCGAAAAAATCCCAACAATAAATAGATCACTAACTGCAACATTTTAACGTGTATCGCGTCGCGTGATGCGATTGCACAAATTTATATCGGCTGTTATAGTACAAGATCAGCTGTTTTTTATTAATTCTAACGATCAGCTGAAAGACTAACAGCTGATAGGCTACAATACGTTTTAGGTTATGTTGTTAAAAACTAGCTATGTTATAGTCAAAGATCAGCTGTTTTTATTAATTCCTAACGATCAGCTGAAAGACTAACAGCTGATAGGCTACAATACGTTTTAGGTTATGTTGTTAAAAACTAGCTATGTTATAGTCAAAGATCAGCTGTTTTTTATTAATTCTAACGATCAGCTGAAAGACTAACAGCTGATAGGCTACAATACGTTTTAGGTTATGTTGTTAAAAACTAGCTATGTTATAGTCAAAGATCAGCTGTTTTTATTAATTCCTAACGATCAGCTGAAAGACTAACAGCTGATAGGCTACAATACGTTTTAGGTTATGTTGTTAAAAACTAGCTATGTTATAGTACAAGATCAGTTGTTTTATATTAATTCGTAACGATCAGTTGATTTAATCGAACAGCTGATAGGCTATAATACGTTTTAGGTTATGTTGTTAAAAACTAGCTATGTTATAGTACAAGATCAGTTGTTTTATATTAATTCGTAACGATCAGCTGACAGACGAACAGCTGATAGGCTATAATACGTTTTAGGTTATGTTGTTAAAAACTAGCTATTTTATAGTACAAGATCAGTTGTTTTATATTAATTCGTAACGATCAGTTGATTTAATCGAACAGCTGATAGGCTATAATACGTTTTAGGTTATGTTGTTAAAAACTAGCTATGTTATAGTACAAGATCAGTTGTTTTATATTAATTCGTAACGATCAGCTGATTTAATTGAACAGCTGATAGGCTATAATAAGTTTTAGGTTATGTTGTTAAAACTAGCTATGCTAATGTGTCGTGTTTTCGAATAAATTATCGTAATTTAAATAAAAAAGAAAAGAAAACATGATTCATGATTTTTATTTTTGGTTCAACAACAGAAATTAGTTTTCTCTTTATTTTAATACAGTAGGCCTACTGAATAAAATTATGTTAAAAAAACAAATTGGTGTATTTGACACCAGCTGTTCTTAAAACTTCTGCTCTTTATTCATTCGTTTATCGTCAACCAAAATCAATAATAAACTTATACAAAAACTGTTTTATATACGTACGCCCTTTGTAAAGTTCGCAAAAAAAAATGTAAGTAGCCTAAGTTTTCCACAAATATTGAGATCACTGCACACTTTGTGGTTTCAGTTACGAATGTTAAATTAATATAACATTATATTTCTAAAATACATAGAGTTAATAAAACAAGTGTATTACTAACCAAATTGTAATCAAAGAGCATTTCACATTATGTAGAATTGACCGCGAGATAAACAGACTACAGTGTAGCCAACGCAAGGGAAATATTACCGCATAAATATCCCACTCCGACGGCGGAATTGCACACCGACAGAGTTCACTACTTTCAGCACATACTACAGTAATTAGGTATTTTATAGTTCTGAATGCTGTATAGCTTTATTTATTTCCTAAATCAATTTATTTGTAGATAAACTGAGGCTTAAATAAATATTGAGGATAAATAAATTAATATGTTAATTTATAATTTTATTTCTCACCAAACAGCTTATTTTGGACAACAGCTGATGTTTTGTTACAGTAACTGTGTGCACAATAGTCGGACGTTAAACACCAAAAAACAAAAAACAAAACAAAAAACAAAAAAATTAAATCTTAATATATAAAAGAAGTCCTGACTGACTGACTGATTCATAATCAACGCAGAGCCAAAACTATTTTAGCTAGCGACTTGAAATTTTCAGGGTACAATTATGTTACCATATAGGCGTACACTAAGAAAGGATTTTGCAAAAAATTGATTTTAACGCCATTAAACTACTTACCCAGTCCAAATTTAATAATCAACGTACAGCCAATACTATTATAGCTAGAGACTTGAAATTTTCAAGGTACATTCTTACAACAATGACAAGGTATACTAAGAAAGGATTTTGCAAAAATTTAATGTTGACGCCATTAAACTACTTACCCAGCCCAAAATTTAATAATCAAGGTATAGCCGAGACTATAATACCTAAATATTTGAAATTTTCAGGGTTACCACCATGTAGGGGTGAACTGAAAAACGATTTTCCAATATTCAACCCCTAAAGAGGTAAAAATGAGGTACAATTTATATTGGAAAAATATGTTTTTCGTCTGACCTCCTTAAAACGTAACATAGTCACTCTTAGATATAAGTAACGAAATACATTTTTCACCATTTCTCAAATTACCTTAAGAGATTGAAATGGGGTAGAAAATGAAAAAAGGGGTATACAATTTTGCATTGAAAAAATAATTGTTTTGGATCATATATTCTAGAAATATGCTATGAAACACAAATAATGGAACACATATTTCAACATTTTTCGAATTCATTTCCTAAAATTTTAAAATGTAAAAAATACGTATAATTGGAGAAAAAGAGTGTTTTATTGGAGAAAAATATTTTTTATCGGTTTTTCTTAAAAGTAAACAAAATATTCTAAAACACAAATTATGATACACGTAATTCAGCATTCGCCCCCCGAATTCATCCCCTAAAAGGACAAAAATATAAAAGAGGTATAAATGTTTGTATTAGAGAAAAGTATTTTTTATCAGATTTTCTTAAATTCGAATGGAACACGTTTGTATTAAAAACATATTTTAAGGTTATGTTTATTGTTCTTGTTTCGTATTCAGATGGTAAAAAAAATTTTATATCTTCCAAAGTAAGGAAAATTTGTTTACTATTTACTACTTCGATAAGGCAATACTAAAATGATACAGGATAAAACGCATTAGGCCTACGTAAATAATTTAAAATTAATACTGACATAAACTCTCTCGCATCAAATACAGTAGCCGCCTCGGTGGCCTAGTTGATAGCGTACTGAGCTTTAATCCCGAGGACCCTGGTTCGATTCCCGGCCAGGGCTTGGCATTTTTCATACGCTATAAATCATCCCATCGTCTGCATTAGCCCAAGTGTGCACAATAGTCGGACGTTAAACACAAAAAATTCAAATAATCGAATCAGCTGTGTGACTAGTCATTTAAAAGACATTACTGTCTTGTGATGTTTGTGAATATTACTTAGTTGTTTACTGTAAGGACTAAAAACAACTATTTGTTCAAAATAGTCCCCATTGGAGATTATGCACTTGTGCCAGCGCTTCTTCCAATCCTCGAAACACTTCTCAAACTCGATCTTTGAGATAGTCTTTAGTTCTTTCAGCGATGCGCTTTTAATGTCATCTACGGCTGTAAAACGACAGCCCTTTAAGGTTCTCTTTATTTTTGGAAATGCCGCCTCGGTGGCCTAGTTGATAGCGTACTGGGCTTTCACCCCGAGGACTCGGGTTCGATTCCCGGCCAGGACTTGGCATTTTTCATACGCTATAAATCATCCCATCGTCTGCATTAGCCCAAGTGTGCACAATAGTCGGACGTTAAACACAAACAAAAAAAATCAAATATAGTAACTTAACAAGCGGTGAAAATATATCAAAAATTTTCTCACAAACGATTAGGCCCTACTTTTCGCCAAAATTACTGAATTATTCAAAATCAATACGTCAGATTTCGCTTAAATTTTGAAAATAATTAGAAGCGTAATAGATAACTCAAGACAGTGTCACGCATTTTAATAAAGGAGATCAGAAAAAAAAAACTTTGAAGGCGGTCAGGATTTAGTTTTTTCGATTTAACAACTACCCCTATTTTTTTAATTTCAAATTAGGTCCACTGGCTTCAGTTATAAATCTAAATGAATTACCAAAAATTGAGCTAAATCGGTTTTGAGAAATCAGAGCAATTTTTAGGTTAAGTCCTGAAACTGATTTTTTTGTATTAGGCTAACTTGAGGAGTAGGCCTACATTTAAACAAATTGATACACATTCTTAGAGCCCTTTTTTAAAAAATCTGATTTCAAATTCTTTCTCCAAATATGAGCAAAATTTTATAATTTAAATTGTAATTTTTTTATTTGATAATTTATACCGATTTGATTCGAAAATCGTTTTTGGTAAAGGCTTGAACAAGTTCGTTTTTTTTTGTTTTTAACAAAATTCTTTAAATAGTTTCAAAATGGCAATCATTTCAAAAAACCGTAACCTTTTACTTTTTTTAATTTATTAAAAAAATTTGATTTCACTATCGTAACTAGCGTTAAAATCTGCGTAAATTAGCATTTAAAAATTTTCAATGAAATTTGAAAGCTAAAGTAGATTTTACTGCTGGATATGACGGTAAAATCAGATATTTGAAATGTACCTCCAATGCGTCCCGCGATTATTACATTCACAGTGTACACTAAACGTAAAATGTTCAATTTTGAAGAAACGGAGTAAATATTACGTTTTTAAAGCAATACAAAAATTAACAACTAATAAAAGCACGCATTTTGAAAATTAAATTACAAGCGAACGAGAACAATACGATCCGAGCGAATAGGTCACGCCTGCAAAGGTCAATCCTGCCCTGAACATACAATTAGGCTTGTAGCCTTGTAGCCTTGCCAAAGTGTTGTCTATAATCAAAAAGTGATAATAACAGATTCAATCTGAAATTGTATTTGTTTAGGACCGCGTTACAAATTGCAGCCGTAACGCTGAATAAAGCAGTTGAACCGGCTGAGGTTAATAAGAAAGCTGCTATGTCACTGTTGGCTAATGTACAGCTAGCGTTTAAACGTTAGCAAAATACCACAGTTTGCTTCATTATAAAGTTAAAACTTACAAGTCAGCTGTTGTATTTGTTTAGGACCGCGTTACAAATTGCAGCCGTAACGCTGAATAAAGCAGTTGAACCGGCTGAGGTTAATAAGAAAGCTGCTATGTCACTGTTGGCTAATGTACAGCTAGCGTTTAAACGTTAGGAAAATATCACAGTTTGCTTCATTATAAAGTTAAAACTTACAAGTCAGCTGTTGTATTTGTTTAGGACCGCGTTACAAATTGCAGCCGTAACGCTGAATAAAGCAGTTGAACCGGCTGAGGTTAATAAGAAAGCTGCTATGTCACTGTTGGCTAATGTACAGCTAGCGTTTAAACGTTAGGAAAATATCACAGTTCGCTTCATTATAAAGTTAAAACTTACAAGTCAGCTGTTGTATTTGTTTAGGACCGCGTTACAAATTGCAGCCGTAACGCTGAATAAAGCAGTTGAACCGGCTGAGGTTAATAAGAAAGCTGCTATGTCACTGTTGGCTAATGTACAGCTAGCGTTTAAACGTTAGGAAAATATCACAGTTTGCTTCATTATAAAGTTAAAACTTACAAGTCAGCTGTTGTATTTGTTTAGGACCGCGTTACAAATTGCAGCCGTAACGCTGAATAAAGCAGTTGAACCGGCTGAGGTTAATAAGAAAGCTGCTATGTCACTGTTGGCTAATGTACAGCTAGCGTTTAAACGTTAGGAAAATATCACAGTTCGCTTCATTATAAAGTTAAAACTTACAAGTCAGCTGTTGTATTTGTTTAGGACCGCGTTACAAATTGCAGCCGTAACGCTGAATAAAGCAGTTGAACCGGCTGAGGTTAATAAGAAAGCTGCTATGTCACTGTTGGCTAATGTACAGCTAGCGTTTAAACGTTAGGAAAATATCACAGTTCGCTTCATTATAAAGTTAAAACTTACAAGTCAGCTGTTGTATTTGTTTAGGACCGCGTTACAAATTGCAGCCATAACGCTGAATAAAGCAGTTGAACCGGCTGAGGTTAATAAGAAAGCTGCTATGTCACTGTTGGCTAATGTACAGCTAGCGTTTAAACGTTAGGAAAATATCACAGTTCGCTTCATTATAAAGTTAAAACTTACAAGTCAGCTGTTGTATTTGTTTAGGACCGCGTTACAAATTGCAGCCGTAACGCTGAATAAAGCAGTTGAACCGGCTGAGGTTAATAAGAAAGCTGCTATGTCACTGTTGGCTAATGTACAGCTAGCGTTTAAACGTTAGCAAAATATCACAGTTTGCTTCATTATAAAGTTAAAACTTACAAGTCAGCTGTTTCCCTTATACGAAAGAAACGAATTACGCAATTTCGGTAAAAACTTATAAAAGTATACTATAAAAAAACAAAAACTATTCAACAGTTTCAAAATGGTTGCAATTTTAAAACATAAAAAGTGTATTTGTATGCTACTGGATTACACGCTTTTCATCGTACATTATTAAACAATCAGCGTAAAATAAAATTTCCAAATTCATTTTCGTGTTTTAAATCAAATATGAATTTTAAAATGCTAGCTAACCAAGCCTAGCGAGGTTTGTGTATTTTGGGCAAGGGTAATGACCCAAGAAGTGTCTTGTTGAAGACAGAACGACGTATGTGTAAGGTTTTTCCCATTCGATTGCGTTTCAAGATGGCGGCTTTGCAGACGATAAAGAGTGCAGACGCTGGCTACTTTCAGTACCCATCATATTTGACCGTTTCATAGAGGAACAGCATAAAAACATTGATCCAGTAACATTGTTTGTAAATATTACTGTCACCAATTTAATTAGTTAGGAATATACTGCGAGGGTCACTGTTCTTTGAACTACTAGTTTAGCCATGGTTCAACGGAGGTTACCGTGGTGAAATCTTATTTATATATACACGAGGTGTGTTCAGAAAGTAACGGACATTTTCAAATTTCGCGGGCTTGGAGATTCCGATTGTCAAACATTTTTTTATTATGTTGGTATACATGCCCTTGAAGTATGACAAAACTTTCAGCTGTTTTCATTGTTGACTTTGTCTGTGACAGCCACTAAGGTTGGACGTGTTTTTATGAGCTCGGCGATTTTCGTTTCTTAAAAGAAATGGATCAAAGAATTTGTATCAAATTTTGCGTAAAAAATGGAATAAAGTGTAACAAAGTGTGTGAAATGTTAACGAAGGCCTACGGTGAGTCTGCTTTGAGTAAAGCAAGAGTTTACGAGTGGTATAAGCGTTTCCAAGAAGGCCGTGAAGACGTTGAAGATGACGAACGCCCTGGACGCCCCAGCACATCAACAACCGATGAAAACGTGGAAAAAGTGAAAGAAATGGTTACGAACAATCGCCGAATCACAGCTAGAGAGGCCGCTGATGATGTTGGCATATCGATTGGATCATGTCATGGCATTCTTTCTAATGTTTTGTGTATGAAACGCGTGGCAGCAAAATTCGTTCCAAAATTGTTTAATTTTGAACGAAAACAGCGGCGAATGGAAGTTGCTCAGGAGTCACTAAATGAAGTCAACGACGATGCAGAATTACTGAAACGTATTATAACAGGTGACGAAACATGGGTTTACGGATATGACGTCGAAACTAAGGCTCAATCATCCCAGTGGAGGCATTCTGACTCGCCAAGACCGAAAAAGGCTCCACAAGTGCGGTCGAACGTGAAGGTTATGCTCACTGTGTTTTTCGATTATATGGCATAGTGCATCATGAATTCCTGCCACCAGGTGAAACGGTCAATAAGGAGTACTACCTACAAGTTCAACGCCGTTTGCGTGAAGCAATCCGAAAAAACGCCCGGATCTGTGGAAAAACATGGCTTTTGTACCACGATAATGCACCAGCTCACACTTCATTGCTTGTTCGTGAATTTTTGGCCAAAACATTACTGTAACGATGCCCCAACCTACATATTCGCCAGACATGGCTCCGTGTGACTTTTTCCTATTTCCAAAAATAAAGAGAACCTTAAAGGGCCGTCGTTTTGCAGCCGTAGATTACATTAAAATCGCATCGCTGAAAGAACTAAAGGCTATCTCAAAGATCGAGTTTGAGAAGTGTTTCGAGGATTGGAAGAAGCGCTGGCACAAGTGCATAATCTCCAATGAGGACTATTTTGAAGGCGACAACATCAATGTAGAAGAATAAACAAACATTTTGTTCAAAAAATTAAAATTCTCGTTACTTTCTGAACACACCTCGTGTATATGTATAGGCCACGATCGGTACAAATTTCAAGGTACCGGGTCTGTACCTTACTATGATGTCCGCCTAACAGCTCGTTTTCAACGTGAATTCGCTAACAACAAAAACATAATTGCTAAAATGTATGCCTTTAATAACGATGCAGAGTAAAAAGTCTAAGGTATGGCCGAGTGCAGATATTTTCAAACAATTTGAAGTTGTAGGCTACCTATAGCAATCAATTGCATTGTTGGCGTGCAAAAAACCTGACCCATCGATTCTGTCAAACCCGTCAATTTTAGTCTTCATAAATATGCCTGTTGGCTCACATACACGTTTCGGTAACTTTACACATATCACCTCTAATAGCAACATCCTGACAAGACGTGGGAGGCCGGTTGTTTACACTTTGTCAGGACCGAGTTAAATTCAGATCAACCCCTAAAGTTTATTTAATCCCAGTTTATTGGTAACTCGTTTCAAACATTCATTGCTAGAATACTTCAACTTGACACTATTTAGAATAGCTCGTCAAATTTTAAATTAAATTATAACGGTTCAAAATTATATTTCGTAAAATATAATATAAAACAAACAGCGCGGGTTTTTAGTGTGTGTGTGTGTGTGTGTGCGCGCGCGTGTGTGTGTGTGTGTGTGTGTGTGTGTGTGTGTGTGTGTGTGTGTGTGTGTGTGTGTGTGTGTGCGTGTGTGTAGTGTGTTCGCGCGCGTGCGCGTGCGCGCGCGCGCGCGCGCGCGTGTGTGTGTGTGTGGTGTGTCTTGTGTGATCGCGCTCGTGTGTGATGTATGTGTGTGTGTGTGTGTGTGTGTGTGTGTGTGTGTGTGTGTGTGTGTGTGTGTGCGCGCGTGTGTGTATGCGTGCGTGCGTGTGTGTGCATGTGTGTGTGTGCGTGCGTGTGTGGTGTGTCTTGTGTGAGCGCGCTCGTGTGTGTGGTGTATGTGTATGTGTGTGCGCGCGCGCATGTGATGTGTGTGGTGTGTATCTTGTGTGTGTGTGTTTGTGTGTGCGCGCGCTCGTGGTGGTGTGTGTGTGTGTGTGGTGTATATGTGCGTGTGTGTTGTGTGTGTGTGTGTGTGTGTGTGTGTGTGTGTGTGTGTGTTGTGTGTGTGTGTGTGTGTGTGTGTGTGTGTGTGTGTGTGTGTGTGATTTACTCTCAAACCATAAATTTATTTCACATTTGTTTACTGAAAAGTTATGGATATTTATACGACCAACAGTTAAGAAATATTCAAATAGCAAGTTTTAAGAAATTTTAGAACTTTTTGATTTTAACCTAATTTTCAGAAAGTTTTGTTTCGGTATTCTAGAATCTAAAACAATTAAAACATAGTCTCGAGATATGGCCAAACTACACACACTGCCAAATTTGATTGCAATCTGTAAATCCGTTTAGTCTCCTCCAAGGTACAAGGCCATGCAGACATTACTCAATATAAATGTTGATCTACTCCAGCAGTTAATAAGGATATAGACCCACCCACATTGGTAACCTCCGTTGCCAAAGGAATACCTTGTATCCGCTAGATAGTTGGATCGGAATATTCACGGATAGGTCTAGATGGGGTGAAGAAACTGGAGGAGGAATGTGTAGTCAGCTTTTTGTGCATTATTTCTCACTGAATACAAGAAAAAGTCTTTGACGCGGAACTTCACGCATGCAATGAGGCTCTAAAACAACTCACAACAAGGTCTTGGAAGTAATACTCTAGTACAGTTATTTTAGTTGGTTCAAGCAAAACTAAACCACAGTGATCAGCTGTCAAAGAAAGGAACCGCCATTATCACGAAGCTATTACAGAAAATACCGTCACAAAGAAGCACAGAAGGCAATGAGAGGGTTGACTAGTTGGCAAGAAAGGAACCGCCATTATCACGAAGCTATTACAGAAAATACCATCACAAAGAGGCACAGAAGGCAATTAGAAGGCTGACCAGCTGGCAAAGAAAGGAACCTCCAATATCACGAATTTATCACATAAAATAGCATCACAAAGTGGCACAGAAGGCAATAAGAAGGTTGACCAGCTGGCAAAGAAACGAACCTCCATTATCACTAAGTTATTACAGAAAATACCGTCACAAAGAGGCATAGAAGGCAATGAGAGGGTTGACTACTTGGCAAGAAAGGAACCGCCATTATCACGAAGCTATTACAGAAAATACCGTCACAAAGAGGCACAGAAGGCAATGAGAGGGTTGACTACTTGGCAAGAAAGGAACCGCCATTATCACGAAGCTATTACAGAAAATACCGTCACAAAGAGGCACAGAAGGCAATGAGAAGGCTGACCAGCTGGCAAAGAAAGGAACCTCCATTATCACGAAGCTATTACAGAAAATACCGTCACAAAGAGGCACAGAAGGCAATGAGAGGGTTGACTAGTTGGCAAGAAAGGAACCGCCATTATCACGAAGCTATTACAGAAAATACCATCACAAAGAGGCACAGAAGGCAATTAGAAGGCTGACCAGCTGGCAAAGAAAGGAACCTCCAATATCACGAATTTATCACATAAAATAGCATCACAAAGTGGCACAGAAGGCAATGAGAGGGTTGACTAGTTGGCAAGAAAGGAACCGCCATTATCACGAAGTTATTACAGAAAATACCGTCACAAAGAGGCATAGAAGGCAATGAGAAGGTTGACCAGCTGGCAAAGAAACGAACCTCCATTATCACGAAGCTATTACAGAAAATACGGTCACAAAGAGGCACAGAAGGCAATTAGAAGGCTGACCAGCTGGCAAAGAAAGGAACCTCCAATATCACGAATTTATCACATAAAATAGCATCACAAAGTGGCACAGAAGGCAATAAGAAGGTTGACCAGCTGGCAAAGAAACGAACCTCCATTATCACGAAGCTATTACAGAAAATACCATTACAAAGAGGCATAGAAGGCAATGAGAAGGTTGACCAGCTGGCAAAGAAACGAACCTCCATTATCACGAAGCTATTACAGAAAATACGGTCACAAAGAGGCAGAAAAGGCAATGAGAAGGTTGACCAGCTGGCAAAGAAAGAAACCTCCAATATCACGAATTTATCACACAAAATAGCATCACAAAGAGGCACAGAAGGCAATGAGAAGGTTGATCAGCTGGCAAAGAAAGAAACCTCCAATATCACGAATTTTATCACACAAAATAGCATCACAAAGAGGCACAGAAGGCAATGAGAAGGATGACCAGCTGGCAAAGAAACGAACCTCCATTATCACGAAGCCAGCACAGAAAATACCGTAACATAGAAACATAGAAAGCAATGAAAAGACTGATCAGCTGGCAAAGAAAGGAACCTCCAATATCACGAAGTTATCACAGAAAATACCATCACAAAGAGGCAGAGAAGGCAATGAGAAGGTTGACCAGCTGGCAAAGAAAGGAACCTCAAATATTACGAAGTTATCACAGAAAATACCGTCACAAAGAGACACAGAAGTCAATGAGAAAGTTAACCAGCTGGCAAAGAAAGGAACCTCCAATATCACGAAGTTATCACAGAAAATACCGTCACAAAGAGGCACAGAAGGCAATGGAAAGGCAGACCAGCTGGCAAAGAAAGGAACCGTCATTATCATGAAGCTATTACAGAAAATATCGTCACAAAGAGGCACAGAAGGCAATGAAAAGGCATCCAGCTGGCAAAGAAAGGAACCTCAATTAACACGAAGCCATCACAGAAAATAATAATTGACGGTAGAGTTATACAAATTAAAACATTACAAGAATGCTGAAAGGAAAACCTTATGAAAACATAACTGACATCTAGGCAAACCAAAATGCCCAAGAAGAGAGGCAGTTGCAGCAGGACCTGAGTTGGTATAACATGTTAGGATCAGACACTTGCACATTATGTGCGATTCCCGGCAACGAGATAGACAAGGACCATCTTTTTCTAAAGACCGCAAAGGTCTGTAGAAAACTTTGAGAGATTAAAACAAACAAGAAAATAATATACTGGACTATATTAGAAAACAAGATCGAAAATGGTAATTTCGCGGTCATTGCAAACAACAAAAAATAAAAAGCAGATTTTTAATGTAAAGGATATGAAAATGGAAATACCTCTTATCATCTAAAAAACGTGTGTTTTAAACTTCACTACTTTCTGTAAACTTCGTGTGTTGAGGACAAAAAACATTATCATTGAATAAAAACTTGAGCGAAACAATGCAAGCAAAATTAAACTTAAGAATGTATCAGCTATTGTCATTGGCATTGGCATTACAATCGAACTCTTGTACTAAATGAGGTTCCAATCTTCACTCTGTTGTCCCATCACGTAGGTAATAAAAATTTAACCAGAGTTAATGGAGTCTTTCGTAGTGTTTTAATTTCGCGACTGTGTAGTATTTAGAGCAGGAAATGACCGTCGAGTAATGGTCACTCCGGCACGACACCGTCGACCGACAATCGGATTAGCCAAGCTTTCACGTTGATCCACAATTAATGGCATTAAGAAGAGAATGGCGAATGGCGACGAGGTAAAGATACTGCGATACACTCGCTGTAGTGGAGTGCGATGTGTTCATTCAGTAAGCAAGATATATTATTGTGTGAGTTGGTTAAAATACCACTACGCATGCGTTAGTTCGTCTCGTCTGATTTTATTGTTTAATTGCACTAAGTACGAATGGAGACACAGAAGGTATTAGAAGGTATTAGGGAGTTGTCAAAATTCAGATTTAAAATAGAAGATAGCGCACTGTACTTCATATGCCGATTTGTTGCTAATTGTTGCGTGCACCAATTAACTGTTAGAGATGGGTAGTATAGGTGACTTGGTACTGGCAAACTGATCGTTTTTGCGTTATCTTGAGTAAAAATTTCAAACGGCCGCCATTTCGAAAAAATGATAACGTTTATTTTTTAACAATAAGTGTTTATCTTGATAAGCACCATAACAAATTTCAACAATGGTTCGATAAACAATTCTCTAGGTAAAAATTATTTAGTAAAAAAACAAAATGGCGGCTAGCAGGAAAACAAAGCATTTTCGGATTCATGTTTATAGAAACATTTTCCTTTATTTTAATATAAGAAAACCGCTGCAGTGGCAACTTATAAGAAACTTTCTCTTATAATCTCTCTCTCTCTCTCTCTCTCTCTCTCTCTCTCTCTCACACTCACACACACACAGACACACACATATACACACACACACACACACACACACACACACATACACACACACACACACACACACACACACACACACACACACACACACACACACACACACACACACACACACACACACACACACACACACACACACACACACACACACACACACACACACACACACACACACACACACACACACACAGAGACACACACACACACACACACACACACACACACACACACACACACACACACACACACACACACACACACACAGAGCGAGAAGAGAGAGAGAGAGAGAGAGAGAGACGCACGCACACACGCGCGCGCACGCTCACAGAGAGAGAGACGCACGCACTCACGCACACACACACACACACGCACACACACAGACACACACACACACACACACACACACACACACACACACACACACAAACACACACACACACTTGTATTACTGACTACAGTTAAATAAGACGAGCATTAAGCTTTAAAACAATATGCACTTCGAGGTGCATTTTTTCGTCCAGGTTCGAGACAAAATCAATCTTCCACTTCTTAAAATTTGAGTGTAAACACCTGCGAGGCATTACCACGGAATTTAAACTCGTCTTCCGAACCACTGTGTATCTAGTAATTTACAATTAGAAGGGTCTGACACTTGTTTATGTAAAGCAGCTGATTCTGCTACCGGTGGTCACGCTGCGTGCCTCACGATTTCACGCTAAGCCACGCTTGACCGCAGCGTAGCGCCATACATATGGAAATCGGGATAATTTAGCGTGACCAAAACAGCACTAATGATCGCAGATAACGATGTGTTAAAACGGCGTTTTTCGAATATTTTCTTCAATGCAAACATTATTTAATGACATCGCGTACGCACACCTTCTTGCTGTTTATTTAGGCGTTTAACAACCGGCAATCTTCCAGCACGTGTAAGTGTGTGTTAGACTCGGGTACCGCGAGGGACGTCTAAATCCTCTCAATAGGTGCAGCTAGTCTGCACCCTCTGCGGGGTCTTTCGTTCAATTCAGTGGAGGGCCAAAAGATAACGCAACTTTAGCTACACACATAATGTTTATAAAAAAGTAATGATTTTTTTGAAAAAGCAGTAAATATAAAGGTAAAAAATTCTACATTTATTTCAAATTTTGAACAGAAATAAAATAAAAATATTTTCGTACAAGATAAATTTCTCAATTTTGTAGCTACCGAAAAATTTTAAATTTTTGTTTATATAAAAATGCATAACGAATGAAGCAATACTGGACTACGAGGAAGGCACAGAACATTAAAAAGTGATTGATTTAGTGTACCCCAAAGTTGGGTGAAACAAATAAAGAGAGAAAAATGCACAAACTTAATCAGTAATTGTCCATTTTAGTAACATTTTCGATTAAAAAGAAAATAATTGTCTCCCTTTTTATGATACTAGTTTTAAAAACACAACAATATTCTTCGTTATATTTTCCTACTTCGTTCAGTCACTTAACAACGCTGTCAAGTTTCGTAATTTACTGAGTTACCGTTTAGACGCTATAAATGCGAACAATAACTTGTCAGAAAACAATATGGATAAGCAGGCGATAAGGTAAATATCGACAAACACAAACAACTCAGCACAACCACTACAAATACCAAATACATTATAAACTTAAGTGCATTAGATGCAATAAAGCATAAAACAAGCACAAACAATACAGAAGGTGAAGTGTACATACCCTGTACCAGTTTGCCACCTAAGTTAGCGGGAAAACAAACAAAAACAGTGTTAGTTAAGCAAGTGCTCACACAAGCAATATACACAATAACAAACATTCAAAGCTTAAAATTAAGAATAGTAATGACAACAAGAATAAAATGAAACCGCAAACCAAAGGCCCGTACAAAATTCACAGTTGATACACTGCAAGGTAACGGAGTAACTGGATGTTTGTCTACTAAATTGTATAGCGACTGCATAATGCTACCCATTAAATATTTTTAATATTACATGTTTCAGCTAAAATATAAATTATTTTCACAATATTACAAAGAGATTTCATTAACAAATAGTAGCCAATTTGAAAATGTCTAATATTTCTCTAACGCTCACTAAATATTGGTGGATTTCGACAGGCCTATCGGTGGATCTAGCCTATCGGAGCGGCCATTAACAATACCCTCACTCGGCTCTTCAGTGTATCGCATAGCTCCGTTTGATACACCATTAGGCCGGTGTCATTCACTCCATCAGCACGGGTCGCTTTACTTTATAGTTAGCCAAGTCATGTAGAGTAGTGTTGTGTGTGTGTGTGTGTGTGTGTGTGTGTGTGTGTGTGTGTGTGTGTGTGTGTGTGTGTGTGTGTGTGTGTGTGTGTGTGTGTGTGTGTGTGTGTGTGTGTGTGTGTGTGTGTGTGTGTGTGTGTGTGTGTGTGTGTGTGTGTGTGTGTGTGTGTGTGTGTGTGTGTGTGTGTGTGTGTGTGTGTGTGTGTGTGTGTGTGTGTGTGTGTGTGTGTGTGTGTGTGTGTGTGTGTGTGTGTGTGTGTGTGTGTGTGTGTGTGTGTGTGTGTGTGTGTGTGTGTGTGTGTGTGTGTGTGTGTGTGTGTGTGTGTGTGTGTGTGTGTGTGTGTGTGTGTGTGTGTGTGTGTGTGTGTGTGTGTGTGTGTGTGTGTGTGTGTGTGTGTGTGTGTGTGTGTGTGTGTGTGTGTGTGTGTGTGTGTGTGTGTGTGTGTGTGTGTGTGTGTGTGTGTGTGTGTGTGTGTGTGTGTGTGTGTGTGTGTGTGTGTGTGTGTGTGTGTGTGTGTGTGTGTGTGTGTGTGTGTGTGTGTGTGTGTGTGTGTGTGTGTGTGTGTGTGTGTGTGTGTGTGTGTGTGTGTGTGTGTGTGTGTGTGTGTGTGTGTGGTGTCTTTGGTGTGTGTGTGTGTGTGTGTGTGTGTGTATGGTGTGTGCGTGTGGTGTGTGTGTGCGTGTGTGTGTGTGTGTGTGTGTGTGTGTGTGTGTGTGTGTGTGTGTGTGTGTGTGTGTGTGTGTGTGTGTGTGTGTGTGTGTGTGTGTGTGTGTGTGTGTGTGTGTGTGTGTGTGTGTGTGTGTGTGTGTGTGTGTGTGTGTGTGTGTGTGTGTGTGTGTGTGTGTGTGTGTGTGTGTGTGTGTGTGTGTGTGTGTGTGTGTGTGTGTGTGTGTGTGTGTGTGTGTGTGTGTGTGTGTGTGTGTGTGTGTGTGTGTGTGTGTGTGTGTGTGTGTGTGTGTGTGTGTGTGTGTGTGTGTGTGTGTGTGTGTGTGTGTGTGTGTGTGTGTGTGTGTGTGTGTGTGTGTGTGTGTGTGTGTGTGTGTGTGTGTGGTGTGTGTGTGTGTGTGTGTGTGTGTGTGTGTGCGCGCGCGAGTGTGTGCGTGTGTGTGTGGTGTGCGCGCGCGTGTGGTGTGTGGTGTGTGTGCGCGCGCGTGTGTGTGTGTGTGTGTGTGTGTGTGTGTGTGTGTGTGTAATTTAAACTACGTGATTCTTCACTTCCCCGAAGCATTTTAAATTTAGTTATGTGGCCCCAAAATGAAGGACAGCTGCCCATACATATTTGACATTAATATTTCACCAATAATTTAAGAACCGGAATTCGGAAGGTCTGTGCGCAGATTTTTTGTTATTCGCCGTTCCATTTATTCCTTAAATTTTAATAGGCATTTTAAAAGGCGGAAGGCAAAAAAGGATAATTCACAAATAAAACGAAACTGAACTGTTTCCCCCTTTTTATTCGCTACACGACGTCATTAAACTGTTTAATAATTTATCAAAATATTCCCCCTTATCGGTGTTGAAGATATTTCAACGAGTTGCATAGTTAATCATCTTCATCACGGGGACTTACGAGAAAACAATTTATGTAGAGCATTGCGCTTAGGCGGTGCTCTGTGTGTTAAGTGCTCGCCGTTGCCATAGCGACGGACCCTTCAAAACAAGGGAAGATCAACCCCTGCACCTTGGGCGAAAAGAATCTATTTCATTTCCTCTTCCTACGAACCAGTAAGCTCTGTTTTTCCGAACGTTATAAATTATAGCATTTTTTAATGTTCCGATTCCCCGTAACCGCCCCGCTGTCGTCGTTGGTCGCGATTTTCCTCACCGTTGTTACAAAAAAAAGAAGAAAATACACGAGGCGAGTTGCGGGACGGAAGAGGTACTTTTGTGTTTATTAATTTAAGGGGGGGGAGTCCGTTATTCCATGAAAGTCCGGTTCGTCTGATGTCGAAACGTGAAACAATCACGGCTGTCTCGGAACATTTCCAAACATTTTTTTTATCTCACATTAAAAAAAATTCTGATTTCCCATCACAGTCAATGTTAAAATGTCCACATTACATTGAAAATACAGGACAAAGATAAACCCTGACTGCCGTCAAGTTGAAATTTATTATTTTTTTACTTAATAAAAGATTTGAAAAAATAAATACCTTAAAATCCAAGAACAGAAAATAGAAATTGTAAAAGAGTTCAAATATCTTGGTGAATGGATTAGTTAGAATGCAGATGAGGGCAAGGCAATGGAATCCAGGAAAAACAAACTTGAATTGGCCTTCCAATTGACGAAAGAAACATACAATAAGAAATCCCTTTCATGGGGGTCCAAAATTAAACATTATAAAACAGTGATCAAGCCGGAAGCACTGTACGCAGTAGAAACATTAACCATGAATCGCATAGGCCAGATAGAAAAGCTTGAAATAACGGAAAGGAAAATCTTAAGAAAAATTATAGGAACAAAATTTCAGGATAATAAGGTAGTATATATAAGAAATGAAGCTCTCTACAAGAAAATTGAAAAACTGTCAGATACTATGAGAAAAAGGAGAATAAATTTTTACGGCCATCTTCTTAGAATGAAATCCAATAGATTGACGAAACAGGTGTTTGATTTTTTCCATAATCGTAAAACAAAACCGAAATGGTTTAAAGAAATTGAAAAAGACCTAATAGAATTAAAAATTACAGAAAATCACTGTTTGACCAAACTGCTAAGATAAGTACCAAGGACGAAAGAATAAGATTCCAAGATAAAACCAAAATAAGACCTAAACCTGTCATTTCGGAAGAGGAGAGGAAAAGAAGATCGGAAAGAATGAAGAGCTACTGGAAACAAAGAAAAATACAGCGCGCAAGAAATGATTGATTCAGCGTACCCCAAAGAGGGTGAAACGAAAAGAAGAAGAAAAGATTTGAAAAAGATTATTAAGAATGCCGGAGGACAGAATCCTGAGACAACTGGTAATGAGAAGCATCAACAGGAAAACACAGGGAATATACATCACACAAGTCCTCAGAGATCTCAGTGAAATAGGACTGAAAATGGATGATGTAACAGACAAATGTAAAATAACACGTATTCTTAAGACTAATAAATTTAAAGTGGATAAACCGAAGAGACACAAGAAGGTAGTGATCACAGATGCCATCAGGAAGCAACGATCTGATCGAATGAGGGATTATTGGAGAAAAAAATTACAGCCCGATGTTAGGAAGAACTGAAATTTAGACTAAAGTGGTAACATGAGGCCAAAAATAAAAAAAAAGATTTAAAAAAATATGAAATGCCCAATTTATGCAGATTCTAACACTAATTTTAACGGTGAACTCAGATTTACAAATTAATTATTATTTATTTTAATTTCAAACTAGTAATTTTTTAAAATTTGGATTAGCCGCCATTTTGAAACGAACATTTACTGAAACACAAAACTAGATTTTTCTTCACAGTTTGAATCAAATCGGCACAAATTATTATACAGTATTAACTTTCAAATTACACTGAAAATAAAAAAAAATTACCTTAACATAATGAATCTTTCAACGACTCGTTTTAAAATGAAAATTGACTGAAATTTAGAGCATTCGCAAATATTTTGCAAACATTTTCTAACATTCAATTTCTCTCATTTAAAAATGTCTTTCGCAGCTAAATGTGTACACATCTTACAGTAACGATTTTTTTAAATGCCTAAAATTAACAGCAAATAATTTTTTTTTAAATCTAAGACTAGTTTTCCAAAATGCGTTGAAATATTTATACAGAGATGTATAAATCAATTTAAAACAAAAATACGTCTAGCAAATTGGGCGAACATTTTATATAAACATGTACAAAATATGGAACGTTTCTCTTTGGGAAATGCCTCGAATAATATTAAAGCGTATTATTCGAGAAAACTCTCAAAAAATTTGAAGAATAACCAAGCGCAGTGGAACACTCACCAGGCGAAACCTCCTGCAACAGTGCACGTCAGAGTAAGTCAGTCCTGGTTAGAGACATGAAATACTTCAACGGCAGTCACAATTCTTTTACGAAAAAATTGCCCCGGCACCTAAAATGAGCTACCGGAGCTGCCGTCACGGATGACCTAAAATGAGCTCCGATCCTGATTTTTAGATCACTTTTTAATAATACGAAAGCAGAACATCTACATTCTTGTATCGCTGAATATATCAAGGTTACCATTTAGTTTATTGACGCAAATTAAGAGTACTATACACTTGATTTGTTACTACACGAGTTTTGTTAAACTCTGTGTATTACAATGATTTATTATATTCCTCAATATTCTTCATGTACGGATCCTCAAAGTATCACAAAAATCAGCTGTCAGAAGAGGTCTTTCGACTCCATTTTATGAACACGTGTTCATTTTATATAACAGACACCTACATAAATGTGGGTTGTAAAGTTGCACAAGTTTATATTTAAATAGGAGTTATGGCTTGCACAGCTACAAGACCTAAATGCACTTCACATAATGATGCGCCATTAGTTCAAGTAGAGAAACGACTTAAAGGTCTCGACTCACATCTGTGACGCTCTTTCAATTCTAGCATCTTGTTTTCCGTATTCCACACGGCCTTCTAGATTAAGAGAGAAAATTATTAATTTCTTGATATATAAACTATACTCTCTCATTTTAGGAAACGGCAGCTGTGCGATTATAGCTACAGTCAAACGCGTACATATTTATAGAGACTATACGGCAGATTAGTTTTATTAATGTTGTTCTTGCCGTTTCGCTTAAAAAACGTAACCTTTTCACCTTACACTTTTTTTAATATAATTTCACCATCGTAATTCGCGATAAAATCTGCACAGGTTAGTATTTGAAATGTTCCATTTCCATGTAATTTAATATGCTAATTTATGCTGACTTGATTAAAACTCGGCTTAAACATTAATTTTGGTAATAGATTTTACTAAGTTGTTACCCAGAAAAATTCGATAAACAGTTTCAAAATGGAGGCCGTTTATAATCTGAAAAAACAACATTTTTGTCTTAGATTTTTTTGAAAATCAGATTTCACGAAAGTAATCAGCGTTAAGATCTACATAAATTAGCATTTTACGATGAAAATAAGAAACTGATTTGACGACTCGGTGGCCTAGTTGATAGTGTACTGGGGAACCCCGAGGACCCGGGTTCGATTCCCGGCCAGGGCTTGGCATTTTCATACGCTATAAATCATCTCATCGTCTGCATTAGCCCAAGTGTGCGCAATAGTCGGACGTTAAAAAAAAAAAAAAAAAAAAAAACCACAGTCAGTGTTTTTGTAATTTTACTATTATTTTATATTTCAATATTATGATTGAAGACCCAATCTGCAGATACTGCGGAAGGGAAGAGTTCACTGCTATCACTTGCTAGTAGACGGTGAGGTGATTGCTACGAGAAGGCTAGTACTTTGGGAAATTACCAATTAGAAGTGAGAGATTAACCTACCTTGAATCCTCTCCAAAAGAAGAGGTAGGAAGGTAGGATTTACTACCATGAATCCTCGACTACATGAAGAGGCTAAGGCTGGAGAAGATGCTGTAGCTGAGAGTCTCAGGAATATAGGATAGGGAGGACAAAGATCGCAGTGTATTTGTAACCCATAGTATTCATTCATTCAATACGCTGATTTTAGCTGATTCGCATAAAACTTCGTGCAAAAATCGATTTTAGTTATAACTTGGACAAGCTCGTTTTTAATCCGTTCAACCGTTTCAAAATGGTGGCCATTTAAATCAAATGTTTCAACTCGACAATTCGACATTTGGTCGCGTTTGTCACGCAGTTTTGGCCATTTGTTTTGAAATTTGACGCGAAGATATCTTGTAAAAAGCACAAAAGAAGTGCATAACACTTTTTCCTACTTCCGTTTCAAGATGGTGGCCACTGATTTAACGATGACGAGTGTACGCAATTTTAATCAAACGCATTGACGATTGCTTTGAAATTGGATACGAAGGTAAAAAACCCGAAAGATGAAAATATGAATTTTTCCCATTCACTTCTGTTTCAAGAAGGCGGGCTCTGAGTCCACGTTGAAAGTGGAGATGCCGGTAATTCTTGTAATACTGGCTGAACGACAAAACCTACCGTAATTTTGATCGTTTCATGGAGAAAGAGTATAAAAGTTTCAATAAAATTGCTCGAGTAATATTTTTCGTAAACATTACGGTTACCGGTTAAATTGGCGGAAGATTTGCGAGCGCTGTCGTGGAGTGCTTTGTACATTAAATTAAAATATATACTGCGAAGTCTGCTGTTCTTTGAACTACTAGTTTAAGTGCCCGCGGGGGGTGCAGACTAGCTGCACGAATTGAGAGGATTTAGACGTCCCTCGCGGCACCCGAGTAGCACATTTACACTTACAACACTACACTTACGATTTTAACACTTTACTCTCACACTTACACTTAAGGAGGCGATAATAGCCTCAATGTGCTTTTCGTCTTAAAATAACAAGAAAAAAAGTTTAAGTGCCTCAGGACTTAGGATTATACACCCTGCAGGTCGTAGGTAATGGTGGGAATTTTTATTTTGAACGAGAAGCGCACATTCTGTACAGACCTGACGATAAAATTAACCGCAGATATATTTAATAATATGTATTAGTCGCTCTCGTGCTATAATACAAGTATAATTAACTGCCATTAATTTAAATAGTTGTTGACTCTCCTACAAACAGCTGATATCACCTTTATATTAGTCTAACGAGTCTCGGCATTCAGTATCAAGGCTAATATAAATTATATGTTTTATACTGAATAACATCAAATGTCTTTATTTATATGCTAATTTCTAAACTAAGTAGAATTTTAAAAGAAATTTTTAGCGAATTTTCATTGGAAATGAGCTATCGGAGCTGCCGTCACGGTAAGACTCAGCCTCGGCACCTAAAATGAGCTATCGGAGCTGCCGTCACGGTAAGACTCAGCCTCGGCAACTAAAATGAGCTATCGGAGCTGCCGTCACGGTAAGACTCAGCCTCGGCACCTAAAATGAGCTACCGGAGCTGCCGTCACGGTAAGACTCAGCCTCGGCACCTAAAATGAGCTACCGGAGCTGCCGTCACGGTAAGACCCAGCCTCGGCACCTAAAATGACCTATCGGAGCTGCCGTCACGGTAAGACTCAGCCTCGACACGTAAAATGAGCTACCGGAGCTACCGTCACGGTAAGACCCAGCCTCGGCACCTAAAATGAGCTACCGGAGCTTCCGTCACAGTAAGCCAGTCCGATACCTAAAATAACTATCGGAGCTTCCATTACGGTAAGACCCAGCCTCGGCACCTAAAATGAGCTACCGGAGCTGCCGTCACGGTAAGACCCAGTCTCGGCACCTAAAATAACTATCGGAGCTTCCATCACGGTAAGACCCAGCCTCGGCACCTAAAATGAGCTATCGGAGCTGCCGTCACGGTAAGACCCAGCCTCGGCACCTAAAATGACCTATCGGAGCTGCCGTCACGGTAAGACCCAGCCTCGGCACCTAAAATGAGCTATCGGCGCTGCCGTCACGCTAAGACTCAGCCTCGACACCTAAAATGAGCTACCGGAGCTGCCGTCACGGTAAGACCCAGCCTCGGCACCTAAAATGAGCTATCGGAGCTGCCGTCACGGTAAGACCCAGCCTCGGCACCTAAAATGAGCTATCGGAGCTGCCGTCACGGTAAGACTCAGCCTCGGCACCTAAAATGAGCTATCGGAGCTGCCGTCACGGTAAGACTCAGCCTCGGCACCTAAAATGAGCTACCGTCACGGTAAGACCCAGTCTCGGCACCTAAAATGACCTATCGGAGCTGCCGTCACGGTAAGACTCAGCCTCGACACGTAAAATGACCTATCGGAGCTGCCGTCACGGTAATACCCAGCCTCGGCACCTAAAATGAGCTACCGGAGCTTCCGTCACAGTAAGACCCAGTCTCGATACCTAAAATAACTATCGGAGCTTCCATTACGGTAAGACCCAGCCTCGGCACCTAAAATGAGCTATCGCAGCTGCCGTCACGGTAAGACCCAGCCTCGGCACCTAAAATGAGCTATCGCAGCTGCCGTCACGGTAAGACCCAGTGTCGGCACCTAAAATGAGCTATCGGAACTGCCGTCACGCTAAGACTCAGCCTCGACATCTAAAATGAGTTACCGGAGCTGCCGTCACGGTAAGACCCAGCCTCGGCACCTAAAATGAGCTATCGGAGCTGCCGTCACGGTAAGACCCAGCCTCGACACCTAAAATGAGCTATCGGAGCTGCCGTCACGGTAAGACTCAGCCTCGGCACCTAAAATGAGCTACCGGAGCTGCCGTCACGGTAAGACTCAGCCTCGACACCTAAAATGAGCTACCGGAGCTGCCGTCACGGTAAGACTCAGCCTCGGCACCTAAAATGAGCTATCGGAGCTGCCGTCACGGTAAGACCCAGCCTCGGCACCTAAAATGAGCTACCGGAGCTGCCGTCACGGAAGACCTAAAATGAGCTGCGATCCTGATTTTTAGATCACTTTTTAATAATAAGAAAGCGGAACATCTACATTCTTGTATCGTTGAATATAACAAGGTTACCGTTTAGTTTATTGACGGTAAGTACTATGATAGTGGGTAAAGTAAGACTTACTTTTGGCAAGGCAGCAAGGCATTGTTGTTTTACGTCCCACACCAGCTGATCCTTAGGGAACTGAAGGCACTTATGAACATTAAGCTCAGGGACGTGTATGCGCACAAGAAGATAACCGTCGTCTGCGCAGGTAGAACCTTCCGCACTATCCTCCATGCTGTCACTTCATCTGCAACAATACGTTAAATGTTTTAGTAAGAATTGTTAATAAATATACGCATTATTTAACGTATGACTCGATTATCCGACAGTCTGCATTATTCGGCCATATCGTATAAGACATTAATCAACTAAAGCAACATCAGCGTATAGTAGGAGATCATAACAGCTATTCTTATGCACAACTTTTAATGACAGAACCTCGATTAACCAGTTTTCTGCATTATCCGGCCATATCGTATAAGACATTAATCAACTAAAGCAACATCAGCGTATAGTAGGAGATCATTATTCAGCCATATTCATTTATGCAACAACGTATTTAACAGCTACAGAACCTCAGAACCTCGATTAACCGGTTTTCTGCATTATTCAACTAAAGCCATCAGCGTATCGTAAGACATTAATCAACTAAAGCAGAACATCAGCGTATAGTAGTATAAGACATTAATCAACTAAAGCAACATCAGCGTATAGTAGGAGATCATAACAGCTATTCTTATGCACAACTTTTAATGACAGAATCTCGATTAACCAGTTTTCTGCATTATCCGGCCATATCGTAAGTCATTAATCAATTAAAGCAACATCAAAGTATATTAGCAGATCATAGCATTTATTGCTATGCACAACTTTTAATGACAGAACCTCGATTAAGCGGGTTTCTGGATTATCCGGACATAATATATTTTACAGTTAAATAAAGTAACAATATAAAAATGCTTTTATGATAATAACATTAGTTGTAATCCACTATTTTTTTATTTATAGCTGAGTATCGATTAAGAAACTAAGTATCGAATCAACAATTTCGATAATTAAATCAAGCAACACTCAGTAGTAAACATTCTATCGTTACAGTAATCAACGATTGCTAACGACAGAACCTCGATTAACCGATTTACGGATTATTCAGCCAACAACGTCGCAATAAAGTCTGTTCCTGCTTAATTCGTTTCAATAAGAAATGCAATACGTGCTTTATACAGGATCTATCTTCACTCCCGTAGCACCTGTATTCAGTCACATGTGGTCCAACCGTGTCAGATAAAGTTTGGATTGTGAGAATTAAGAGAAGAACGTTTTAGGGTACAAAAGACGACATGGGAAGAAAAATACCGCGGTCGGTCCGCTTATTCAGTCCCATCGTGAAAAACAATTTCTCACGGCCAATTTGCCGGACAGTCGATATATCACATTTGACAATAAACTGCTCCGTTGATTCACTACTTCCAATCTACGGCTTGACAAATGGCGTCCAATCGATCCCAGTTATCGCTCGACATAAACCTGACAATTCACTTAAACGTTGTTCTCAAAAACCGGCACCGAGCGTGTCTATCCCAGATAAATGTTTCTTGAAGATTTCTGTTACTGTAGCTGCAGTAGTTCCAAGATTAATTTTGTGGAACGAAAGTTTTTTGTACGTGTTACTGGTATTTCAAAAACTAAAAAAAATCATTAATAGTGAATAAAATATAAACATTTTTATAATAATTATAAACAATACCATTTTTTCGAGAACCAGTCGAGTCTTCCTCGCCCAGTTCTACTGTTCACTTAGTAATCTTTCAATATCCGCTTTGATAATCCGTCAACAATAACGAACTTCATAACTGGGTGATTGAAGTGAAAATCCAGATTAATTCAATCTGCTGAAAATCAACGTAAACGGACCAAACAGAACACCATTAAAATTTAAGAAACACTTACAATAAGCTTTCATCCTTACGTAACAAAGAAACGTAGGTCAACCGCTGTAAAAATAGCATTGAACAAGCTGAGGATCGTCGGGAACAAGAAATCAGGAAATAGCGTAATTTGTACGCGAAATCAGTAGTTTTCAAATTTTATAAAAGGAAACTTTAATTGTAGACAATACTACGTACACATTTATTATTCATCATTATGTTGACGTATAATCCTTGACGTTTTTCATGAAAAGCGGTTACTTTTCAAATTTTGAATGTGAACCTCCGTCACGCGATCGTTTTCAAGAGGATAATGTTTCAGGCAACACTTTTCGCGGTGTCTCTTTAACGCTAAAAACTTTGTGTGACTTCCATGATTTTTCAAAAATATGGGGGTAAAAGAAAAATTGTAGAGATATTTTGAACGTTTTAAATGTAAACTCCTAACAAGCGGCATATGTTATTAAAAAATAACAAATACATAAGATTTATTGACATATTTTAAAGAACAAAAACCCCTCCTTTCGAAGGTAGAGTTGCTGTATGGCTTCAAACAGTACAAAACCAAATAAACATAATAAAAATAGCAAAGAGAAATAATAGACATATATTTCATACTTCTTTATTAAACATTTAAAGTGTGTATATTATTTTTATAACTCTGGACCATAACACTATTTTTCTTGCTTGCATGGTCCATTGGTCGCCTACTTTCTCCACTAATCTTTCCCTCTATCGTTGCGTTAGTCTTCCTTTCTTCCTCTGCTTGTCCCTGGGAATCCATTCTGAAGTTAGTTTCGCCCAACGTTGATCTTCCACTTTTGCTATGTGTCCAGCATATTTCCATTTTAACATGTGTGCTTCTCTCGTCAAGTTTTTAATTTTCACCTTCTTTGTGTTCAGTATAATGATCTGTCTTCCCTTTTAGCTTCGTCAATTCTACTTTCGTTGACGCGTTTCGGAGAACCTCCATCTTCAAAAACTATATCTATACTCTGCCTTCCCTAGTTTCCTCCGCGTTTCGAAGAACCTCCACCTTCAAAAACTATATCTAAACTCTGCCTTCCCTAGCTTCGTCAATTCTACTTTCGTTGACGCGTTTCGGAGAACCTCCATCTTCAAAAACTATATCTATACTCATGCCTTCCCTAGCTTCGTCAATTCTACTTTCGTTGACGCGTTTCGGAGAACTCCATCTTCAAAAACTATATCTAAACTCTGCCTTCCCTAGCTTCGTCAATTCTACTTTCGTTGACGCGTTTCGGAGAACTCCATCTTCAAAAACTATACCTAGGCTATACTATGCCTTCCCTAGCTTCGTCAATTATACTTTCGTTGACGCATTTCGGAGAACCTCCATCTTCAAAAACTATATCTATACTCTGATCGTTATACTGAACACAGTAATATAAGCAGAAAAGAAGAAGAATATAAAAAGAATTTCACCTTCTTCATTAGCTTTTTTGCTTACTTCGTCTTATTCACAGAAAGCATATTTCTTATCGTTCCGAATTATTGACTTACATTCTTCTATCCAAAAAGTTTTGTATCCGTATAAAATAGCTGGATACACACAGCTCAGTAATACCTTTTGCTTCTGATGACTTTAATCATACAACTACCATTAACTTTAATGGTAACTTAACTTCAACTACTGATTTTAACAGAAAATACTTTTGAAGTTTTTTCCCAAAGGAACCAAAATTTTCTCCATCCATAATTTATCCTGTCGCTCATCCATCCATAGTTTATCCTGTCGCTCATCCATCCATAGTTTATCCTGTCGCTCATCCATCCATAGTTTATCCTGTCGCTCGCCCATCCATAGTTTATCATGTCGCTCATCCATCCATAGTTTATCCTGTCGCTCATCCATCCATAGTTTATCCTGTCGCTCATCCATCCATAGTTTATCCTGTCGCTCGCCCATCCATAGTATACCATGTCGCTCATTCATCCATAATTTATCCTGTCGCTCATCCATCCATTGTTTATCCTGTCGCTCACTTCTTTACCGTCGTTCTTCTGAAACGATTCTGTTTGACCCAAATATTTATAGTTCATCATCTGCTAAATGTTAGTGAACTTATGCCGCATTAACGGATACATAACAATGTGGAAAAAAAGTCGCTATGACTATTCTATCGAGAACTACGGAAAATAAAATGAAAAACTTTGCAAACTCAAAACATTTTGTGACGGCTTACTCAAGCTAAAATTTCCAATTTCGTGACGTAAAAAATAACTCTTCCAGAAAAACCTAAAATCGTTAATTCTTGTACGCACCTTGAACATATGAAGTGTAAACACGAAACATGTCACAAAACGTGTTAAATGAATAAGAAACAATTAAAAGAAAGTATATATCGAAATACAAATTAAAAGGTCTTCATTTTCATATAAAGCCTCGTCCACACCGGCTTTGTATTCAAATGTTTGAATACAAACATTTGATGTCCGTTTGGTGTGGACGCGTCTACGAATAAAACAATGTGATCTGGATTCGTTTGGGGAGGGGGAAGCTCCGCCATGTTTGTTCGAGGGAGTTGTTCGCTCTTACAGCGAACAAAGCACAAACAATTGCAGCAGTTTTGAGGAATCTGTCGATGAGAGAAGTCCGTATTGCCTGTTATTTTTAAGTGCTGTATGTTTATAGAGTGTATTGTGAGATTATTTTAAGTGACAGTTGTGTTTTTGATGTACAGTAAAGATGAGCAAAAAATTTTGGACCCAAGAACGACGTGTGATCTCCATTTTCTGGAGTGGATGGTGTTTTCGTATACTCTGACAACTGATTCACTAAGGCTGTGCAAACTTCAGGCCCGATTTCTAAAATAATCTGCTAAGAAATTTGAAATAAGTACATTAAAGAATGTATGAGTCACCTGTAGCTAAAAATCTTAGGGTAATTGCCAGCCGATCGCTCACACTAATTGCTTCACGATAGTAACTTTTTCCGAGCTATGCTCGATCCTATTTTATTAACTAAAAACTCAAAATCTGCGTTCGAAATTCGAGAAAAATTTGAGAAAATCAAGCCGTCAAGTCACCGCGCAAATCTTCACCACTATATGAAAACCGCCGTTGAAATAACTGTCTTTGCCACCACCTACGTCGACGTGTTTTGTTCATCACAACGAAAGCAGCTGCAATACACGTAGTCGTAACCGCACTTATCTATCCATTACTTAATAATACACTTAACCTGCCACAACAATATATCTCACGTGGAAGTGCTGAAGGAGACTGTTCAAATGCCGAACAAAACGTTTGTCCAGTTATGTTTGCCCCAACATTTTTTGGGGACAAACTGGAAATGTTCGTAGTTATTTACTGCGCGAACGTGTTTGGCCATGTTTGACGGATGTTTGCTTAAGGTAATTTTTAAATCAGGAAACACACCTCGTTTATCCCAAATGACCAGTCGACCCGATACTTCTGAACCACCGTGTACAAGATATAGAAGAGCATGTCATGCGTCCAATATGGCGAAAACAGATTTTACCGTAGTAGTAGACATTAGGCGGGTGAACGTATGGCGAGTTTGCGTAACGCCGACCGAAGGTGAAAGTCGGCAGGAAGGCAAGAATGCTGGGTGTAGGCCTGAACCTTGGTCAACAGCTGTAAACATAACCAGCTGACGTGATATGAAGTGGTTTTAATTCATCATACATCGATTGTAATCCTACAAGCCGATCTGTTACCGCGTAGCCAAATCCGCCAATGGTAGTAACATGAACTTTTGTTTTATTCATTACAATATGAAGGAAATGCGGTGATCGCAATAAATCATCTTCAGAATTTGATGAATCGTTTTCAAATTTTGATTTTTAAAATAGGCACTAATACAAATATAGCATAAAACTACCCAAACAACACTTAATACGTGTACCCAAATCTATCCGCTATAAAATGTATCGAAAAACTCCGAAAACAACCGAGTTATCGATTCAATTTAATTTGCTCAAATACGAAATAAACTTCGAGTCAATGAAATAAAATCGTTTTAACACGTTTTAGGTTTTGATGTTGGATTTGCGTGACGCGTGACGCGTGATGCGAGGAACATGATTATATTGATATTTTGCGCGTCGCAAGTCTCACATTAAATTAATTACAAATAAAAGTGTCTATGTTTCCGCCAGGATCGAACCGGAGACCTTGCACGTGTGGGGCACACGCGATAATCACGACACAACGGAAACTACATAGAAATTTGACCAATACGAAATGAATTGTTACTTTATTTAATTTTACTTTTTAAGGTGAAAAGCATATTGCGGCTATTATCGCCTCCATAAATGTATGTGTGAGTGTAAAGTGAGTCTTAAGTGTAGTGTTGTAAGTGTGTGTATGTGTGTGTGTGTGTGTGTGTGTGTGTGTGTGTTTGTTTGTTTGTGTGTTTGTGTGTGTGGGTGGGTGTGTGTGTATTTGTGTGTGTTTGTGTGTGTGTGTTTCTGTCTGTGTGTGTGTTTGTTTGTGTGTGCGTGTGTTTCTGTGTGTGTGTGTGTTTGTGTGTGTGTGTGTGTGTGTGTGTGTGTGTGTGTGTTTGTGTGTGTGTGTGTGTGTGTGTGTGTTTGTGTGTGTGTGTGTGTGTGTTTGTGTGTGATTGTTTGTGTTTGTGTGTGTGTGTTTGTGTGTTTGTGTGTGTTTGTGTGTGTGTTTGTTTGTGTTTGTGTGTGTTTGTGTGTGTCTTTGTGTTTGTGTGTTGTGTGTGTGTGTGTGTGTGTGTGTGTGTTCGACTCGGGTACCGCTAGGGACGTATAAATCCTCTCAATAGGTGCAGATAGCCTGCACCCCCTGCGGAATAGTTTAATTTTGATAGTTATATTACAACATCAGCTGTTTTATACTAATTCGTAAAGATCAGCTGATTTCATTGATAGGCTATAATAAGTTTCAGGTTAGGTTGTTAAAAACTAGCTGTCGTGTTTTCGAACAAATTATCGTAATTAAAATAAAAAAGAATGAGACAACATGATGAATGATTTTTATTTTTAGTTCAATGAAGAAATTGTTTTGGGGGGTTAAATCGAATAACTAAAAAAATAAACCATGACTTCCGAAATGATTTATTTGTAATTATTCTCGAACTGTAAAATTATTTTTATTTAAAATTTGGAAGTTTTAAAATCTTTTATATATATATATATATATATATATATATATATATATATATATAATTATAATTATTATTATTATTTGCGTGTAGACCCCGTTGGATCACGCAAAGCACTCTGATTCAAGTCTTGTTCCTTCTTCCTTCCAATCCTCCACACCTCCCTCATCCTGTCCCCATGGATCCTCTTCCGCTCCTCCGTCAATTTTACCCCTGTTCTCTTTGGGATTTTCCACCCCAGCATCTTTCTCCTGTATGCGTTCCTGTCTTCAATGTCTGTTGAGTCTATTTCTGCGTCATGTAGGTCTATTCTGACTTGTGTGATCCACGACGTTGTTGATTTGACTCTTTGTATATACTTAAGGGTTCTGTTGGCAAGTCTCGTTGTTGGGTGTCTACTGATGTGTCCATAGAATTGAAGCCTCCTTCTTCTGATATCTGCTGCCAGGTTCGATATCTTCTCTGTGGTCTTCCGGGAGTGCAACCTGTATCCGTCTTCTGTTAATCTTTGTGTTAATTAATAATATCTTCTTGTTAATCTTAATATTCGCAGACTCTCCGTTACCGACGAAGTGAAATGACAATTCTAATAGTGGATACCGTACAGATTTGATACTGGCATTTTGAATGTAACCTTTCACCGATAAACCGGTACAAAAAATGTAGGCTAATACAGTGTAATTACCCGCGAGACCCTGTGCTGCTCGTGTTTGCTGGTTGGTATTTGTTTAACTGAAAACAAGCGTTTGAACAGACTAAAACATTTCCCCGACTCGTTGACGTGACTGTAGCGGATTTCAAACAATATTTTTTACACTCTTTTGAAAATCTAATTTCACCATCATAATCGACATCAAATATTGTTTACAAGAGCATTAAAAACGTTTACTTTACACTGAAAATACAAAAATGAACCCTGACCGCCGCTGTCAGATACATTTTCTTAAGTTCAATGTATTCAGGAAATTTGAAAAGCAAACTTACGCAAATTTTAATACAGATTACGATCATATCTAATTTTCAAAAGAAGTTTACTAAAAAAAGTTACGATTTTTTAAATATTTGAAATAACCGCCATTTTGAAACTGATGGACGGATTTAGGCTTGTAGTTATTACCGGGATCGATTTTTGTGCCAAGTGTGAATCAAATCGACATAAATTGGGGCATTAAACTTTTAAATAATAATGAAAATACGAGAGTAAAACCTTACAGAATGAAACTTTTAAAATTTCAGAAAATATGGAAATTAATGTGACGACGATCAGAGTCTAAAGTAATTTGAAAAATTACAATATTTACAATACCAATTTATGCAAATTTTAATGTTGAAAATGGTGGTGAAAAATCTTATTTTTTTATTCTTTCATATATATTATTATTATTTACGTATAAACCCTATTGGATCACGCAAAGCACTCTGACTCATGTCTTGTTCCTTCTAATCCTCCACACCTCCCTCATCCTGTCCCCATGGATCCACTTCCGCCCCTCCGTCCATTTTACCCCTGCTCTCTTTGGGATTTCATTCCCTGGGATCTTCCAACCGAGCATCTTTCTCCTGTACACGTTCCTGTCTTCAATGTCTGTTGAGTCTATTTCTGCGTTATGTAGGTCTATTCTGACTTGTGTGATCCACGACGTTGATTTGACACCTTGTATATACTTAAGGATTCTGTTGGCAAGTCTCGTTGTTGGGAGTCTACTGATGTGTCCATAGAACCGAAGCCTCCTTCTTCTGATATCTGCTGCCAGGTTCGATATCTTCTCTGTGGTCTTCCGGGAGTGCAACCTGTATCCGTCTTCTGTTAATCTCGGACCAAGGATCTTCCTCAAGATTTTGAGTTCTTCCTTTCATATATATATATATATATATATATATATATATATATATATATATATATATATATATATATATATATATGTGTGTGTGTGTGTGTGTGTGTGTGTGTGTGTGTGTCAATAGACCTAGGTGACGCAGAAATAGACTCAAGAGACTTTGAAGACATGAACATACATGCTCCCAGAGAATGAAATCCCAAAGAGAGCAGGGGTAAAATGGACGAAGGAGCGGAAGAGTATCTATGAGGACACGATGAGGGAGGTGTGGAGGATTAGAAGGAGCAAGACATGAGTCGGAGTGCTTTGCGTGATCCAACAGGGTCTATGCGCAGATAATAATAATAATAATAATAATAATATATAAGTGCAGTATAAGGACAATGAATACAAACGTACTAAAGTGATAACCCTTATGAGAGATATATGAGCGCTCGCTGTTGGTGGCGTTTTGCAGCAGAATGTTCAACTATAGTTAAATAGATAATAGTAAATAGTCCAATTACATGGACTTTAGCCTCTGATATCGAGCATGCTTTATATAATGGTGGCTGTATTTCCAGTCCGTTTACAGTCCATGATGGCAAGATGGCAAGATGGCAAGACGTAAGACCACTGCGGGACTATTTAACTAGATAAAGTAGTCTTTAGTCTTTATTACGGGGACATTACTTAAAACCTGCAGTGGTTTTACATCATTACATTCTTGTCTGATTTATTCACTGGTAGAAGCAACTTTTGGACGAACACCGATAAACGTCCGGTCACTTTAAAACATGCACGAGGAATGCACGTGAATACATCTGCGCCCGATCTTGCACCGTTTAGAAGACGGAAATCGAGCCGACAGACTTATTAATAAGAGACAAAATGGCCGCCGTCAACTCTTTGTATGCAAAGGTTCATTGTCTAATTAATAACGATTCCCATTCAATACGCCAGCTTATATAATTAAAGATGATAATTAAAGCTCGAAGCGAGCGCGATCTTTACTCAAGTTATGTAAACTTGCTTAGTAATGAATCGATTCTTTGTTTTCGTCAGGATCAATTGTAATCGATATATCGAACGGTACAGAACAAGGCTTCAATTGTTATACAGTGAGTAAGCTTGAGTTTAATCGCCGTATAGCCGTCTCGGTGGCCTAGTTGATAGCGTACTGGGCTTTCACCCCGAAGACCCGGGTTCGATTCCCGGCCAGGGCTTGGCATTTTCATACGCTATAAATCATCCCATCGTCTGCATTAGCCCAAGTGTGCACCATAGTCGAACGTCAAAAAAAAAAAAAAATTAATTCCCGTACGGGTATCTTAGCGTAACCGTGACTAGTCAAAAATGACTTTTATTAACAGTCTCATATGAAACTTAACAAATCAGACGCACATTGTGTTACTAGCCTACATTTAATTTACATTTCACCATCGCAATTAGCGTTGAAATCTGCATAATGTGATTTTATTGCTGAATACGAGACAGCAGCAATCAGTGTAATCCAGTTAGTTCAACACAAACAGGGAAGGTAAATGCTGATTGGTTCGAGGATACGCTTCGCTCTTAAAATGTTTGCGTTGTTATGTACGCTAACACAAAACTGTTTAAAAACACTTTTTGAACGGAAAATGTTCTGAATAAAATTTGAAAATTCTGATTTCGATTTAACTATATATTTTTTTAATTAGACCATTCAAGGCGTGACATCACTTAAACAAGTTCAAATTTGAAAATCGTCGAGTCCAAAAAAAAATTACTAAACCGAATACTAAAGAGGCATTAAGTATTTAGTAAATACCGAATAAGTAAAAAGGCCTTGGGTGAATTTCCGTAAATATTTCTTTACGTTACCTATTTGCAGTTCTGACTTCACCAACACAATCAGCACTAAAATATGCATGTTAGCATTTTAAACTTTCTAAACATTTTAAACTAAATTAAAAATCCGCAAACTAAACAGCCGTAAAAAAATTAATTTCAAAGGTTTTTGAAAATCCTTAACGCCGATCATGATGATTTTCGAAAACTTTTAAGTTAGGCCTATGAATTTTTAAAGGTATGAAATGGCCGCCATTTTGAAACTTTACAACGAATATTGCTGGTTAACGAACATGTCAAGGATATTACCATAACTGATTTTTGTAACAAATTTAAATGAAATCGAACCGAAAATTGCAAACGAGGTCGCGTTAACTCGCGAGCGCGCGCACACAAAGTTTAAAGACTCTTCAAGAGGTTAGTACCGATGATCATTTCAAGATCCCGAGTCTGGGTCTTACCATGATGGCCGTTCCAATGTAAATTCGTTAATATAAGTGACAAAATGTAGGAACGCGGCTAATGGTAATTAAGCCTAAGTGCCGAGGTGCCCGTCTTGTTTGTCCAAGTACAACTGACCTTGAAACGCAAGTAGGCTTTGCTTATGTAACAATCGATGACCAACCCACAGGTCAAACTTTCTCATTAGCACTTGAACCAATTTTGAAATTTGTGCGCAAATCCATTCTCAAAAGGAGACTAAAATGAATTTTCTTACAATAAAAATTGCTTGAATAGCTGTTTTTATTTTCCCTGTTTGCTTTACTAAATCTTTAATTATCACTACAAAAGAGCAGAATTTTTTTAAAAAAAAGTATAAAAAATTCTTGTGATATGTGCAAATTACAGCATTATTTTATTTTATTCGGAATTTCAGTGTCTCAAGTGATGCGCGCGCACACAAATATGTTCAAGAAAAAACATTTATTCGACTCGGGGAACTTAAAAACGTCTGCAGACCAATTTTTTTCACTACCACAATACTTCCTCTATACTTCGAGACGCCTTTCGGTTTGGAGCGTTAATCCATATCTGCTTAATGTCTACATTTATTTTTGTTAACTATAGCACAAAATTTTAGCTGCTTGAGCCGCCTCGGTGGCCTAGTTGATAGCGTACTGGGCTTTCACCCCGAGGACCCGGGTTCGATTCCCGGTCAGCGCTTGGCATTTTCATACGCTATAAATCATCCCATCGTCTGCATTAGCCCAAGTGTGCACAATAGGAGGACGTTAAACAGCAAAAAAAAAAAAACCTTTAAACAACGTTAAACATTCGTAATAAATTTCAAAACAATCGGTCAATGCGTTTGGCCAAAACTGTGTACATTCGTCAACGTTAAATCGGAGGCCGCCATTTTGAAACAGAAGCGAATGGAAAAAATCTTACATATACTTCGTTTGGGCTTTATACAATGTACATTCCAACCAAATTTCAAAACAATCGGTCAATGCGTTTGGCCAAAACTGTATACATTCGTCAAAGTTAAATCCGAGGCCGTCATTTTGAAACGGAAGCGAATGGAAAACATCTTACATATACTTCGTTTGGGCTTTATACAATGTACATTCCAACCAAATTTCAAAACAATCGGTCAATGCGTTTGGCCAAAACTGTGTACATTCGTCAAAGTTAAATCGGAGGCCGCCATTTTGAAACGGAAGCGAATGGAAAAAATCTTACACATACTTCGTTTGGGCTTTATGCAATGTACATTCCAACCAAATTTCAAAACAATCGGTCAATGCGTTTGGCCAAAACTGTGTACATTCGTCAACGTTAAATCGGAGGCCGCCATTTTGAAACGGAAGCGAATGGAAAAAATCTTACATATACTTCGTTTAGGCTTTATACAATGTACATTCCAACCAAATTTCAAAACAATCGGTCAATGCGTTTGGCCAAAACTGTGTACATTCGTCAACGTTAAATCGGAGGCCGCCATTTTGAAACGGAAGCGAATGGAAAAAATCTTACACATACTTCGTTTGGGCTTTATACAATGTACATTCCAACCAAATTTCAAAACAATCGGTCAATGCGTTTGGCCAAAACTGTGTACATTCGTCAACGTTAAATCGGAGGCCGCCATTTTGAAACGGAAGCGAATGGAAAAAATCTTACGCATACTTCGTTTGGGCTTTATACAATGTACATTCCAACCAAATTTCAAAACAATCGATCAATGCGTTTGGCCAAAACTGTATACATTCGTCAAAGTTAAATCGGAGGCCGCCATTTTGAAACGGAAGCGAATGGAAAAAATCTTACACATACTTCGTTTGGGCTTTATACAATGTACATTCCAACCAAATTTCAAAACAATCGATCCACGCATTGAACTAAAGCAGCGTATACTCGTCATCGTATATCAGAGGCCGCCATCTTGAAAAGTAGGTGAATGAAAAAATCTTACACACATGTTGTTCGGACATTATACAAGATATCTCTATACCAAATTTCAAACAATCGCTCAATATGTTCGGCCAAAACTGCGTATCAAACAAAGAAAAACCAAAACGACGAAAGGTCGATTTGAAACAGACATCGCTTCTCTCGATCAATAAATTACTTTTCCACTTAATATGACACTTTTCAAAAAAATAAGTACTTTATATTGTGTTTTAAGATTTGGTATACAATTTAATATTAAATAGAAATGATTTCTGATTTTATAATCTTTTAAAGTACTTGGTTTGTTAAAATATCAGTGTCGATAAATTTCGACAGTGGGCACGAACAAGTACAGTAAGATACTGTAGAAAATGAACATAAATAGAAGAAAAGTTACATCATTTACATAAGTAGCAAAATAAAATTTTAAATGGCTTCAGACATACCTCATATTATTAAAAAATCTGCACAATTTGGGTTCAATATTCTTGATAAAACCTCCTTAAAGCGGCAGCGGTAATTATGAGGAACTGACTACACAACCTAACCTAGGACTATGAACTACTAGGAAATCGGCTTAAATCTAGAGGAAAACAGGTGATGGTATAGTTGAAATTAGAATTGGCAATGGATCCTGAAAGTAAAAACGGGATTTCCAATAGCGATGTTTAAGGAAATGAAGAGACAAATAAATAAGGGGACGAATAGCAGGAAAATAAATTCGTGAAACAGTGAACGAAAATACGCAAAGTTTCAAAAGGTGAAAAACATGAATATTTTCAAGATATCGAGGCTGTTGTTAATGAAAAAGGAGACAAATTACATGAATGAAACAGTGTAAAAGTGATTAAAAGGAAAAGTTAAAACAAGTAACAAATACGAAAGTTGGAATTTCTCGCCTGTTTATATTTTACAGTAATTATTATTTAAATCTTTTTATGATTCATTTAATGCAATCAACTTAAAACAATTTGTATTTTTGCAAATGCATTACCTACTTTGTAATATCAATGCACTATAATTATCTGTGATCTCTGTTAAAGTTTGTAAAAAAGTATTAAAAAATATATTATTATTTATGTAATTATCTACAGCTTGTAATGTTGTTATTTTGTTGAGTAGACACAAGCTATATACACAAATTCCTAGCTTCAAACATTTTATATTAATTGACGCATTTCGGAATACTTCCATTATCAAAACTTTTTGCTTCACATTTTGAGTAATGGAAGTATTCAGAAACGCGTCAACTATAAAATGTTTGAACCTAGAAAATGCAGACGTATGTATTCAACAAATTATATTATATTTACTGAAAAAAATTATTTTCTGTATTTTTATTTGTTATTTCTTGAAACATACTTTCTTCTTCTTTTCGTTTCACCCTCTTTGGGGTACGCTGAATCAATCATTTCTTGCGCGCTGTACTTTTCTTTGTTCCCAGTAGCTCTTCATTCTTTCCGATCTTCTTTTCCTCTCCTCTTCCGAAATGACAAGTTTAGGTCTTATTTTGGTTTTATCTTGGAATCTTATTCTTTCGTCCTTGGTACTTATCTTAGCAGTTTGGTCAAGCAGTGAATTTTCTGTAATTTTTAATTCTATTAGGTCTTTTTCAATTTCTTTAAACCAGTTTGGTTTTGTTTTACGATTATAGAAAAAATCAAACACCTGTTTCGTCAATCTATTGAAGTTCATTCTAAGAAGATGGCCGTAAAAATTTATTCTCCTTTTTCTCATGGTATCTGACAGTTTTTCAATTTTCTTATAGAAAGCTTCATTTCTTATATATACTACCTTATTATCCTGAAATTTTGTTCCTATAATTTTTCTTAAGATTTTCCTTTCCGTTAGTTCAAGCTTTTCTATCTGGCCTATGCGATTCATGGTTAATATCTATAAACTGTTTTATAACTTTAATTTTACCCCCATGAAAGGGATTTCTTATTGTATGTTTCTTTCGTCAATTGGAAGGCCAATTAGTTTGTTTTTCCTGGATTCCATTTTGCCCTCATCTGCATCCAACTAACATTGAGATATTTGAACTCTTTTACAATTTCTATTTTCTTTATTATAAACATACTTTATTATAAAAAAATTAATATTTTACATCACTGAGCAGACTCCATGTCTCCTACTATAGCCTTTTTTATAACATTTGAAGGAGATGGCAATAAATTAACCACTCATGCCCGCTGTCGATATTTAAATACGTATTTTACTGTAAGTTTCAATTTTAAACATTAAAGAAATATTTTAACGCTTAAGAACAAACAAGAAACAAAAAATAAATATTTAAGTGTTATAAAAAAAATTAAGAAGAAATTGAAATATTATAATAGTGAAATATTTTATTAGTTTTATTTATTTTTGTTACTTTTTATAAATTCGACTTTACTACAGACAACTGAGTGCATTATTATTTATAGCGCAGTTATTATTATTATTACTATGTTCAGTATAATGATCTGCCTTCCCTAGCTTCGTCAATTCTATTTTCGTTGACGCGTTTCGGAGAAACTCCATCTTCAAAAACTATATCTATACTCTTTATAGTATACATATATAGAATTGATATAGTTTTTGAAGATGGAGGTTCTCCGAAACGCGTCAACGAAAATAGAATTGACGAAGCTAGGGAAGGCAGATCATTATACTGAACATAGTGACAATAATCCTAGCAGAAAAGAAGAAGTATATAAAAAGAATTATTATTATTATTAAATATTGTAGGTACAAAAAAATCTGTATTATTATTATAACTAGTAGTTCACCTCGCAGTATATTCTTAATTAATATACAGAACGTTCTATGAGAGCGCTCGTAACTTTCTCCGCTAATTTAACCGGTAACAGTAATATACATACTTTTTCACATGACCAACTTTATTAGAAATGTTATGCTCTTTCTCCACGTAGCGGTCAAAATTATGAAAGGTCTTGCCGTTAAGCCAATATTACAGAAAATAACCAGCAACTACGCTCTCTACGTTAGATCAGAGCCCGCCATCTTGAAACGGAAGTAAATGGGAAAAGCCTTTTAGGCTTTTCTTTTGTGTTTAACGTTCGACTATTGTGCACACTTGGGCTAATGCAGACGATGGGATGATTTATTAGCGTATGAAAATGCCAAGCCCTGGCCGGGAATCGAACCCGGGTCCTCGGGGTGAAAGCCAGTACGCTACCAACTAGGCCACCGAGGCGGCTCTTTTAGGCTTTATACAAGGTACGATGTATAAGGTACAAACCCTCGTACAAGGTACAAGACTGAACTGGTATCTCCGTACCAAATTTTAAGACAATCGGTCAACGCGTTTGACCAAAACTGCGTAACAAACAAACACACAAACAACTGGCGAACGGTCGCGCTTAGCTCGGTCACCTACAATAAATATAATACTGACCCAATCCTGCAACAGGATGTTACTTTAGCAATCAATTCAATCAGCTGATTGACCCGAAAAGAAATTGACCCATTTAAATAAATTGAGGATACGTTAATAAATAATATCCCGTGTACGTCATAAAATATGTATTCACTTTTTAAAAGTTTTGAATCGCAATTTTTTTACAAATTAAATTTTTACAAGTGAACACCTGCGTCAAGTAGTGGATACTATTAACTTCTAGAGGTTCATTGTATTAACTGCGCTAGCGTTTGTCTGCCGGCGTAGTGTATAGCGTATAAACAGTAAATCGAAAAATTGTAAAACCTGACATGAAAGTGTCCAGATATAAAGCTATATCTGTTACAAAAAATGTTTTATTTTCAAAATGAATCTTTTAAAATACAAGGAATCGAGAGATAATTTTACAATGTCCAGTGGTGTATAAGGTGGACATTTTTTTCGATTTTCAGTAAAATTAAAAACAAGAAAGTTATCAAATTATGTGGATTCGAAAAAAATGTAATTTTTATTTAGGATTACACAAAATTTAGGACCTTTTTACTATAAAAAAACCAATATATTTTTTCAAGACAATCAAAGTCTTCCCTTGATCTGTGATTAGAAAAATTGTCCGAAATAAAAATTTATTTTAAGTCTCAGTATTTGTAATCTGTGTCACTTTGTCCTCTGTCCATCGTTCCTCTGTTGCCCGTCAATTCTACAAATTGTATATTTACTGTTCTATAGTAATCATCCGATATATATATATATATATATATATATATATATATATATTATTATTATTATTATTATTATTATTATTTGCGCATAGACCCTGTTGGATCACGCAAAGCACTCCGACTTATGTCTTGTTCCTTCTAATCCTCCACACCTCCCTCATCCTGTCCCCATGGATCCTCTTCCGCTCCTCCGTCCATTTTACCACTGCTCTCTTTGGGATTTCATTCTCTGGGACCTTCCAACCGAGCATCTTTCTCCTGTATGCGTGCCTGTCTTCAACGTCTGTTGAGTCTATTTCTGCGTCATGTAGGTCTATTCTGACTTGTGCGATCCACGATGTTGTTGATTTGACACCTTGTATATACTTAAGGATTCTGTTGGCAAATCTACTGATGTGTCCATAGAACCGAAGCCTCTCTCTCTCTCTCTCTCTCTCTCTCTCTCTCTCTATATATATATATATATATATATATATATATATATATATATATACATTTTTTTAACGTCCGACTATTGTGCACACTTGGGCTAATGCAGACGATGGGATGATTTATAGCGTATGAAAATGCCAAGCCCTGGCCGGGAATCGAATCCGGGTCTTCGGGGTGAAAGCCTAGTACGCTATCCACTAGGCCACTGAGGCGGCTTTCGAGTGTATATACACATACATACTCACATTGAGTTTACTCACAATACTACATTGAGTTTACTAGCCAATTTCTAAAATCGTTAAAAATATTTTTTTTTGTATACATATGATCAGGATCGATTTCCAAACAACTTTCAAAAGTTCGTCTCTTTATGTGTAGTCTATGTCTATCTCTCTGTTTGTGTCATGAAATTTGTACGCACGATAACCAGACAAAGGATCAATCGATTGACTTAAAACTGAAAGCACCAAGTCAAAACTGCTTCGAATACAACCTTATTGTTTTTTCAGCATAAATGATTGTTTTTTGCTCGAAAATTGCAGGGCTAGAGTAAAATTATGGGCTGTGAAAATCTTCAAAAGGGCTTATTTGGAGTGGGATATCAATCTGAATATACCATTGGCATTTGAAGAACTTTTTGTATCATTAAAGAGCTAACAACTAAATTTTGGAATTATTTGCTTGAATTTGAATAATTAGGCACTTATAATAATAAGACATATATATCAAATATATATATATATATATTTATATATATATATTTAATTGGTATATAAAAGTAAAAAAGATACCACGTGAGCTATTTAGATTCAACCCAAAAACTTCAAAATTTAACGGTTTTAGCCAATTAAAAGCCCTCACTTTACGAAAATGCAATTCAACAGACATATTCTGATTCAATATATATATATATATATATATATATATATATATATATATATATATATATTAAATCAGAATATGTCTAGCCGCCTCGGTGGCCTAGTTGATAGCGTACTGGGCTTTCACCCCGAGGACACGGGTTCGATTCCCGGCCAGGGCTTGGCATTTTCATACGCTATAAATCATCCCATCGTCTGCATTAGCCCAAGTGTGCACAATAGTCGGACGTTAAACACAAAAAAAATCAGAATATGTCTGTTGATTTTTTTGCGGCATGAAAAAACCGTTTAGGTTATCATCGCCGTCACGCTAAATGAAAGTATAAAAAAAAATTAAACAAAATTTTACTTAAGTAAGAAGAAAACAAAAACAACAACAGCAAACTATAACAGTAAAAATAAATTAAAAATTTAGATAACAGGTATAGATATATTACACTTAAGAACTAAATAACAATAAATAATGAATAAAATTTAATAACAATTCGTAAACGTATATATAAACATAACAGAAATAAAGTTATTTAGATAAAATAAATAAATAAAATAACACAAGAAATAACATATATATATATATATATATATATATATATATATATATATATATAAAATTTTATTTAATACATTCAGACGATGAAGGAAGTATAGAACCCGGTCAACGGCCGAGGCACTATCTCCCAACATCGTCTGCAAACAGTTGCTCAGACCACACATAACACGCACATTTTGGAAAACATCACAATCGAGCAATATATGTTTTATTGTGATGGTTTCCCTACAGAACTCGCATTTCGGTGGGTCCCCGCGTTCCATCAGAAATCCATGCGTTAACATGGAGTGACCAATGCGAAGCCGGGTGATCACCACCTCTTCTCTACGACTTGCACGTATTGACGACCCCCAAGGACGAACAGTATTTTTAATTACCCTCAATTTGTTGTCCATTCATTTTCCCACTGTTGAATTGCACTTTCTTAAAGTGAGGGCTTTTTTTAATTGGCTAAAACCATTAAATGTTGAAGTTTTTGGGTTGAATCTAAATATAGAGATCATTAAAACTGTATCATTTTTAGTTTTGGTTTTGAAAAGCTAATAGTACTTTTACGAATTCACATGTTTCATAGAATTTCTTGTTTTTGAGTAATTTTCCGTATAAAATTTAAAAGGTAAAAGAGTCAAAGCAATAAAAGGCAAAGTATTAAGAACCACAGAAGACTGCAAAGATAATAGTTACAGTTTACCCAAGTTTATTGGAAATGTTTTGAAAACGTTTGAAACTCGATCCTTTACTGAAGTCAAAGCTTTGGCTTCCATGTGGAACATTTTATAAAAGTTCATATAACATTTATTCTAATAAAGTTATTTCAGTGTTTCAACGAGAACACAGAAATTTCAGTGATATTTATTTACAGAAAAATATCGACGAGAGACTGGTTTGAAATTGGAGTCGGGTTTTATTTAACTTTTTTAAAGGCGGACGTTTTCATACGAAGAGTAAAAAGTAATAAATAAATATAAATTTTGAAAAAATATTATACAAACTTTCTAACATGCATTGCTATTTAATCTGAGTTCCTTTCTAATCCTACAAAAAATATGGAAAGTATGTATATTTTTTAAAAACTGGTTTATTGAAATTTATCAAATAGATTTCGTCGGCCAGGATTTATTTGCGGTTTTCCCTTAAACCAACATTTGGACACCTAATGAACACGTTTTAAAAAAATTTACGGTTTCTGATAGGCACTTCTCGAACCGGATTTATCAAGGAGTAGCGAAAATTTTTGTTTTGGTAAGAAGATTAAACTTATCCACAAAAAAATCAACTTTCTGAAAATCCTATTTCATGTTAAATTTTAATGTGTTTTTGACAAACAATTTGAACACGATTTGTTTTAATTATCGAAATTTGGATAAAATACACCTTCATGAAATTAGTTTTCGAAATAGCCCTTGAAACACATAGGCCCTAATGGTACACACTGAGCCAGTATCAGAGCGCGTTATATAATCGCAGGTGTAGGCTACTTTTTGCCAATGAAAATTTCGTATTAAACAGAAGTTAAGTAAGAAAAATTTAGGGCTGGCGTGTCGGAGGTGCCTGTAACTGATCAGTCTATTGGGTGTCTGAACTGCGCACCTCAAGGTCGTAGGTTCTAGGCTGCAGTTACCATTACTAGTCATAATTTCCCACTCTTTTTATATTCTTCTTCTTTTCTGCTAGGATTATTGTCACTATGTTCAGTATAATAATCTGCCTTCCCTAGCTTCGTCAATTCTTCTTGCGTTGACGCGTTTCGGAGAACCTCCATCTTTAAAACCTATTTTTATACTTTGAGTATATACATAGTTTTTGAAGATGGAGGTTCTCCGAAACGCGTCAACAAACGAAGAATTGACGAAGCTAGGGAAGAAAGATTATTATACTGGACATAGATCATTTCTCACGTTTACGTCAAACTCTGATCCGTCGTCCCTCATTAGTCTAAAGTACTATGATATTAGTTCCTCATTAGACTAAAGTACTATAATATGAGTCCTCATTAGACTAAAGTACTATGATATTAGTCCTTATTAGACTAAAGTACTATGATGTGAGTCCTCATTAGACTAAAGTACTATGATATTAGTCCTCATTAGACTAAAGTACTATGATATTAGTCCTCATTAGACTAAAGTACTATGGGTTGAGTCCTCATTAGACTAAAGAACTATGATGTTAGTCCTAATTAGACTAAAGTACTGTGATGTTAGTCCTCATTAGACAACAGTACTATGATGTTAGTCCATATTAGACTAAAGTACTATGATGTTAGTCCTTATTAGACTAAAGTACTTTGATGTGAGTCCTCATTAGACTAAAGTACTATGATATTAGTCCTCATTAGACTAAAGTACTATGATGTGAGTCCTCATTAGACTAAAATACTATGATGTTAGTCCTCATTAGAGACAACAGTACTATGATGTTAGTCCTCATTGGACTAAAGTACTATGATTTTAGTCCTCATTAGACAACAGTACTATGATGTTAGTCCTCATTAGACTAAATTACTATGATGTTAGTCCTCATTAGACAACAGTACTATGATGTTAGTCCTCATTGGACTAAAGTACTATGATATTAGTCCTCATTAGACTAAAGTACTATGATGTTAGTCCTCATTAGACTAAAGTACTATGATGTTAGTTCTCATTACTCTAAAGTGCTATGATATGAGTCCTCATTAGACTAAAGTACTATGATGTGAGTCCTCATTAGACTAAAGTACTATGATATTAGTCCTCATTAGACTAAAGTACTATGATGTGAGTCCTCATTAGTCTAAAGTACTATGATATTAGTCCTCATTAGACTAAAGTAGTATGATGTGAGTCCTCATTAGACTAAAGTACTATGATATTAGTCCTCATTAGACTAAAGTACTATGATGTGAGTCCTCATTAGACTAAAGTACTATGATATTAGTCCTGATTAGACTAAAGTACTATGATGTGAGGCCTCATTAGACTAAAATACTATGATGTTAGTCCTCATTAGAGACAACAGTACTATGATGTTAGTCCTCATTAGACTAAAGTATTATGATGTTAGTCCTAATTACACTAAAGTACTATGATGTTAGTCCTCATTAGAGACAACAGTACTATGATGTTAGTCCTCATTAGACTAAAGTATTATGATGTTAGTCCTAATTACACTAAAATACTATGATGTTAGTCCTCATTAGACTGAAGTACCATGATGTTAGTTCTCATTACTCTAAAGTACTATCATATGAGTCCTCATTAGACTAAAGTACTATGATATTAGTCCTCATTAGACTAAAGTATTATGATGTTAGTCCTAATTAGACTAAAGTACTATGATGTTAGTCCTCATTAGAGACAACAGTACTATGATGTTAGTCCTCATTAGACTAAAGTATTATGATGTTAGTCCTAATTACACTAAAGTACTATGATGTTAGTCCTCATTAGACTGAAGTACCATGATGTTAGTTCTCATTACTCTAAAGTACTATGATATGAGTCCTCATTAGACTAAAGTACTATGATATTAGTCCTCATTGGGACCAAAGTACTATGATATTAGACCTCATTAGTACTGGAATAAAGTAAGAACGTTAAGAAAAATCAATAATTAAATTTATACACTTTACAGGTAATGAACAACAGACAACTAGTGGCATTGCAAAGATAATTGTCACTTAAAACTATTTTGCCCCAAAAAAAGGATGACGGTGTGATACGTAAGGGCCTAAATGTGACCGGCCTCTATTGAAATTATCTGGTAAGTTAAAAACAAGGATGCACAAGTAAAATCAATACAAAAAATTGACAGAATTGTATGCCTAGCTTCTGGCACTTTGCAGAACAAAGTGATTGCTTGTCTTTGTAGAATACAACACCAACAAGTGGTTCCACTGTTGAGAACTACTTCAAAGAAGTTTATTATAAAGAACAAATTGTTGCTGAACAATGATTAACCGTTAGATATGTCTCTTCAAGTGGTCTGGTGAGCAACACTGACAGGTATGTTGCAAAAGTAAGTAATCGCGACACGCAACTGTCTCGCTGACGCGATTTACAAATCTTTTCAAAATATGATTCACTAACATCATCAGCAATAAAATTTAAAATGCTAATTTATACAGAATTTAACTTCTATTTTCCGACAATGGTAAGATCAGATTTTCAAAAAGTAAAAGTTACAAAAGTTACGATTTCTTAAAGATATTTTGAAATGGTTAAGACTTTTCTGATTAGCGAATCTATTAGCAAAATCTATTTTTGTATCGAAGTTGAAACAAATAAAACTAAAAGAGTGATAACACACACACACGCGCGCGCGCGCGCGCGCGCGCACACACACACACACACACACACACACACACACACACACACACACACACACACACACACACACACACACACACACACACACACACACACACACACACACACACACACACACCCATTCTAGTGATATCAGAACTTCAAAAAGGTAACATAAAGGAAATAAAATTTTTGGAAATAGTTTTTTTTGTTATTTTAAGGCGAAGAGCACATAGAGGCTATTATCGCCTCCCTAAATGTAAGTGTGAGTGTAAAGTGTTACAGTCGTAAGCGTAGTGTTATAAGTGTAAGTGTGTGTTAGACCCGGGTACCGCGAGGGACGTCTAAATCCTCTCAATAGGTGCAGCTAGTCTGCACCTCCTGCGGGGACTTTTGGAAATAGTACCTGCAGGTTTGTCGAGATAAAAAGACCTGCTGGAGTAGTGGCAGAGGAAGAAAATTCAAATGAGGGTGTCGGAAAAACATCCCTAACACAACTTTGTTAGTTATTCCCCAAAACCTAAACTTTCGGAAGCCGCCTCGGTGGCCTAGTTGATAGCGTACTGGGCTTTCACCCCGAGGACCCGGGTTCGATCTCGGTCAGGGCTTGGCATTTTCATACGCTATAAATCATCCCATCGTCTGCATTAGCCCAAATGTGCACAATAGTCGGACGTTAGAGTTCCTTTAAACTGCTCGTTTGCTATGTAACGAATTGTACAGAGTATTACTAAAATCGATTTTTTTAATAAAATTGGACCAAAATTGCGAACACTGGGATACTAACGCACGCTTGCTCGAATACATTTTTTTAATGGGTCGTTAAAAATTTTAAAACAACATTTTTAATTACCACTTAAAAAGTGATCGGACTGAATTCCGGTCAAAACCGGTGCTCACTTCAAGGTCGCAGATCTGGTTCTCACCGAGCTGGCTGGTCCAGTAGTTAATTTTTCAATGGAAATTCGAAAAAAAAGTTTCATATTTGTAAACGAGTGACGGAAGGAGCTGGAAGTGCAACATGATAGACTTCTTGTTTTTGCAAACCGTAACTGAAACCGTTAAATCAAATATTTTTTAAAAATTTAGACAAATTGTGTTGTCTTGTTATGTGATCAATCAACTATTAAAACCGTAAGTCTGAACGTGTAAACAATGCCCTCACAAAAAATATTTAGTGCACAATTAACTTAACAACTGTGTTCAGTATAATGATCTGCCTTCCCTAGTTTCGTCAATTCTATTTTCGTTGACGCGTTTCGGAGAACTTCCATCTTCAAAAACTATATCTATATTGTATAGAAAACTGTAGAAAAACTATAGAGTATAGGTATAGTTTTTGAAGATGGAGGTTCTCCGAAACGCGTCAACGAAAGTAGAATAGACGAAGCTAGGGAAGTCAGATCATTATACTGAACACAGTGATAATAATCCTAGCAGAAAAGAAGAAGAATATTTAAAAATTTTCAACTTAACAACTATATACGTTAGTACAATTTGAAAACTGCCTATATATATATATATATATATATATATATATATATATATATATATATATATATATATATATACATATGTGCACACTTGGACTAATGCAGACGATGGGATGATTTATTGCGTACGAAAATGCTAAGCCCTGGCCGGGAATCGAACCCGGGTCCTCGGGGTGAAAGCCCAGTACGCCACTGCCTGTATATATATATATATATATATATATATATATATATATATATACACACACACACACACACACACACACACACCACAGCGAGTGAGGAAGCAAAATGCCGTTTTCACTCACGTTAGTAAAACAAATCACATCAAATTACCACAGTGGTGACAAAAAAACCCTTAAACAATCCTGAAAAATCACAAGGTAAATAATGAAGATAAATGTGAATGTTTTTCGAACGGTTAGTAAGTGGTGTAAGGTTAAAGGCCGGGCGATGGAGGATCGATGTTTGGTCCGCGTTACCATGGAAACCGCCCCAGTCTTGCCAACATCATCGACACAATCACATCCTGATATTACAATATCGTTAAGTCTGCAATTATTGTAATCTCAGTAGTCTACGACCGTATTTTTCTACCTGCCATCAAAGGCCTCCGCCCCCCAATTAAAAAACAGAAATTGCTACTTTTTTAATGAAAAAATTGTGCAGATCTTATTAATAAGCAAGGTATTAATATCACTAGAAATAATTGATAATATTTGCAAAGATTGGAACTTGATAAAATATTTCAATTAAATTTTAGCTGACAGAATGTCCTTGTTACTTGTACCCTTGATCGAAAAAAATCGATATACGAGCTGTTAATGGTTATAAGACACTGTTAGACACATTTTTGAGGTCCATTACATTTATGAAGTATTTTTCTTTTTTTTATTAATCTGTGCATTTCTATTTTTGTCTATTCTATTTGGCTCACTGGCTTGAACGATTTTGTTCTTAATTCGATTTTTGGTTATTTTTTTAAATATAATTTTCTTAGTATATTTAAAATCTTAGATAAAAACAAATTATTATTCCTTCCTCAGAATTTATATACAGTGTTTATAAGTTTTATTTTTCGATTAGAAGGTGAAAATATTGTAAAATAGGACACTGTAAATATCTCAGCAGTTATTTTATTTTTTTTTTTTTTTTTTTGTGTTTAACGTCTGACTATTGTGCACACTTGGGCTAATGCAGACGATGGGGTGATTTATAGCGTATGAAAATACCAAGCCCTGGCCGGGAATCGAACCCAAACTAGGCCACCGAGGCGGCTATTATTAGTCTACAAACCTTTTGTTAATAGATTACAGCAATGCTGTGGTTCAGAGTAAACCAAAACCATTTTAGGGTGACCTGCAATTGTAATAAAAACCACTAAATAAAAATTTCTGAAAGATTAAACGACCAAAAAATCAGAAAATCAAAGGGGATTACTTTTTTGAAATTAATTTTATAAAACTGATTGTTTACAGAACTGTACCAAACTTTTATATTTATGTTAAAAGGTGTTTTAAACACTGCAGTTAAATGATGGAAATTATCACTAGGTGATTAAGACAATTGTTTTTTTTTTTTGTGTTTAACGTCTGACTATTGTGCACACTTGGGCTAATGCAGACGATTGGAAAATATCTGCAACAAGGTTATATAGTAATTTTGGAAAGGTCAACATTTTCAGTAGCCGAATTGTTTATTTTCTTTACTTCAAGAACAGAATCCAATGTGTTTAAGTTAGTGCAACATATGATGCCAAAACATTTTGATAACCTGTGTAATAATTTCTGTACAATTTATATAAAAACTGAACCCGAAGTTTGTTACGAATCGTCCGGAGGAAAGCAACAAAATCGAATTGGACTATATTGGAATACTACATATATTACACGAAGAGAAAGTGACTAAAACAAATTTGAACCACAAACTTGTTATTATTGATGGGACTAACGTGTCTGAAGAGAACTTTTTACAAACAAAGATTTTATATAATTCCAATGAAAATAGATTATATATTTCAGATTATATATTTTCCGAACTTGTACATTGTAACAAAGTTTGTATGCAATAATAAAATATAGTGTTGGTGGTGATGATGCCATTAAGACAAAAAGACGAACACACTGTTAGAGAATAATTTAAAATCTGGGTCTCTTTCGTACACGCAACTTCCATATAGCTCTCATATTGAATTAAATAGGAAACAGATCCATTAGTATAATGAATAGGGCCCTACTGCTCTTGTAGAGTTCACAACTTTTATTAGGTTTTTTTTTTTTTTAACGTCCGACTATTGTGCACACTTGGGCTAATGCAGACGATGGGATGATTTATAGCGTATTAAAATGCCAAGCCCTGGCCGGGAATCGAACCCGGGTCCTCGGGGTGAAAGCCCAGTACGCTATCAACTAGTGGTGGGGCAGAAAACACCAAACTGTTAAAAAAAAACTGTTTTTCTATAAACGAACGACAAACTGCTTTTTCAAACGGAAACAAGCAGTTTGATTTGGACTGGTTTATGATTTGTTAAACAAGGAACGGACTGTTCTATTCGAACGTTGCCGCAAGCGCTAAAACTGTTTTCCTGTTGTTTGCCTGCTAACTGCTTTTCTTCAACTGCTTTTATGCTTTTTCCCTTTATTCCAAAGTTGCTTGTTGCTTGTAGTGACGTAAGAACTGTTTGGTCAATGTCAACGTTTATCTCTATTTTGTTGCGAGTTGTAGTAACAACCTCTCACATTTTGTAGATACAGAGCCTAATTTTATTTAAACATATTTTTTTATATTTATTATCAATCATCAATATTTTTTAATCAACTAAAAATATTCTAAATCGTTTGCATTTCGGTAAATATGCAAAGGACTGTTTAATTTTTAAGTAAAAAATGCTTCTATTAGAAATTCATCGCATTTTGTACATAAAATGGCTTACATAATTATTAGGTTTTGAGAATGTAATTTAATTATTACTACACTTGTAAGGATTATTTTTATCCTTTCTAAATGCTTTATACCCAAAAAGCATGTTAAGGACATGGTGGCAGTGGGAATGAAAAAGTAGTCTTCAAAAACTGAACGTATGTGCTTTATGTTTTAGCTGCTAATACAACTTCGAGTTTCAGTTTTCTAAACCTGTTTTTTTCCAACTGTTTTAAAAAGCAGCTTTTTTCCTCAACAAACAGTTTGTTGACGTTTTGTAAAAATAGCAGAAACGCCCACCTCTACTATCAACTAGGCCACCTTTGGGTTGAGGATCACAGCTAAGAGAGAAAACACATTACAAAAGGAAGGAAACGAGTTGTCAGGTTGTACAGAAAGCCCAGTCTACTTTTCTAATCATTACGTTTTATAAAACAATTTACTCATAATGCACAGTGACCGAGGAAACAAATTGCCGTACGCTTAATTTACTAAATATAATAACACCTGTTTGTCCCACAACCGTGTACAAACACAAAAATCGGCGTGTCCCCTGAGAGGAAGTCGGCTATTGTTGTCGGTCACGCGATCAGGTCCTGCCTCCTGTATTGCACGAACCCACTCGGAATCAAAGAGAAAAGTGCTTGCTTTCAGCTGATTTTATGATGTCAGCACAAACGGATTACCATCCATAACTGTATTTGTGTACAGGGTGCGTGACAAGTGCACACAATGAGTTTATTTTGTCAATTCGGTACTTCTGAAAATTTCTATGTGCATCAATCTAGAAACGTTTATTCCATTTAAATCACAATCACGAAACTTTCTCTGAAATTCAGGGTACTGTAGAGAGAAGCGAGAGACAAAGAAGTAAGCCAGCAAGTCAAATTAGTAAAAATGTTCTTTTTACTAACACACACACGCACACGCACACACACCTTGGAAGAAGTCGAGGTTCGGGCCAACGAGGCAGTAAAGTCGATCCGGAGATGGTTGACATCTATGGGTCTGCAGCTCGTCGATCATGAGACGGAGGTCGTGCTTGTGACCAGCAGGAAAAAGAGGTAAACAGTAACTCTTACAGTTGGAGATATGCAGATAAGTTCCGTCCCAGCCCTTCGATACCTTGGTGTGTGGGTTGACGCGAGACTCTGCTTCAGGGAACATCTGAAGACAGTTAGTGAAAAGGCGGCGAACGTGGCAGGAGCCCTTTGTAGGCTCATGCCGAATCTGAGAAGGTCCAAGACACGCACGCCGCTGACTCCTGGCTGGGGTAGTAAGCTCAATGCTCCTTTACAGAGCGCCGATTTGGAGCCAGGCTATGACGGTCGCCACCTATGCGCGCAAGGTTAATGCGGTGCACCGCCGTGCGTTGCTGCGTGTCGTGAGTGGTTACCGAACAGTTTCCTACGACGCTGCATGCGTAGTGGCGGGCGAACCACCAATGGAGCTGATGGCTGATGAAAGAGCGAGACTGTACTGGCGCAAGCGAAATGCTGAGCCGCGGTATAGTCATACAATGGCAATTACAGAGGAGCGAAATCGGACCCTGGAGACATGGCAGCGACAGTGGGACGAATCAACAAATGGACGATGGACATACCAACTCATAGGTAACATCCAGGATTGGTGCAACAGGGATCATGGGGAGGTGGATTTCTACCTCACACAGATTCTCACTGGGCACGGTTGCTTCCGAGCTTACTTGTTCCGTTTCAGGCTGGAAACAGACTCGGCTTGTCCCCTCTGTCTTCCAGCAGTGGAGGAAGATGCGGAGCATGTGTTTGTCGGGTGTCGGAGATTCGAGGAGGATGAAGCTGCAAACATATCTTCGAGGCAGCATTACACCGGAAAGTCTGGTTGCGACAATAAGGCCAACTGGAGGACCATTGCGGGATTCGCTGCAGTGGTCATGAAGAGGCTGAGGGCTGAGGGTCGAGAAAGGAGAGCCAACGCTGTAGAAGAGTAGGCGGTCAGCCAGTCCACCTTTCCACGAAGTAATGCCTGGCGGCGGTTCCGTGGGGAGGTTTACTGAAGAGGAATGTTTTTTGAGTTTTTTTTAGTGGGTAACAATATATCTTAACTTGAGTTTGAAATTAATTTGAATCCCATACTCTGAATCCCTACCCCAGGTAGTGTATAAAAAAAAATTTCCACCTTTTTTTGGCATCTCACACACACACACACACACACACACACACACACACACACACACACACACACACACAAAACGCATAGATAAATTAATCTTTATTAATTTGAAGATTCAATAAATTAACAGAATTTTTGGTTAGATAATTTACCTTCTGGAGAATAATACCAGAAGGTTCTCTTAGTTCTATATGGAGTAATAAAACTTCCATAGAGGTTGAAAAATTCTGTTATTTTTGTGCCAACACGAAAAAATCACATTTCAGTTTATGGTTAACTAGACCGTGTGTACTGGAGTTGTCAATACATGCGAATCCTACAAGATGATCCTGCAAGGTGGATTCACCAATTAAACTTGCTTGAAAGATCAAAATCTAAAATGGAGGATGAGTGTTTAAAATACATTGGACACCCGAGCTATAAACTCTTCAAATTGTGTTCAAATAGAGTGAAAATTAGTACACATTTATACTGTAATAAGTTCAAAAACATCTCTAATTTTACAATATGTAAAATTCAATCGAAAACTTCAATCGAAAACTGAAATTATTCAGAAAATTCCTACCCAAAAACACAACAGCTTGCTGTCATTGCAACAGTCTGATAAGAGCAGAAAATACCGGCAACGAGCTGGAAATATTGACAGACAAACAGTCACCGAACTAAAAATGTTTATATGCATATTTATCTAATTCCATTACTTTGTCTCTGCACAAGGTAGCCCTTAATTTGTCTCCGGGAGTTTCCGTTACCTAAGTCCAAGTTTCCCATTCGTTTATTTTCATTATACAAGCGTCTATTTTATGGACGCCACACATGAAAAATACCAACGACGATAAGAAAAGACCTTAGAGGCCAAATTATACTCTTGCACATGTGGACACTCTCTCGAAGTGACCAACAAACTATCCTGCAACTTATCGTTTACACGCTACAGGTACGTTATATAAACAGATAAGAAAACTTTCTAATATATAAGGATTCTTGGTTTACCTACTACATCTAACTGTATAAACTCCTTAGTAGTGCTTAACGCGTGAGGATGGTCAGGATTGGGTATTGTTTGCACTGTAAGAAAGCTAACAATACAACCAGTAGTCCGATGTTTTTAGTCTGGACCGTAGACATATCGTATTTATTCAGAAGTAGATAAATTTTTCGAGTTAATTTTAAATTTACAAATTTTGTAGCACATAGGTATAAACCGATAACCTCTGAGTTTTCGTATGAGTGCCTCTAACGCTTAAACGGTAAGTCGGAAAATTATGAAACTAGTTAGGCTTTATTTTTCTTCAAATCTATAAAAAAAATATTGAATTGATTGCTGAATACAACTATGTATAAACTAGCCTATTCTTTTTTAATCAATCGAGTACGATAAAATTATTAAATATTTGTGCCTCCTAAATTTAGACATTAACCGATTAAAAATTTAGAAACAAATCTAGTAGGAGCCTGTGCACTTATTGCAGAATTTAATAAGGGTTTTGAGTGTGTTTTAATACAATTTTTTTAGAAAATGTGCTATTAGGGCGAGCCACCGCTGAGACTTAGATTGAGCACTGATCTGATCCGTAACTTTAAGACACTAATTTAAGCTGATTTGTTTCAAACGTTTCATAAAAAATTGATTTTAGTAACAGCATGGACGAGTTTTGTCAACAAACACCGATCAGACGTTTCAAAATGGCGCCATTTGAAAATACTAAATAAAATCTTAAGCTTTTAAAAAAATGATTTATAGCGATTTGTCAATTTTTTAAGAAAAGGAAATGAACCTGATAAACTTTAGTTATGGTGGTCAAATCTGATTTTCAATTATTTGAAAGGTGAGAATTTTTTAGAAAATCGCTTGCATCACGCCAGCAAGAATGCTATATGCTGCAATTTTTTTTTTTTTTTAAATTCAAACCTTAATATATAAAGAAATAATATTCATTTAAATATAAATACCGTATAATTTACCAAAATCAAGTAAAGTAAAAATCATAATTTTGGCTAAAAAATAAAAATTACAAAGCAGCCATTTTTTTCCAAATTTGCTACTACGGAAGTACAGGCAACGTTAATTTTAAACAAGCTCGAATAGATTGTCGGTGCCTACGGTCTTTTGATATATATATATATATATATATATATATATATATATATATATATATATAGGTTCGGCTACTGAGAATGAAGAGGGCTCTTGGTATAACGCGTGATATCTACAATAAGAGATGTACACACACAAAAATCAGACATACAACACAGTCATAAAACCGGAGGTATTATAGCAAGCGAGACGCTAGCACCCCACACAAAAGCTACCATGGAGGGTATTTTGAAAGAAGAACGCAAAATGTTGAGGAAGATCCTTAGTCCGAGATTAACAGAAGATGGATACAGGTTGCACTCCCGGAAGACCACAGAGAAGATATCGAACCTGGCAGCAGATATCAGAAGAAGGAGGCTTCGGTTCTATGGACACATCAGTAGACTCCCAACAACGAGACTTGCCAACAGAATCCTTAAGTGTATACAAGGTGTCAAATCAACAACGTCGTGGATCGCACAAGTCCGAATAGACCTACATGACGCAGGAATAGACTCAACAGACGTTGAAGATAGACACGCATACAGGAGAAAGATGCTCGGTTGGAAGGTCCCAGAGAATGAAATCCCAAAGAGAGCAGGGTAAAATGGACGGAGGAGCGGAAGAGGATCCATGGGGACAGGATGAGGGAGGTGTGGAGGATTAGAAGGAACAAGACATGAGTCGGAGTGCTTTGCGTGATCTAACAGGGTCTATGATCAGATAATAATAATAATAATAATAATAATAATAATATATATATATATATATATATATATATATATATATATATATATATATATATATGTCGCTAATTATTTTAATTAAATAATGTTTGATGTCTGCTTAATTAGTAGGCTAAGTTCCGTTGAAAATAACTACTATTAAAAATGTATCTTGTTAAGTAGGCTAATTGGTAAATATTAGCTCACTCAAGTGATCAGTGCCTTTAACTCAGCTGTTCAGATAACAAATATATAAATTACGGTGTTCCCGCTTACTGCTATATATGAATGTTTTGTATATTAAAATTTGTTAACAATCGGTTCACTATTAGATTTTGTTGTTGTTGTTATTTTAAGGCGAAGAGCACATAGAGGCTATTATCGCTCCCCTAAATGTAAATGTGAGTGTAAAGTGTAGTGACTCGTAAGTGTAGTGTTGTAAGTGTAAGTGTGTGTTAGACTCGGGTACCGCGAGGGACGTCTAAATCCTCTCAATAGATGCAGCTAGTCTGCATCCCCCTGCGGAGCAAATCTTTTATAAGTGATTTTTTTTGTTAATTAATTTCATAATATAAAAAGGTTTTGTGTTAAATAGCCGTTAAATTTAAATTGTATAATAACATTACTTAGAGATACCATTTTTAAAAGTATTTACGTAGGAAAGGAATTAATTTTAATGATCAACCTGTGTGGCATTTATGTCTCCTGTAGGTCCTTCATATTTTGTATTGTATAATTTCTTAAGGCGTTTTGGAAATAAGTAAATCACACACGCAGCTGTTTCGTTCCAAGGAAATTTAAAAAAGAACTCGTCTTACACTATTTGAAAATTTGGTTTCAACACCGACAATCAGCATCGAAACCTGATTAAGATATTTTGAGAAATGTAAATATTCACAAGTAAGTTACGATTTTTTTAAATGTATTGTCGCAATTTCGAAACGTTAAAACGGATTTTCCTGAAAAAATAGCCTTGTCCAAACTATTACGAAGATCGATTTTTGGGGCACATGTTAGTGTTTTGAACAAACATTTCATTTCAATTTGAAAGTGGACCCTGATACTGGTATTTTCATTGGAAATAAATGCTGTAATAAAATCCTTCTCAAAATGGCTGCCATTCCATATCCTAAAAATATAAAAACTTATTTACACTAACCTCCAAAACCGCCTCGGTGGCCTAATTGATAGCGTACTGGTCTTTCACCCCGAGGACCCGGGTTCGATTCCCGGCCAGGGCTTGGCATTTTCATACGCTATAAATCATCCCATCGTCTGCATTAGCCGTCTTAAAAGCGTATTGAGGCTATTATCGCCTGCCTAAATGTAAGTGTGAGTGTAAGTGTAGTGGTGTAAGTGTAAGCGTGTGTTAGACTCGGGTACCGCGAGGGACGTCTAAATCCTCTCAATAGGTGCAGCTAGTCTGCACCCCGTGCGGGGAATTTTGATTATTATTGATAATTAGAACAAGAGTTCATTAAAAGTTAACGGACACTTTGAAGAAGATTAACAGACCGTTCAGAAAAATATTCTTTTGCTCTTTCTCTGAAAATTTGAACTGGAAAATTAGCTGCAGGCTATAGAGCGATATTTTATACACGTATGTGTGTTAGCATTCTTTTAACATTAACTATAATATTTTGGTCCGATTTAAATTTAAGCTTGGCCCAGAAAATCTGTTTTAGCAATACCTTGACCAGGTTCGTTGCCTACCAATCATTGAGAGGTTCAAAATGGTGGACATTCAAATTTTAAAATATAACGTTTTAAATTTACACTTTTCTGAAAGCCTGACTTCACAATTGTAATAGGCGTTACAGTGCTGATATATATGCATATTTTAATACTGATTATAAAAGGCGATCTTGCCAATGGAAAGGTATTATTGGCAAATTTCTATTAGAGCTATTGGAATTGGAGCAATTATCACGGTAAAACCCAGACCAGGGGCACTGAAATGAGCGCCAATATTGACCTCTAGATCAATTTTTCAGGGCTCATTAAAATGTTTTATATATATATAAGTGTGTGTGTGTGTGTGTGTGTGTATGCCTGTCTGTGTGCGTGTGTGCGTGTGTGTGTGTGTGTGTGTGTGTGTGTGCGCGTGCGCGCGCGCGAGCGTGTGTGGGTGTGTGTGTGCGCGTGTGCGTGTGCGTGCGTGCGCGCGCGTGTGTATGTCTGTGTGTGTGTGCGCGCGCGTATGTATATATATGCGTGTATGTGTGCGCACACGCGCGCGCGTGTCTGTGTGTGCGCGTTCGCGCACGCATGTGTGTGCGTGAGTGGATGTGCGTGCGTGTGTCTGTGTGTGTGTGTGTGTGTGTGTGTGTGTGTGTGTGTGTGTGTGTGCGTGTGTGTGTGTGTGTGTGCGTGCGCGTGTGCGTGTGTGTGTGTGTGTGTGTGTGTGTGTGATCAGCGTGCTACAGCACTCTTACACTAGCAATCAAAGTGTACCAAAGTTTGACTACTACCTCTCGGGACTGCTGATATATTTCACTTCCGTTTTTTATATTTTTAATAACAAGAAAGTATATTTTCCTCAGAACTTTCATTAACATCAGACACGGATACAGTATTTTCGATTATTACTCGCCGGGTGCCGGCGACTGTAAAGAGATGTCGTGACGTCACAACACAAGGGCGCCAGAATCGATATAGGCGCCGCCCTTGGTGTCTCCCAACCCTCCCACCACTCATAATGAGATTGCATAGCTTAAATCTGGTCTTGTTTATTCGTAATTGATAGCTGTTGTAGGGAGGAAGCTCGGTTGAAATATTTAAACGCATACTGAAGGATCTTCTGGAGGTTTTATTGGCTGTCAACGTTTCTGTAAGCCTTTTCAGCCTTTCTTAAAAACTTGCTGAAAATCCAAACAATTTGCACTTTCTCTTAGATTTTCACTTTCATTTTCATGTTCTCAAAAGTACAGTGACCTTGGAAAAACAGGACTTGATGTTCCGATGGATCTATCCGTTCTTCGGTTGCCTTACACGAGTCCAGCGGCTTGTGTTTCTGTCCGCCTGTGTATAGGCACATACTGGATACTCTTCATGGATCTTCATGTAATTCAACACGCAGATCTGGTTTTCGCAATTTTGAGACAATATTTAAAAAATATATAAATATTTGAAACCACAGTTTAGTTATGAAACTGTTTTGTTTATACGTCGGGTCTAGAGCCTAATAATACCAAAACAAAGCATATATAATTTTTGTTTTTATATATATATATATATATATATATATATATATATATATATATATATATATATATATATTATTATTATTTGTGTATAAACCCTGTTGGATCACGCAAAACATTCCGACTTGTGTCTTGTTCCTTCTAATGTTATGTCTATATATAATGTTTTTTATACGCACGCGTCCAGTATAATTTCCAACCACCCCCTCTAAAAGTAAGTAGGATGATCGCCCATTTCAAGGTCGGTCCAGGGTGAGTCTTACTATGATGGCCGCTTTAACAGCTCGTATGTCACAGGAATTCGTTACTAAATACAGCAAATACATAGATGTAAGCCCCAGTTGTATAATTTCTTTTAATGATGATCTTTACGTCACCAAACTGGGTCCACAGTTTTCCCAGTGGTCAGAAGAACTGAGTTTCTAAGAACACCCTGTATGTGATGCACAAGTTACGTGCAAGCTGATTTCTTTTGTTCTTTCGGTACTCCACCGACAGTCTGGGTTCCTGATCTATAAGCCCAACCGTCACAGGCTACGTAAGTGGAAGCTGCGTGTATCCGTTGTAGAAAATGTACGTTGACTCTTTGTGGTGCCCGTTTCGGAACAGCCCGAAGTGCGAGGCGGAGTAAGCGAATGTAGGTTTTTTTTAAGACAGACGAGGAAATCCTACTCTATAGGGCAGGTATATATAAGCCGCCTCGGTGGCCTAGTTGATAGCGTACTAGTCTTTCACCCCGATTACCCAGGTTCGATTCCCGGCCAGGGCATGGCATTTTCATACGCTATAAATCATCCCATCGTCTGCATTAGCCCAAGTGTGCACAATAGTCGGACGTTAAAAAAAAAAAAAAAATTCTCCTAATTCCTACATCCAAAATCATAAATTATTATAGGCTATCTGAGAAAATTGCTTTAACCAACTGAAATTTTTGAAAAAAAGCTGTGTAAAAATCACTTCAAACCTTCTTTAACTACGAGGTGTGTTCAGAAAGTAACGAGAATTTTAATTTTTTAAACAAAATATTTATTTATTCTTCTACATTGAAGTTGTCGCCTTCAAAATAGTCCCCATTGGAGATTATGCACTTGTGCCAGCGCTTCTTCCAATCCTCGAAACACTTCTCAAACTCGATCTTTGAGATAGCCTTTAGTTCTTTCAGCGATGCGCTTTTAATGTCATCTACGGCTGTAAAACGACGGCCCTTTGAGGTTCTCTTTATTTTTGGAAATAGGAAAAAGTCACACGGAGCCATGTCTGGCGAATATGGAGGCTGGGGCATCGTTACAGTACTGTTTTTGGCCAAAAATTCACGAACAAGCAATGAAGTATGAGCTGGTGCATTATCTTGGTGCAAAAGTCATGAATTTTTCCACAGATCCGGGCGTTTTTTTCGGATTGCTTCACGCAAACGGCGTTGAACTTGTAGGTAGTACTCCTTATTGACCGTTTCACCTGGTGGCAGGAATTCATGATGCACTATGCCATTAATATCGAAGAAGACAATGAGCATAACCTTCACGTTCGATCGCACTTGTCGAGCCTATTTCGGTCTTGGCGAGCCAGAATGCCTCCACTGGGATGATTGAGCCTTAGTTTTGACGTCGTATCCAGAAACCCATGTTTCGTTTCCTGTAATAATACGTCTCAGTAATTCAGCATCGTCGTTGACTTCATTCAGTGACTCCTGAACAACTTTCATTCGTCGCTGTTTTTGTTCAAAATTCAACAATTTTGGAACGAATTTTGCTGACACGCGTTTTATACACAAAACATTGGAAACAATGTAATGATATGATCCAATCGATATGCCAACATCATCAGCGACCTCTCTAATTGTGATTCGGCGATTGTTCATAACCATTTCTTTCACTTTTTCCACGTTTACATCGGTTGTTGATGTGCTAGGGCGTCCAGGGCGTTCGTCATCTTCAACGTCTTCACGGCCTTCTTGGAAACGCTTATACCACTCGTAAACTCTTGATTTACTCATAGCAGACTCACCATAGGCCTTTGTTAACATTTCACACAATTTGTTACACTTTATTCCATTATTTACGCAAAATTTGATACAAATTCTTTGATTCATTTCTTTTAACAAACGAAAATCGTCGAGCTCATAAAAACACGTCTAACCTTAGTGGCTGTCACAGACAAAGTCAACAATGATAACAGCTTAAAGTGTTATCATACTTCAAAGGCATGTATACCAACATAATAAAAAAAATGTTTGACAATCGGACTTTCCAAGCCCGCGAAATTAAAAAATTCTCGTTACTTTCTGAACACACCTCGTATTATAAAAAAACAATTTTCAGAAACACTTAATTGAAAATAAAGCACGGACTTCCGCATATTGTAGGTTAGGAAACACGACATACAGTTTGCCGGTAAATTTTATTTCCAACCCCGTAAAAAAATAATTAAACAAATTTAATGTACGAAAAAATCTGAACGTAAAAACGATAAACTTAAGTTACCGCGGAACTAGGAAAACCAGCGCGTAAACAGATCAGGCACTTTACAGAACTTTCCGTCACAGCATTAACAGGGAAATCTAATATTTTATACATAACAGCTCTGTTTTCACTTTGCAGGCGTCATCAGAAGCCGTCCAATTTTTGTCACGTCCGCGCATAATGGCGGACCTCTTGTTTTACCCCGTCTTCGTGTCGAGCCGTTCCCAGGCACGTTTTGTTGTTCACGTCATACGTCATGAATAGGGCAGTATTTACACGTTATGGCGTGTTGGAGTCGTGTTATACGTGATCAATTAATGAAAAAAACGATTCAGTATTTTAGGCTGACGTATTCTAAATCGATAAAAAACGACCGATTCGAAAACAATACAAAAATTCTCTTATCTAAATTACTAAATTACTTTAAGTAGACAAACGATGATTTCTTCAATCAAAAATTTTGGTCGTTGAGGTACATCAGTAAAAGAAAATTGTAAAACTGACGTTTGCGTTTAGCTAAAACACACAAAATTGGCAAATCAGATTTTGATGAAATGCCAATCAATCAACCAGAGAAAAAGTATAATTAAAAAAATACGTTTTGAAAACTACAACAATAGACGGAGGTTCGAGTTTTTCTCCAAGCTATATATTTCAAATCTGGTGTATTCACAAATTTTAGTTATACATTATACGACCAAAATCTGACAAAATTATTTTTGAAAAAATAGGCCTATATTTTTATTATTGCCGATTACAAGCTTTTTGCGATAACTTCAAAACCCCATTTTTTGAGTAGGAAAATAGAGTTTTATAACAGACCTTAAAAAGCTTTGCGAAAGTAAAAATGGTTCCCAGCTAAAACCTTGGGATAAAAGCCACATTTCATTTAAATTTATAAATCCGTTTGGCTTCTACACTTGTGCGCAGATACATAAACCGTCAACACTACTACACTAACACTAACACTAGTGTGTGGTGTGTAAACACTATTTTGAACGGGTGATTTGCAAATGCATTTTTATCTATTAAAATCGATCTTATGATATTTTTTGTTCACGATGTGGATTGTCCATTCGAAGACAGCTGTCAATGGAATTTGTGACTGGACTAAAAAATGGCGAATAAAGCTGAATGAGACAAAATCGGTTTATGTTACTTTTACTAACAGAAAATTCAATTATCTTCCCGTGGTTATCAATCAACAAGTGATCCCACAAGATAATAATGCAAAATACTTGGGCATGACACTGGACGCAAGACTGCGCTGGAAGGTACATGTCAAAAAGAAACGTAATGAACTGAATCTGAAACTAAGGAAAATGCATTGGCTTCAGCGACATTCTGAGTTGTCAGTGCACAATAAACTATTTATAAACAAACCCATCTGGACATATGGTGTGCAGCTTTGGGGCTGCACGAAAAGAAGCAATATTAAAATTATTCAAACGTTTCAAAATAAAGTACTGAGAGGCATTGTTAATGCCCCATGGTACATACGCAATGATGATCTTCATAAGGATTTACAAATTGCTACAGTTCATGAAGAGGTTCGTCGATTTGCTAGGAAGCATGAAGAAAGACTGCATAAAATCGAGATGCTACAAGTTCTCGACAATTCGGTTCAAGTTCGGCGGTTGGACAGGATAAAACCGTTTGATTTGGGCTAAGACAAGATTGATACAACTGTCACAAGATCAAGTGATTTTTGGATTTTGGAGTGCTTCATAGGATGTGCAACCAACTAACGCTTTCATTTCATAGATATATTGATAGATGGACTAATGTTCAGTTTCAATTGTAATAAAATAAAACAAAAACGATGTGGACAAATTATATATACATGCCAAAATTTGATAGAAATTGGTAACTTCGTTTAGCCTTTATGTAGATAGCAGCACTCACACATTCACGTGATAACCTTTTATTAAAACTACAAACTTTACAAAAATCTCTCCATTTTAACACAACATAGTTTGTACTAAATATGTGTTACAAAAAAAACAAAAAATAAACGCTTAATACGTATATCATTTTGTACAGGTAACCACAAGAAGCTTGTGAATGGTGGCCATCAAATGAGGAACGGACCACTAAAAGGGAAACGGAGCTGAGCAGTCAGTCGGTGTTACTAAACTCCGCTCCGCGTAGCTTCAACTCAGTCTAAGTTCGGTTTTACAGCTGATTTTCCCCACCACGCTGACCACGCCTACAAACTTGTTATTTCTCGTTACCTAGGTTACGGTTGCATAAGTTACTTTTTAAACACAGTAGTTACTAGAATCCGTTACAGTAGGCCTAAACCCTCGTATTTAGACGCAAAATTATAAACGCGTTCTTTAAATCGCGTGAAACGTGCTTCCGGTTGCCGTTCATTTGGCCGCCACCTGGCCTAACGTTTTTACACGCGAGGCGCCTAAAGGTCGCATAAAGCAATTGATAACATTTCAGGATCCATATTCATGGCCTTCAAGATTATTAAAATAATCGCGGCAGGCAGCTGTCCCGTTGTCGTGATAGAAGCAAATTTTCAACAATTTTTTTTATTTTACATTTTTTTAAATCTGATATCACCGTCTTAATCAGTGTTTAAATATAATGTATGCGTATTAGCATTTTAAATATTCAAATTACACTGAAAACCAGAAAATCATGACCGCCGTAATTCGAACTGAATTTGAAAATTTTAAGTGCTAACTTATTCACATTTTAATGCTAATCGCGATGGTGAAATGACACTAACCATATTTTCAAAAAATTGTAGTGTAAAAAGCAGTGATTTCTTCTAAAATTTTGAAATGGCTGCCATTTTGAAATTGTTGATTGGAATTAGCTTTTTAACGAACTTGTTGAAATTATTACCAAACTCGATTTTTGGCAATAAGTTTGAATTAGATCGGTTCAAATGTTTATAAAAAGGTAAAGTGATAACGCGCGCGCGCGTGCGAACACAAAATTTTTGTTGACTCCAAAAAATTGAGCTAGTGGTCACCGCTCATTTCAAGGTCCCGGTACAGCACGATGGCCGCTCAGTACCTCATTTTTTAATAAAAATTCAATAACATGAAAAAATTTTGCGTACCTATACACCAATTTGACAAAGCAATCTGGTAGTTCCAAGAGTTCGGGGAACGCCTGACAAAAAAACACAATCACTTACCTCACCTGTATTGAATACAAACGTAAGCTGTGCAAATATGCGACACGATGATCCAATTAACACGGATATTCTAACCTGTGACTTGCTGCCACTATTCTGGGCATTCCGAAGGACTCACTACTAAACTATGCTGGTAGGCTATATCATAAGCTAAGAACGTTGCACCTAATCTTTTATCGGTGTGGGTTGCGTCATTCGAACACCTGAGTACTTAACTATTTCAATAAGTGATCTTTGCATGCAAAACTATCTCAAGTAGGCGTATCTTAGATGTGGAACGAAACTACTACAGTAGTTCATAATTCTTCAATTTTTTAACATTTGGAATGGCTGCAATTTCTGAAACTGTTAATCCATTCTGCCGTGTTACGTACGATTTTTGTGAAACTTTTAATCACTTTTTTTTAACGGTAAGGGAAAATCGACGGAGTAACTGCGGCTAGAACTAACAACCTTAAGGTTCAGTTCAGAGAAGCAGCAGAATGACCCGGTGCTTTAGCCACATCGACCACCGCATCTAAATTTGCAAATACTTTTGAAAATATTAAAACGAACCCTGACCGCTTTTTCAGTTTCGTATTTTCAACTGAATTTAAAATTTTAAATGCCAATTATGCGGATCTGAACTCTGATTACGATGATGAAATAATATTTCCAACAATTTCTTAGATAAAAAAATTAAAACTAATTAGGATCTTAAAATGGAGCCATTTTCAAACGGTCTAACGGATTTTGCTATGTAACAAACTTTAAGTGATCTAAATATAAGATATCGTAACTTCACTGTCCCCGTTCTGGTCCTACCCTGAGAGCCACTCCAAGTGCCCAAAGTAACCACATATACATTTTACGCACCAGTCGCCAAGGGTGTTGGACGTATTTACCGACATTATGCAACACACTTGTTCTATTTAGCGTTGCTCTGCCGTATGTTTAACACAAAAATTAGCGGACTAGATTTTTCGTTTTTCTACGATTATAATTTCAAACATTTTATAATGTATTCCCTAATTTTTTTAACGTCCGACTATTGTGCACACTTGGGCTAATGCAGACGATGGGATGATTTTATAGCGTATGAAAATGCCAAGCCCTGGCCGGGAATCGAACCCGGGTCCTCGGGGTGAAAGCCTAGTACGCTATCCACTAGGCCACCGAGGCGGCTGTATGTATTTCCTAAAAATTATCAACCAAGAATATGCTGAAACCGCCCAGAAGTGGGCATATTAATAGAATCAATAAGTACACAAACGTTTTGTTTTAAATTAACAATAATCTTCTTACCGAGTTATTTTAACCGAAACCGTGATTAAAGCAAACAGACCGGACCAACACAGTTTACTAACCTAATCCAACAAGTTTGTTAACTTTAGGATCGGTCCTCATGCTACCGTATTATAATGAGGATGCAACCGACTTCATCGTATGAATGAAGCCATAATTCGAAGCGAAGTCACTGGATGCAGCCGAGGTAGGCGTGTCTAACAGCTTGTACAATAACTTAGGTGTATGTGTTTAACGCCCTTCGCGTAACAAACGAGAATATCCCTGCTTACTTAACGTAACGGACGATATTGGCTGCTTACTGCATAGGCCTATAGGTAGGGTAACGGACAAAAATATCCCCGACGTAATGAAAACATTAATAGACGCGATATTGGCTACTTACTTCTAAGTGGCGTTACGGACGAGGATATTTCAGACGTAACGAAAATATTAGTCGACGCCATACTTACTTGCTATAGGCGTAACGGTCGAGAATACCCCCGACGTAACGAAAATATTAGTCGACGCGATACTTACTTGCTATAGGCGTAACGGTCGAGAATACCCCCGACGTAACGAAAATATTAGTCGACGCGATACTTACTTGCTATAGGCGTAACGGTCGGAAATATCCCCGACGTAACGAAAATATTAGTCGACGCGATACTTACTTGCTATAGGCGTAACGGTCGGAAATATCCCCGACGTAACGAAAATATTAGTCGACGCGATACTTACTTGCTATAGGCGTAACGGTCGAGAATACCCCCGACGTAACGAAAATATTAGTCGACGCGATACTTACTTTCTATAGGCGTAACGGTCGAGAATACCCCCGACGTAACGAAAATATTAGTCGACGCGATACTTACTTGCTATAGGCGTAACGGTCGAGAATACCCCCGACGTAACGAAAATATTAGTCGACGCGATACTTACTTGCTATAGGCGTAACGGTCGAGAATACCCCCGACGTAACGAAAATATTAGTCGACGCGATACTTACTTGCTATAGGCGTAACGGTCGAGAATACCCCCGACGTAACGAAAATATTAGTCGAGCCGATACTTACTTTCTATAGGCGTAACGGACGAGAATATTTCCGTCGTAACGAAAATATTAGTCGAAGTAGAAGGCAATTTTGGTGAGAATGCCCCAGGCTATCTAAAACAAAGAGATGGAAAATCTGTCTGCCTTTTCGAAATCGGTTCATCGGGTTTTGGTCCAATTCAACTTAACAAATTTGAAACAAACTGCGGTTAAGTTTTATTTCGGTTTTTGTAATTTATTCTCGAACCGCACGTAGCCTATTTTTTCTATTTACAATTTAGTTAACTGAGTTACCTATATCTTCGCATTTCACGATCAATGATTGAAGAAAATTCGATAAGCTGATTTTGACAAATCAGCCGATTTTTCGTTGATAGCTTCTAAACGGGATTTTTTGAAAAAGTTTGACTAATAATGTTTTTGCAGTCAACTGTGATTTTGTAAGTGAAAAATGGCTTATCGCGTATAAGATTTAATGTTTTACGAGGACAAAACGACATACTTCAGATTTTCTTCAAAAATTGTACATTGTAACCTTTGTTAAATTACGTTCTTTGTAAGCGCATCCAGCCACCTCGGTGGCCTAGTTGATAGCGTCCTGGGCTTTCACCCCGAGGACCCGGGTTCGATTCCCGGCGAGGGCTTGGCATTTTCATACGCTATAAATCATCCCATCGTCTGCATTAGCCCAAGTGTGCACAATAGTCGGACGTTAAACACCAAAAAAAATTAAGCGCATGCACTTAAAGGCCACGTTAAACAGTAAAATTAAACAACAGTGTTATAAAGTTTTTAGTGTACTTTCAGTGTTTACATTATTGACAGCCATGTTGGCCTCCTTCGAAAGACACCCAACTCGTTTTGACGTGCCACAGATTAAAGTCGATCTATCGAATTTCCCAGAATAACTGGTTGCAACATAAGTAGCATAATAATTGAAAGACAAACCGCCCACAGTGCAACTTGGAATGTTTATAGTGTTAGAGCATCACTTGCATAATAACACCACAGAAGTATCAAGTCTTCCTTGTGTTACTCATTCCCTGCTCCCGCTTTACGCCACATCCTGACACACTGAACGGTTACAAATCATTTCAAAAAAACTTTCACACATTTAATTACTTTTCCTAAAAACGATTCGGAAGATGATCAGTTCATCAAAGTTCAGTCTCATATAAACAATCGCAGCTTGGGGTCTGAGTTCTTCTACAAAATTTTAAATAAAACAAATCA